>CM049307.1:48293677-48893677 GCA_026874595.1 Sipunculus nudus | reverse complement strand
TGTGTTTGTGCGCAAGTAAGGATGCTTTAGCTGTTAATTTTCAAAGAAACCAGGTTAGTATGTGCTTTCTCCGTTAATGAACAAAGTTATATAGACCATGCAATGGACCATGGAAATCTATCCAACGGTAAACAGTTTCCTCAGATGTGATCTACTTTTAGCATTTGCATTGGAAACAGCAATGTTCGTTGTATAAATATATCTTTATAGAAAAAGCATTAACGCATACCATTACTGCCTAGTCCAGAGAACCCAATGCATACTCTGTATTTATCAAGAGTCCCGGGAATGTTAGTCGGTGAGCAATGTGACAATGCTTTTGAGATTATTTCATACTGTCGAATTTGAAATATTAATTTCTTCTTTTTCAGAAGCTGCGATTTCTTAAAGGAAATGATTTCTTAGTTTTCTCCCATGTGGTACTAGATCCTTTTTAATTAACAACTGATCATTTTAAATATCTAAATAGGGGGAAATTGTTTAATTTTAATAAGACCAAAGTAACAGCACGTTTAATTTTAAATAGACTACTCTGAGTAACACATCTAGATCCTAAAGTAGACCGACATTGTTTAAAAGGCGTCGTAAAAAGTTTAACTAATGTTGTGATGAGAATAACAGATCAAAAATGGCCGCCTAAAGTCACAAATCATCCAAAACTGTTACTTGGGACATTTCATTAGTGACCTGTTCTAACAGCTTAACTGGTGGTTCTCAAACTTAAGAAAAGTGAAACAACGAAGCTTTACCTGTGACAAAGGTCTGGTAAAAAGATCAATCCATGGTTTCCTTGTTTCGTGTTAAAAATCTGATTTGTTAATGACGTCTATTTTTACCTAAATTTGTTTCAAAATACTGCGAAAGACACAAAATCTGGTAGTATGTTTTCAGAGAATTTCATCTTGCCCACATATTATCTTTTGAAAATTTATTTTATCGTATATTTTGTAAATGTAGCTGTCCGACATACATTAAAAAGGAGCCCGGCACCAGCCTCAGTAGAAGTGTCAACATATGACCTACATAGTCAGAAAAATACAAAGATTTCAAATTGAACGTACTGTATACAGTTTGTTTTTGGTTTAAACAGTGACCTTTATGTTAACTATAGTCAAAACACTATAAGTAAACAACGAAACTTTGTTTTTCTTTTCCATAATAAAATACATCGCACAAATTCAACCAGACTTTTCGCCTGTGGTTCAGTTTAATGGGACTTGTCAAACGTTCCGATACCGATTCTTGAATAATAGTTAACAAATGTGTGTTAACACAGTGTTTGCTACGTAAAAGTAATCCTGACATTGGATGACATCTCAGAGTGAAATTCTTGTTCCATGACCAACTATGATTTCTGGTTTTTGGTATATTACTGTTATAGGTTATATCAAATATCTGCCGGAAGCCTGCATGCCTGTTTACCTGGAGAATGGTATATAAACAATAAGCCCTTATAGTGGTGTTTCTTTTGACAGGTAGGGTTCTTATTAACCAATTTACCCTGGAAATGTGATTTACATATTGACAGATATTCTACCAGACAGGAATCATTTACCCCTTTTTGTATTGCCGCAAATATTATTATATCAGATATATATTAATAAACGCGTATATGTATACTACACAAAAGATGAGTATTCGTAATTGTGATTTATAGAGATGCAATGGCTGTTAAACTCATGTAGCTTGTACCTAAAAATTACCTCTTATTATTGACACTGATATTGTATGCGTAAGTCACATATTTTATCAAAATGGTGCTTAAAATAGAATTTATAACCACATGACAATATGACGGCTTTAAACTTATTAAGTCCGATCCCTCGTAAGTGAAGTAAGCTAATTGAGAAGATGATAATTATGGTATAAACAATCATTAACCAAAAAGTAATGATGCTTTATGTGCAGAAATAAAAATACGTATACATAGTGCCATATCGGACATTAAATTAAATGCCATTTAACTGATGTCTTTCGTTCGAACCAAACTTGTCCGTCTATCACTTTCGTTTCCCAATGATGCCTGGACTGGTTAACCATTTTCGAAGAAATAGATTGCATTGCTCAACTCACAGGGATCTTTGCTAAGGCCTCAGCAAATGAGCCTTCAGATGAAAGGGAGCCAGGTAGCGCTTTCATGAAGACACCAGAAGAGAGAACATGTCCTGGAGTGTGTAGAGAAGGCTGTGACATCATGTCGTTATCTCATATTACTTCTTTGCTTGATCCAACCATCAGATTCACTCTCGAGGATGTGTCGAGAGAATGCAGTAAGTACCAGCTTGTGGAAATATGCATGATGACTTTTGAAGATCATTCATTCTAATTAAATTCGTCAGTTGGATGAATTAGTCCGATCGACATGTAAACTGTCATTGTTGTAGATGTTGAGTGCGAAGGTCCTTTTGCATATCCATTTCATGAGAGTGACAGGAAAAACATATCCTGCTACAAGTTTTATCCTAAAATGGACTGCAACCGCCGCTGTGCTGTTATGAGATGCAGGTGGGATAGAGCCAAGCTAGTCAGTATAGAGACCAAGGAAGAGTGGCTTCACCTGAAAGAAACCATTGAGTCAAACCTGGCCCTCGGACCTATACGTAATTATAAAATTCACGCTTGACATAAGAATCTTAGAGCTTTAACGCTGCCATTGGAGCTCAACAGATTTTTTCATCTCTTTTCAGCGGACTAGATTCAAGTGGATCTCTCAAAATTGTTTCAGTGATGTCGTCTTTGTATACATAACAACACTGTTTTTATGACGCCCTTTATTTTTGTTAACACTCGAATTAATCGACTCAAGTGCACTTTTTTCAGAGGGGACATATTTGTTAGGAAAAGAAGCAACATTTTTAGAAGTGAAGCTGTTATTGAGTATCAAATACTAATACCTTAAAAATCAAAGTTAGAATACCATTAGGATGTGAAAGTTTATATCAATGCTAAATTAATTTGATAAACTAGTCATATAATTTTACTTTGATATAGCTGTAATAGACCGCTATCTTAGTTATCTGACCTCTGGTACCGACAAAAAGCAGGAGGGAAAATGGATTTGGGAGGCAACTAAACGGCCGGTGACGTACGCAGACTGGGGAGACGACGAGCATCGTTTCTGGGAGGACAAGGATGATGAGAACTATCTTATCTTCGATACGGCGGTATTCAAGTGGTGGGACGCCAAGGACGGGCCGCGGGCCGTGTTGTGTGAAAAACAAATTACATGTGACAAAAATTAATTTGAAACTCATGGAACCTATATAAAAGTTAACTTTACAATGAGAATTTAATCTTACAAATTTACTCTATATGTATGAAGCGTGTTGCTTTAATCGTGCTCAGCTGTTTATCATATCCTAAATAAAGACTATCAACTATCTAGATTCTTCAAGACGTTTTGCCTTAAAATCTTAGCAGGCAAAGGAAATCAACTGACATCATGGGGTCTTCAAATCATCAGTTAGCTTTTTTATGTTATAACACATTGTAAGTCACCAGACCTACTACCACCCCTCTTAACTATATTTGGACTGATCAATTAATAGACCATCCCTATTGTAAAGTGGGCTACCCTAGGGGTTCAGGACAGCAAGGCTCTTCACTAATCTCTGGTGCCTGAATGGGATGAGTGATGCCGCTATCCAGCAGTTGGGGAAACTAAAGTAAACTGCTGGATATGCCTGCATCTCATAAGAAGTTACTCAGATAAGTCACTTTGACCATCACGTTTAACTAATAGACTGGCAGTATAAGTTTGGATCAATAATAACATTCCACATTTGGACTGACCTTTCGGACATTTGAAGATTTAAAATTCAAATTGCTGTGTTGTTTTATTGTGTTGACAACGTGCCTGCCTGCAAATCGTATTTGTTTGCAGGTAATGATTCAAACCTGCATTTCTGGCAATATTTGATCTTCTAAAATTGAAAAATTAACTGTCATAAACAAAGTAGATAGGTAAATAAAATTAGAAAGAGTGTGGACGAAGGAAGACCAACCAAATCCAGTTACAGAATTTACAGATTTCTGGAAAAGCTCGTGAAATACTTAGGTACGTGAATTAATTATTTAAAAGTTAGGGTCATAGAGAACAATATAGTGCGTCCGTTGTGGGATTGACAAGTACAGCAATTATCACTGTTTGAATCTCAATCGACAAATCGTCAAAAATCATGATTTTTTTTTATCTAAGCTTAACCTGGTCTGTTTTGGCTTAGATAGTGCTCCTTGTCACCAAAAAGATAAAAAAATACTCTAGTTCATATTATGGTGTTTTACAAAATAGTTGTTAAACTATATTCATTAGTAAAGTTCAGTATGCCAGATGTTTATGTACCTTTAAAACTCACTTTCTTTGTGTGGAATCCGTCAACGCCTGAGCAACACCCTTTTTCACGACCGACCCGGCCGATTTTACCACCACTATATATGTCTGGTTCTGGCTGAGTTTTTTACATTTTTATGTCCAACTAGTGTACCCAACGTATTATTTCACTGCTAACAGAAGTGTTCTTTTTAAGACTACTTTACAAACACCGTCTGTAGAAGACAATACAACGAACGTCCTGTACAAACACTATCTAAAGAAGACAATAAAACGAACGTCCTGTAAAGTTATCTTTTTATTTCAAATAGAAGCTTCTAAATGAATGTTTTATTGTTGATATATTCTGTCTTTGATGTAGAATTACGTTTCAGGGCTTGGAAAATAAAAGAACAAACCAGGTGGACCATCAGCACACATGCAGGGGATCTTGGTTTCGCTTAAAAATGTAATGCCAATGCTCAGAACAAATGAATAAATCAT
Organism: Sipunculus nudus; assembly: GCA_026874595.1. Classification (NCBI taxonomy): domain Eukaryota; kingdom Metazoa; phylum Annelida; class Sipuncula; order Golfingiida; family Sipunculidae; genus Sipunculus; species Sipunculus nudus. The sequence continues at coordinate 48,888,864 of CM049307.1, read as the reverse complement.
GAAAATATTTTATGGATTTCGTACGTGTGCTTGATATTTGTAAGCGCAGTCCCACTGGTTTGCATTTTTTTCGTTTTTTTTAATGCCCAAGTTAACAAATTAAAACCGTAAGTACTCGGACAAATTACAAATTTTCTATTAACAGGACAATTGCAAGATACGCCAAACAGTTATCAGTGATCGGTGGAAGTTATTCGACATTTAGACTATCCGCGTTCCGTGAAGTCCATTGGATCTTTCATCCTGAACGCTGCTGTCACGGACGTCTTTCTTGTCCTTAGTTACCGAAGACCTTGGACAGAATAGCCGCAATGCCTACCATCAGAAGGCTGGCCGTGGTCGAAATGGCAGAACCTGTAAAAATATACGTGTAGGTTTGTATGAAAAAGGAAATTATATTCGTACGTGAATTCTAACTAGATCTTACGTCCGTGTTAACTGATCACGTGATCAGTTAATCAGCTTCTGTGTACCAACACTAATTCGAACAAAATATTTAACAGAACCAGATTCTGGGAATAGGATTAAACTTTTTTTTTCAGGAATGATGATTATTATGATAGAGTTTACCTCATTTCATTTCTGTATACCTTTTCATAAACAAATAAAGGAATGCCTAAGATCACAGTCTATATAAATGAATGTTTCATCGAATAAATCAACGTGCCTTAGATTCTCTAAGGTTTATCATTCACATGGAATCACTTTCGGCACAGGGAATACATAAAAACTGCAATGTTGGCTCTTTCAAATATACTAAATTTCTCAATGCCTCCGTGCGTACCTCTTCACAATGGGTAAGGCCACACACATAAAAATTTTGTTCTAAAGACCCTACTTGTTTTTGGGAATAAAAAATATGTTCAAGGTGACTATTCCTTTTATATTTACTGTCGAGACATAATATATTGAATTTTGCCAGATTTCATAGAAAATACATGCATTGCTCCAGTTCGAAAAATGGGGCATATGATCAACACAAAGAATTACATGTAAGAAATCTTTGGGGAATTTATGGCATAAAATAAATTAGAAACATTACCAAGGACCTGGTCTTCATGTGCAAAAAAAGTCTCCTTCTACTTTAAAAGTGAAAAGTTAAATTTTGATACAATAGACAAATTTTAAAATTCATTTTCAACAAGAAGACATACAATTGAGGAAAAAAAAAACATCGATGAGATATTGTCACATATTTTAATATTAGACCACGAAAATGTGACCTACTGTTCCTGGGTGTTTAAAATAACGTACTTTTTTAACATTTAAATTACCGATATTTTTTAATGTTACAACATCATGTTTAAGTAAGTGAAAATTTAAAAAATATATATACCATCAGGGAAAACTCTGTACCATTGTTAAATTAATGTATACTTTATGGGGTCTTTAATGAACTTAAACTTTGAAAATAGACTTTGAAAAGACTCGAAATAACACTACCAGAGTCCGAGTACATGTTTTAGTACAAGTCAAAGAACGCCCAAACTTTCTGTCCCTAGGGCAGAAAGAGGAAAATGCGTAATTAACTGTTTTTGAAATAATAGCTTACTAAATATCATTTTCCTGTAAACAATTGAAAACCATTTTATGAGAAACTGGTCTGTTCTGCATATTTTGCCACACCTTGCCACTATTCTATGAAAAGTACATGGTAGAGAACAGTGATGACGTCATAATAGTCGTTACGCACAAAAGAGGCGCCCATATTCACGGGACCAATAATCAAAAGCTGCCGACCCGTGTTTACATTTTAGGGGTAGATTTCTTTTATGTGGAGGTCCGTCCAATATCGCCATGCAGAAGGGAATTAAATGCGGACCAATCTGTGTTTAAAATATTATGTCAATAGTCTGTAAACACCTTAATCCTTGTCTTATGTTTAGCAATATTAACGTCAGATGACAAACTTTTTTTTTCTACTGGAACTGGCCTGATATGTCAACTCCTGACCTCCGAGTACAATTCCAAGTACTGGAGTCTGTATCCTTGAAAACGTGGACTCATTATTTTCATGCTTATCGCGTTTGTGATAACCAGTCAGTGAATTCAATTGGATTTTACATTCATCTCTTTAAGATTCCTTGATACATGTTTTTATCATTATGTAATATTTGACGTGTCAGTCTGAACTGCTAAATGCTTTTTGTTTTTGTAAACAAGGGTAGACACGAATGGTAAGAACCGAACGTGGGTAACATATTTCAAAGAAGTGTGTGTAGTGTCGAATATATTATAAATTAGAAATCTGCATACGAAGGAATACAAGCCTCCGCTACGGGGTTGAGGGGGGGGGGAGGCTATTGTGGGATGCATTTGTGAATATTCATTGATGATATTCCTAAGTTCTGACTAAATTCCGAATCCACACCAAAATATAATTGTTACTTTATTGGCATATTCTCGAAATGTCCTTAAAATATTATGAGATTCCGTTTAAGACTGATTGAGTTATGTTATGAACGAACACACACACAAACACAGACACGAACGGGGATGAACACATATCCTCCTGATGAAGGCGACTACTTACACGTGTATGAGATCCTCGGGTAACCCCAGAACTCTCTCATCCAGACCACAGCTTGGTTACCACAACCTTCATACTGCATCAACCTTGCCATACAAGCATCCTTTTGTCTGGCAGATCTAAGGGAAAGAAAACAGGAACTATATCATCATCCCCAGGCTAGTAGAAACACCTCACGTTCTATCATTCTGAATCATGTTTTAAACTTATGTTGACTCCAAAATATATACTGCGGTCGCCTTTTTGTACGCGAAGGTCAAATTCACGATGCTCGCAAAAGGGTAATTATTGTGAAAATAAAACCTTCGCGAAAATAAGCCCAATCATCGAAGGCAATTCATGAGTGATATTATAATAATTAATTGATCTTGTATGTTACCGTTAATGTAAGAAATTGATATAAATAATCAGATCTTTCAAATTATATGCCAACAATGATCAACGATTTCTACTCACCGTCTCCATCAAAATTATACGATTTTGTGAACATATTCATACAATAAGTTCATAAAATGATGGTGATACATATAATGTATGGTGTGATCGCGAATATAAAACCAGCCACAGTATATATATATATATATATATATATATATATATATATATATATATATATATATATATATATATATATATATATATATATACAATCCTACCCTTACCATCAGTCTAAGAAGAATTATCCATGAACACTCTGAATACTGTCAACCCGGTGCTTGAGTCGTGATACAAGCCAAATCGAGAAATGCATCGTAGTGGTCTTCCATCATGTTGCATTTATATCGTGGTAAACAACCCACGAATGAAGAATTAACGCAAAAGAATACATGTCAACTCATAACCCAAACTGAAACTCCGTCTCTATGGTAACGAGTCATTTCCTATACAAATTGGCTGCTTTTAGAAATCCGTGCGAGTCATGCTTGTATTCATGCGTTCAGGAATTCAACAAACATGTGGCAGGATTTACGAATGTGCTGAGTAAAAACGGAACATTTCTCGTTCATGTTAGGTGTTGTTGGAAAGTACACTAAAAAGTTAACGATTGGTCTCGTTTATGTCAAATGACAGCGTACTTGAAGGCCATGAGGCGCTGTCAAAAATAAAGAAAATATTTGCATCCTCAAATAGAGCCTTAAAATGCGTTCCTCGCTGAAGGATGCATGTAACAGGACTCTGCTCTGACATCCAGTATACGCTGGTCGTAGGCTCTCTAATATCAGAGAGTCGAAATGGCGCCAAGATCATCCATAAGACTGAAAAACTCACGGTCTGAGTTTAATAGTGTAGGATTTTCAATAAAGACTCCATTAAGATTATCAATTAACACTGCGGATTGGATCCGCGCCTCAGCATTTAAGGCATGGACGAATTTAGGAGAAGATAATATCTTTTTAAGAATAAATAAAAATATAGTGATTGCTGCTTACCTACATACGAAATCATTGGTAGACTGTTTTCCTATGCTCGACATGAAGTATGTATAACATTCTTTTACAGACACTTTCGATGAACTCGAGCACATTTTGCTTAATTCCACGTAATCTATAAATAAGAAAACATTGCAAAATTTAATTAAAACAGCTGGGTTTCATTCACGTGGATCCATTTAAAAGCATGTAAATTTAACTTTTACTACGAATAAAGTTATTCCTTTTGTACGAGGTGCAAGCCAACAAGTGATAATTCTACGTCATAAACATGGTTGTACTATTATCTATTATTATATTAATAGGAGTAAAATGTATGAATAAAATGCAGTGTTGATACTGGAGTTCCGAATGTGAACGCCCCCTATTGAGGAATGAGTGTCTGAAAATGAATGCACGGGAAATCTCATCCTGGTACCCGGGCTAATTTAACATTTACGCCCTGGTACCAACTACATGGGAATCCTTTGCCATTCTCTCGCAAAGTTCAGTAGTTCACAGGCAGAAACTCAAAGAACTTTGTTACTATTTGTACAGATTTCTCGGAATTAATGGTGAATAGACATTAGGAATAATATGTGGATTATCTCACACCATGTCCGTCCAACAGACCTGACATAGGACTTTAGGGTCCAGAGATGGATTATTCTCACACTATATCTGTTTTTGGTTTTTTTTTTTTTGTTGTTGTTTTTTTTTTTGCGGACGAATAGGGAGGTTTCCAACAAAACCATCCCGGTACATGGACTTACTATATCTAATTCACCTGTGTTAGACATTGTTATGGTTCTATGGGTGAGTTAACACAGTCAACGTGTGTCTGTTTACTATATCAAGACTGCGAAAGCATAGATCCGATCTTGCGAATTCCGGACATTGCCGAAACAAGATGATGGAACATAAGAGGTAAAAACATAGAAGAACCATCGGCTGGAAGCTTGAAAAATCTTGATTTGTGAAGTTGTGCGATACGACCAAAAGGTGGCGTGCACGCTTTTTTTATAGCAACCTGTGTACAGAAGTAGGCAAAGGCTTTTTAGGACTAAATACTATAACTTTTCAAGGAGAAAACCCCTATATTTCATGTATATTTACCATGCCTGGTATGTGAATAGGTCCCTTTAGTATTTAAAATAATATATTTATAAGAGAGATACAGTCTAACATTACCTTCATAGCCTTCACCACATAGGAAGTTAACTGCAGCCACGGCGGTCTTGATCCTCAGGTTGATGACCTTACCTCCACATTTATTCTGTAGGTTTGCCATGCATGTCGCGAAATACTGCTTTCTCCTGCAAATATGAGACCACTTTCTAATTTTAGTGAATAATCAGCAAGTAATGTGTCAGGGATAGAGGGAGTAAATAATCATAAATGCTCACCCCACACCGTATATAATCAATTTTGCGTTATCTTAATTTGTTTCAGTTATGTTATACTTTGAACAGACTTTCTGATATGTTAATATTTTACAAGAATGGGTCGTTTCTAGCAAACTTACATTTGCACTCTGGTTAAATATAACTTTATGAATGCCGAATCCTGATTCTAACAAACTTGTATATGGCTGTGCGCAGTTGCGTATATTCCATTAAAAGCTTGAGAAACTGTTTAGTAACATTTATGGAGCAACACACCATAAATTCTCTCTTATCTATCATTTTTGTGTAACAAATGAATAGATATTATAATTTTACTTTTCTATGCAAAAATAATCTTTCATTAAGTAAATTTAGCTTTTAAATTATCGATGCGTCCCGCTGGAGACCTGATTGATTATCCGTGAAGAAATGTTTGCCAAGTCCTCTAATAAATCAAACGAAGGGATTTTCCACAAATCAGTGAATGTAGGAAAATTCAGCTTCAGAAAGTCCGTTTCATCACCTGCTGTCCAACTGTTTTTGTAGATAATTTTCTTAAAAGTTTATAACTTTTCAATTGTTTCCTAGAAAACTACATAGAGAAGTGAAAACTTAATATGGGAATTAAGAATTTTACAATAAATCACCAATTTTTGTATCACAACTTTTTAGTTTTTTACACAATGATCTGGGAGATTTGATGTGTCCCTGCATGAGTAGCCATCTTTGATTTAGCAGCTGTATATAATTTTTAGAGTTAGAATGACATCATCCAATCAGCAGCTGTCAATTGAGGCTGTTTTTGCATGTGACCTATGACCTGGACCGCCATAAGTGGGTCTGATATGTTGTGAAATGTAGACTGACTCCTCATATTTTCACTTAATTCTGTTTCTTAAACAAGGTGTAAGGTAGGTATTAATTACCTTGTTGAAAATTATATCTTTTAATCCTCTAATCAATAATATAAATGTTTCCCTTGAAATGTAACTAAAAACAATTTTCATAGCAAAAAACAGGATGACATGAGAAGATGAAACGGACACAAGTGTAGGTATCTAATCATGCAAAGGACACAGCAATTCAGTCATCGCTTCGCGATTACCTACGTCTTACTTGGAAATAGAATCACACCAAGAAGCGATGTTTTACAGAAATTGTATTTTTTATGAAGCTTACGTTGAGCAAATAGTGCGGATCCTCGTTGGAGGAAATGTCAGGAGGTTGACGACGTTTGTTGACTGTTGAGGTATTTGCTGATCAAGCAGGTGAATGCACGCAGATATAGAGTCATCTGAGCAGGACGAATCGGCACCTGCGTTAGCGCCTGAGAGAAAAAAATGAAACGAAAATGAGTGAGGATTTAATTGTGTCGATAACCTCAACAAGCTTACTCAGGTCACCTTTCACATATACACACACAGAAAAACTTTTATTTGCTAATCTCAGCAGTTATTTATGGTGTCAAATCAATGGCTAACCCAATACGTTTAAAAACAATAAGAAATTGCTTTAATTAAATATAAGACCCCATAAAATGTTTATTTAAAAACCAACAGTACAGTGTTTTGAGTAATGGTGTATATATCAGTGAATCATCCATTATATTAAAAAAAATCTAATAACCTCACCGACTTTTTAATGGGCTAGTATTTAACTGCATGATATTTATCTTGCGTATTCATATAGATATGTCTCCAAAGAGGAGACCAATCAAAATAATTTATACGCGCTATAACGGAAAACAGAGTTTATAATGAGAAGTATATAAGTCGATACCGTATCGAATATCGTATTGAATACAGTTTTGTCTGACGTAGTATGGACACGAAGAGCCGAAATAGTATTGGACATGCAAGCTTATTGCGGTAAAACGATGAAAACTGTGGTTTCACCAATGCGGATCGAAATGTGAATGAATACGGGTGTAGGGTGAACACAGATTTATTTATTTCTTGTCCACAGTACCCATTTACTGGAAAGCGGTTTAAATGTCTTCACCAGCTGTCTATAGAAGGCGAGGACACCAAGTAGTCGGGAGCCAAGTTGGCAAAAGTGCTAAAAAAAACGGAGTACTACAAATTCCAAGGTCATTTTCACAAACAATTGGTATTAGGATAACTATTTAATGAGGTCTGTTTGAGATCTGCTCTTGCAAAAGGTTTCATATCCAGCGTCATACTGAGCCTCATTGGAATAAAATTGGAATTTTAGTTGAACCGACTTATGAACACCTTTAAGCCAATAATTCTATCAGCTTGAAAGTAATCAATACATATATGGGCTTATTCAAAAGGTAATAACATGCACTTTAAAATGAATACTCATTTGAGAAACAATGGTGAATTGTAACATTTACGGCTATAAGAAAGACTCCATACCCCTAAGATTTTGTGAAAAACAACCTTTTTGTACATAGAAGTTTCGCCAGGGACCCCATATGAAGACAGATCTCCTAATTCTTGGCAGATCTGCAGTAGCTAGAAACTTGCCATTAAAATGCATACCTGTATTTAGTTTTATATTGCCATTTTTTAATAACTTCCATGAGAAATTGAGTAAAAGGTTAAAAATCGAACAATTTTACATTTGATCAACTGTTTTCTCCCAGATTCTGTTGGTCTCAGGTCAGGATAACAATTTTTGTATCACTGGATAGCTAAGACCCCAGGGGTATTAATACATGCATGTATTTAAGAAATCTTTCTGAAGGACGATCGTTCTCTGGTTTCCTCTTTCCCACAGACGACTGAATGCCACCATCTGAGCCATGGAGAGTGACTCGTATTAATTATTATACATTCCAAATAGAATAAATAAAGTTTATATTTCATTCACCCATGCGAAACGTAGAGGTCCAGTAATGATATGTGACTGTGGCGCGCAGGGCTTTTTTCATTTTATTTTTATAGCTCAATGGATTAAAGGTCATCTGAGCTACAGCGGTGATCTTTTGTCCACTCCTTTTCGGGCCCCGCAGCCGTTTTTTAATGGACCTAGACCCCCCCCCCCCTCTCCGTTTCCAGACCTGGGGCTGTGAAACCCCGGATCCAGAGGGTGGGGGTGGGGGGTCAATGACATCTCTCATTTACTCATTTCCATAATTATTATTAATAAACTTTTATTTGTATATATTATTTTATTTTCTAACAATTAAATTATTAATTTACCCACAATTGATAACATTCTGTTACATAAGCTGAGGAAACTAATGATCAGGCCTGTGATTAATATGGGGAGTTTTTCCGTTATTACACTCTGCTGGGTCATAACACCGAGAACGCCCCCCCCCCCCCCCCCCGCCCCCGTAAATGAGATGAGGCCTTCCCATTAACCTACAGAGCTCAGCTACGGCTGTGAAAAATTTCACGGCTCCTCCGCTAATATTCGAACTCACCACCTGTGCTCAGTTGAGGGCCTGCTTAGACCACAGAAGCCGATAAACTGCACGCAGATTTGATATGCGACTTAAAACATATTAATTTTACTACCACGATGACTGCATTTAAAGTATGATATTTTGCAAGTTATAAACGTAGGCATTTTCACCGTATAAATATTATATGAATATTATAAACTATTCAATGTTTGGACTTCCAAGTTAATATTCAAATTTTGGAGAAATTTAAACCCGCCACACGTAAAGTTTGACTAAGTTATGCAATGAAATTTTGGAGAACAGAATTTCCACATATTTTTGTGAGAAAAAAAAAACAGAAACGATGGCTTTCCTTCCCTTTACCTATACACTATATATTGTTTCAGCTTACGCCACTACATCCATATATTTTCAATACTGCAAATCTTACATTACTATCAACCAAAATCTGGATATCTGCATCCCTCTTGATCTGATATTGACCATTTACACACCAACCATGCAGTTCACAATACTTCTCTTCGATAACGTATATGAAATCTCTTTTCATTACACGCACAACATTCCTCATTTCATCCCCACACTTCTCCCTCGTCCCTCCCCCAGAGAAGACGTTAAATCCCCGATTTACCAGGTATATCAGCTAGTACTTAATATATTAAAGGTATTTGTTCAAAACTACAGCATGAACAACTCAGTCTTTATGTAATAATTAAATATCTTTAAATTAGGCGTATTCTTCTTTCACATATTTCTCATAACACATTAGAAAAAAAATGCGGCAAACAAACGGCAATGCAAAAATATATAAGGTAATAAATGTTGAAAACAAAATAAAAACAAGGGACCTATGGGTCACATCGCTCAGCTGAATTTTGGAAAATATTAGTAATTACAAAATTTTTTTATTTCTTATGATTTTTCCATGCATATTACCATTTGAAAAGCTAAGAGAAAATGGCCCAGCTTAAATGAAACTCTGTAAATTATAGAATAATGGACATGAGCTAAAGCATATTGACTGTGTAATAAATAAAACTTTTGGCCTGAAACCATTTAGTGATGCACCAAGGGAAAAAATGGGCCTACGGTAAGTGTCATATAAAAGTTCCATTTCATAAACAAATAATGTGTGAAGGTAATTAAGATTTCAAAAGTTAAATATATGGCCATATGAGTTAAAAATTAATCTCACAAAGTTTGACCAATATTCCTAATTTTAAAAACTAGGTTTAACAGTGTTATTCACACCTAGGCCCCACCAACTTTAAGATATATAAACGAAATGCTACAAAGTATTTATATCTTCTTAAATCTTGTCAATTAGCACTTACATTAGGTCCTAATATTTTACCATATTAGGATTAAATTCCTGAACATTTTTTTCTTTAAAAAAATCAAAATTGTCCAAGTCTCAACAAAAAGAATTATTTTAACATTAAAAGTATAAGCTTTGTCTTGTATATTAGTCCTGTATATCGAAGCAGTGGGTCAGGGAGGGGACTCTGTTGTTACTATTCATCGCTGAAAAAATGTGAAATTATAAGATTCATCTTGTTTAGAGTACAGGTCTGTCAAAATAATGGGGTGGGGGGGGAGAGAGAGAAAGGCTCCCTGTGGTATTTATGCTGGCAGCCTGATCAAGCTCAACAAGACAGAGGGCTTGCCGAGTGATGGGATTACATAACAGCCTGGGGAGCAAGGAGAGTTGCATTAAATGACCTACAGTGACCTCAGTGGACTGCTTGACAATGTAAGGGAATACAACAAGAGCCTCCAAACAAATTCAATAACTAGCCTAATTTTGCAGCTTTTATTTTTCAAATTTAAGATTTTAACAGATTTAATCCTTATGTGTACATGCTGTGAAAATAACATCTACAGTACTTACAGGAAAAATTGTGCCGTGGCCAAAGTTGGGCAAAATTTTAAGATGATGATTTTATATTTATGCTAATAACTTAAAAAATTGCAAATTTCAGATCTAATTTTCCGTATACAATTGAATCTTGATTAAATGATGTTAAATTCCTGATAAAAAGTCTCAGCCATTCTTATGTTAAGTGAGTAAATATATATCCTGATTTTTTACAAAGTGCATAATGTTTAGGCCTATAACTTCAACAAATTATGCAATACTGACCTAAATTTTGGTATGTACATAGGAAATGTATGGAAGAATATGAATATTTACAATTACATCTAACATTATGCCAATTTTTGGATTACCAGGTAAACAAAAGTAGGGTCATGATGCTAGAAAATACAAATACATTAAGTCTTCTAAAAAACTTCAATAACTAGACTATTTTTTTAGCTTATACTTTCAAATTCAAAATTCATCAGATTAAATCCATATGTTAACTGGCTGTGAAAATTAAATCAAATGTACTTATAAGAAAAAAAGTGCCATGGTCAAAATTAGGCAAAATTTAAGGTACCAATTTTTTATTTTTGCCAATATTTTAAAAAATTTAACAGATTTTGATCTAATTTTGGGTATACAATTTAATTTTGATTAAAGATATATTCCTGGAAAAAAAGTCCCTACCTTTAACATGTTTTGTGTTAAGTGATCAAATATTTTTCCTGGTTTTTTACAAAATGCATTATGTTTGAGCCCATAACTTTTTTAAATCATATAATACAGACCTTATTTCTGGCATGTACATAGGAACTATATAGAGGAATATTTATGGTTAATATGAGGAAAAACAGGTGAGTGGTTTCGTAGTTAGGCTGTCCTGAAGTGTGAAAATAGGTTTTTAATAAAAATTGAGGTTTTTCCTTAATTTATCAAAGGAACGAAGTCGCAAAGACCCAGTTTTCGGCTTGGTAGGAGATCTTGGGACATCTAACATTATGCCAACAACCTTAGGAGCTACAGAGCTGCACTGAATGACCAACAGTGACCACAGTGGACTGCTTGACAATGTAAGGGAATACAACAAAAGCCTTTAAAAAAATTCAATAACTAGCCTAATTTTGCAGCTTTTATTTTCAAAATTCAGATTTTAACAGATTAAATCCTCATTTGTACATGCTGTGAAAATTAGATCAACAGTACTTACAGGAAAAACGTGCCATGGTCAAAGTTGGGCAAAATTTAAGGTACCAATTTTTTAATTTTGTTAATATTTTTAAAAATGTTAAAGATTTTGATCTAATTTTTGGTATGCAATTTAATTTTGATTAATTAAAGTTATATTACAGGAAAAAAAGTCCCTACCTTTAACATGTTTTGTGTTAAGTGATCAAATATCTTTCCTGATTTTTTACAAAATGCATTATGTTTGGGCCCATAACTTTTTTAAATTATATAATACAGACCTTATTTCTGGCATGTACATAGGCACTATATAGAGGAATATTTATGGTAAATATGAGGAAAAACAGGTGAGTGATTTTGAAAATAGGCTGTCCTGAAGTGTGAAAATAGGTTTTTAATAAAAAAATTGAGGTTTTTCCTTAATTTCTCAAAGGAACGAAGTCGCAAAGACCCAATTTTCGGCTTGGTAGGAGATCTTGGGGACATCTAACATTATGCCGAATTTTGGATTCCTAGGTGTTACGGTTTCAAAACGTGCCACATCTACGGACGGACGGACGGACGACGGACAATGGACCACGACTATAGCTCAGATGACTTATAGTCAGCTGAGCTAATAATAGCCAAACCAACTAGCCAAACAAAAGTGTTGTACTATTCCTGAAGTGAGAAGGTTAATTACCTGTGGTCACCAATTATGTTAACTAAACTGCCAGTGTGTTGTATACTTATCATTTCGGCAAGTACTGTAACATGTAACATCGTCGTATTACTGTTTATTAATTTATGATATTTTAATCTGTCTTATTATTTTTTCTAGCTTATTCTTATACGCTCCCATCCTAGTATGAGTAGGGTAACCTATTCTAACTTTGCCGATATAAATTCCTAAAAGCTACAACTACAAACCTTGACTTTACTGACCTTGCAGGGGCGGATAAAGGATATAGGAAAAGGAGGAGTCCGACCCTGCATCGAGGACTAATGACTAATCCTAACAAGTGACCTATGGGTCATGACGCTCAGCCGACTGACATGTTGACAATATGTCCTGGCACAGGCAACTAATTAAGATAATGTAGGTGGCATCATCGTTCATGCATATTAGCTTAAGTTCATCAAGACCCATAAGCACACCAAATTTAATGACAATCCAACCAGCCTTTCCTGAGGAACCTGGCAATTTGTGTGCATTTTGCATTATCTCTGGGATGCTCAAACATACCCCAAAACTCTGAGAATATAGGTCACAGTGACCCAATTTCAGGTTTTGGGAGAACTTTTGAGGAACTCTCAGGATGTCAAGTTAGAAGATTCTGGGTCCAATGATTATGATTTGTGCCCTACTTTGGTATCAAATTTTTAATTATTCTGGGGGTGCTTATAAGCCCCATAGCTCAGAGAAAATGGGCAACAGAGATCTAATTTAAGGTTTCCAAGGATATTTTTCACGGACCTCCGTGGATGTCATGTTAGAAGATTCTAGAACCAACGGTTACGATTTGTGCCCTGTAAACGGACGACCGCATATTTAAAGGTCTCAAAAATAGAGAACAAAATGTGTTAAAGTACGAATAAAAATCTAGATGGCACCACCGGTCTACAGGAACTGAAGAAACACTCCTTGGTGATCAATGAATTGGTGTTCAGATACTGGACCTTTTGTATCCAACTTTTTATTATTCTTGGGGTTCTGCATGAGCCCCATAGCTCAGAGAATATGGGTAGTAGAGACATAATTTCAGGTGTGTGTGAAGAGAACCTTTGAGGAACTTACACTTAGCTGAGCTTAAAAAAGGGCCAAGGTCCGGAAAAAGGCGGGGGGGGGGGGGTTCCGGCCGCAAAATATGGTCTGAAGGTTGCGGCAGCTGAAAGGGGGGGGGGGGTTCCGGACCTCCTGGACCCATCTGCCTTGAATTATTCTGGTTTACTCATCTGTCTGCACGAATTAACTTCATGACCCTGGGTACCTGGAAGTTCTTTGTAACTGTCGTACCCTATATCAGTTGACTTTCCGTGACCGCTGGCACAGCTTCTCTGCTCATTTCCCTCAGCACATTTAACTTTTCCCTAAGCTTGTGCTTATTTTATCATAAAGAAACTATTTTTTAGTATTTTTTAGTATTTGTTGTATATAGTTTAGCTAACAATAGAATGTAACCATTCTATGGTCAAACCATGTAAATATGTAAATAAATATAAGTGAATACCATTAAAATATTTTGTTAACCTAGTCTGTTTAAATCTTTCCTATACATTTTGCTTTTATATTTGTAAGTACGCTGTGATAACAACTTTAAACGTGTTTTTAAAATACCTCTTTTAGCCAAGTCTGTTTCAACATTTCTTTTCAAAAAGAATATAAGTAATAAGAGTCGAGCACATTTATTGGAATTATCCATATCCTTTGATTCTGCATGGCCATGGAATGTACATGCACATTCTATAGTTTGGTTGAACCACAGAATGCACAAATTCTGTAGATAATCCGTAGAATGTACACATTCCATTCCTTGGCCATGGAATGTATACACTCCATGGTTCATTCTATATATATATATATATATATATATATATATATATATATATATATATTATATATACGATATATAAATATACATATATATATATATATATATATAGAGAGAGAGAGAGAGAGAGAGTGAGAGAGAGGGAGAATAATAGAAATACCTCCTAGTATGGCCAGAAACAGGGCGGCGGTTACAACAGCCATGTTTCCGGATAGACAGTTTTACTCGGCAACTGACGGCAAGTTATAGTGGAGGTTGAACGGCAGGTCAGTCAACCAGCACGTGCATAATTACACGGTCCATCCGGCCTTGCATTCGGATCCTCCTTTTATGACACCCAGGGGGATGCATGAAACTTCTGCAACTAGGTTCTCATGAGTCGTGTCCTTGAGTGCATTTATGTTACAGGCAAACTGTCAGGCATTTCGTAAAATGACTATAGATTTCAGACATTTAAAAAATGACTGGTTCACTCAGGCATTTTACTAAATGACTGGAATTTTAAAGCATCACCTTTTAAAACTATTTCTTTAAGCATTTATATTGTTTTTTTCTCGTAACAGAAAATGTAACATATTATTCAAAATGATGCCTTTGTGTATTTGTATAACATGATGTAGCTTTAGTTGTTGATTCACTCTGGTGCCTTAATTAATTAACGATACCGGTTTAAGCTTAATTTCAGTGTGATCCCTAGTTAAAGGCATATAATATAGGCTTAATATCTCTCCAGTACATATTTGCGGACATAAGGTTGAATATCCCCACCTGTCTAAAGAATGTAAGGACACAAAGGCATCGACCACACGCATGCACTCCCGACTGTCATTGGCCCGTTCAAGGACAGGTGTTTAGGTCAGAGAGGTCAGCTGAGTTAGAAATGAATAACAGGTTCTGCACATAAATTTACTGTGATTTCTATATGTTACGGTCAATGTGGACAGTCAGTCAATTTGTAAAAATGCCTGAATTTTCAATTTTTATTTGACACATTGACTGGAATGAAAAAAGAAAGAAATAGGCCTCATATTGTTATAAAATAACAAAGATTTAAATGACATTTCGTTCATTCCATATACCTGACTCTTACAATATATTATATATTTATATCAAATTATAATTGCAAAGTTAAATTTTTCGTATAATCAAAGGGGTCCATTTGGCTTAATTCTGGTTATTGCAGAAATAATTATGTTATCATATGAGATGTAAATATTATACTATCTGAGGGACGCAATTTCCTATTGAACTTTGGGTGTTAGTGTGGGCTGGGTGTCCCCCTCCCTCAGTGCGGGAATATTGTTACATTTTTTATTCAGAATTTCAGCAATTTGAATTCTGGTACAAAATAACAGGGGATATCCTTGCTTTAGAAACCAACAACAAATGAAAGTGTTTGATTTGAAAAAAAAAAACTTAGGACATCAAATGCCCCTGTGAGCCTCCTCCCCCTGGTTATTTCAAAATTAAATTTCAGGTCCTGGTTTGAATTCTCGTTATCCTCATTAATTATTTAATTTATGTTTTAATACCCGGGGTTTTCAAATGTAAATGGAAACTAGAGAACAATGAAATATTATCAGTCGTTCTTTTAAGTTTCATTATTTCTTCGTTAAAATTTGAAGAAACAGTCACACATTTTTGAAAACATTTTACTTATTATAAAATTGAGCCTATTTTTAGGGCAAAATGACATTCTTTTATTTGACAATATGGGGATGGGTTGAAGTGATATTGTATATATATATATATATATATATATATATATATATATATATATATCCATCACTCAAAATAATTGAACACTGTCAACGCACTGAGAATGAGTGATATATAAGAGTTATATTACAGGAAACGAGTGCCTGTGGTTTGAGAGATATTGAAATTGTTATATATATAAATATATATATATATATATATAGAGAGAGAGAGAGAGAGAGAGAGAGAGAGAGAGAGAGAAAGAGATTAAATAATCATAGAAATACTTGCTAGTATGGCCAGAAGTAAGACAGCGGTTAGAACAGCCATGTTGCCGGATAGACAGTTACTCGGCATGTGATGGTGACGGTCAAACGGCAGTCTGTCAACCAGCACGTCTGTATGGGCAGGGGGTGCATAATTACACTGTCCAGTTGGCCTATATTTGTATCTCAGTCTATGACATCCAGGGGCATGCATGAAACCTGTTTAACCAGATTCTCATGAGTGGCATACTGTCAGGCAATTTATAAAATGACTAAAGATTTCAGACATTTCACAAAATGGCTGGTTCATTTTTACGCCTTTGTATATGAAGGCTAGAATGCATCCTCACTTGCCCTCGGTTTTGGCCGTGTTTGTACATCATGGGATCTAATGACAAGTAGCGGATCGATGATCAGGGAGTCGATACAGTGGGGATGGGGGTATACCCCCCCCCCCTCCCCGATCACCACCACCATATTCACACACATTTAAGCAAGAAGGCGGGATCAATGTAATCACCCCCACCCGCATCTCCGGTCCCCCAGAAAATAAGTTTTGGAAATAGAATACAGTGAAACCCCACAATTACGACCATCCTGGGGACTGAGCAAAGTGGTCGTAATTTGGGGGTGGTCGCAATTGTGGGGTGGTCGCAAGGCGGGGTTCCACTGTATATGAATGATAAATTTTGCTCCCGTTCTCACCTTTCTGCACGATGGACCAGCATTTACAGTCAATAGGTGGGTTATAAATTATTTTGAATTACCTTAGCCAAACACCATACACATTATATATACGTGTGTGTTCGCATGGTCCATTTTCCTATAAGGGAAGTGATTTTACTGTTGTGGACAAAAATCATGTTAACTAAACTTCCCATCAATTGTAAACTTAACATTTAGGCAATACTTTTACGTGTTACATCCTCGGATTACTGTTTATCATTTAATAATATTTTAATCTGCTAGGTTATTATGTTGTGGCCTATTCTATCACCCTATCCTAGGATAAATACACTAACACATTCTTTTAACGTGGCCGATATAGCTTACAATATAAGCTATAGTATAGCCTATACACAACCTTTACGTCACTGACCTTGACTTATCCTGGTTTAATGACCAGCCTGCCCGAAATAACCTCATGACCCTGGGTAACTGGAAGTGCTTTATATATATATATATATATATATATATATATATATATATATAGAGAGAGAGAGAGAGAGAGAGAGAGAGAGAGAGAGAGAGAGAGAGAGAAAGAGATTAAATAATCATAGAAATACTTGCTAGTATGGCCAGAAGTAGGACAGCGGTTAGAGCTATGTTGCCGGAAAGACAGGCATGTGATTGCGAAGGTCAAAGGCAGTCAGTCAACCATCACGTCTGTATGGGCAGGGGGTGCATAATTACACTGTCCAGTCGGCCTCCATTTGTATCCCAGTTTATAACTCCCAGGGGCATGCATGAAACCTGTGTTACAAGGTTCTCATGAGTCGTGTCCTTGAGTGTACATATGTTATAGGGGAACTGTCAGGCATTTCGTAAAATGACTAAAGATTTCAGACATTTTACGAAATGACTTGTTCACTAAGGCATTTCACTAAATGACAGAAATCTTAAAGCATTATACCTTTTCAAACTGTTCTTTTTGTTTATTTCTCGTAAAAGTAAATGTCAGGTATAATTCAAAATGATGCCTTTAGGTTTTTATAACATGAATATCAAAAACGTCCAAAGAAATACTTCTGAAGTTCATACTGTTAATTTTATTTGCTAAAACGTTTTCAATTCAAAACCAATTTTTATTTTAACCAATTGGCATCGATTTTAAATATGTTTAGCTCATTTTACAAAAAAAAAAATCTGAAAGGCGGTTTTGAAATTCATACTGAAGTGACTTGTACGCCCAATTTAAAGCCTGTTACGACATTTGCTTTTGGAGGAATAAACTTTGGTTTACTCGGTGGTATAAACTTTTTTATACTCGGTGCGAAATAGCCCGAAAAGGTTTTTCGATGACTGCCGCCATTCAAAGCCCATTTGTGTTATAGGGATGATTGTAGGTATGCAAAATTTGAGATGGAGTCTGTTACCTTATATGTACTTGTATATCATAAGCATATTCAGTGCTGGTAGAACATCAATGTTTCTTCATTCTAAATGCGAAATACTAGTGTCAGGGGTGGATCCACATTTTAGGTAGAGAAGGTGACCAACCTAGGAGAACCAATGACTAAACCTAGGTCCGTAAAAGGGGCGGGGTCCAGCCCGCAAATATTGGTCTGAAACCCTGAAAAAAGATTGCGGTGGCTGAAAAGAGAGGTCCGGCCCCTGACCCCCCCCCCCCCCCCCCCCACCGCTTCTGAGTATATGTTACATGTTTGCTCTGAACAGAGTATATTTGATCCAGTTAATTAAGGTTAAGATGCAGTATATATGGCAGTAAAGGCTTAAGAATTAGGAGCCGTAGATTAATGGTTTTATTGCAGCAGAGGACGCAAAGGAAAATGGTAAAATCTCGATGTATTTGTTGATTCACTCTGATGCCTTAATTTATTAACGATACCGGTTTCGGCTTAATTTCAGTGTCATCCCTAATCCAATTAAAGTATATAATTAAAAATCAGAGACTGGATCAGAACTCCTTCAATATTATCCTGATACTGCATTTAAAGTTATCTGCGTACATTCACTGCTATACCATCAAGCCATGGACGTTTATCAAACAAAGTAAGTATATATATTACGGTCAGGGGCAGTGACTCCGTGAAATGGGCTCAACAAATCCAGCGGCCACTGCTGCCCTCAATATCATCACACAAGTGTCCACTCTCACATATTCCTGTCTGTTAATGAGTGCCTGGATAAAGGTAACCACTTGACCGTGACTGAGTTGTTTGACGCGTACTACCCCACTCGGCCTCATTAGTATGCACAATAGTAAGGCATGTGTTCTCACCTGCGAGTATGTTTGGGAATCAGTCGTGCGAGCCGGATCTTAATCAGGGTGTTTGACATTTAATTAACGAATGAAAACCAGCAGGTCCCGATGATTATGTCATCAGAAAAACGTTAGTCAAAATGATCTTTAAACCTGCTTTAAAGTCCTTGTGAACACGTACATCAAACGAAAACAGTGCGGCAAACATCGTACAATTTACTCATACATGAATAATTATGAATGCAAAAAAAATTCATTGTTTCATGTATAAAATGTTACGCTGTTATTATATTGTTATAAATATGGTTGACGTGATTGTAAATATTTCATTTTTTATTGATAACAGTAATTATACTTATACTGGTATAATAATATACGTTCATTTTGTTGATTGTAATAAGCTTTGAACTTGGTTTCGTGTTACATTTATAGGCGTTCTACTTTATATATATATATATGTGTGTGTGTGTATGTATATATATGTAAATAACATGTATTAAATATGTTATTTATTATTGTAAATTATACTTTTAACCCTATCAATCTTTTTATATTATGCTTGTTATCAGTTAAAACAACTTAAATGTTCAAGAGGGTCAAAAACTTTGTTGATTCCAAGTGCCTTTGGTTGATTTTCGGTAGTTTTCTGTGGTTTACGGTGATTTTCTGTGGTTTTCGGTGGTGTTCTGTGAATTTTCAGACCCAAATATGCATGCAGTATGGTATAACAGGAGAAACGCTTTTCAAGTGGTTCAGTAATAATGTACGAATAGTGATAGGCCTACAGTCAAAATAAATTACTTTTTGTTACGGGATATTACATTTTTATATTTAGCGAAAATGGTAGGGTCCGGACAAAAGCGCCCACCCACCCCCGGAAAATGACATATATGTTCACGTTGACAACTACCTCCATCTCCCATTAGGACAAAAGCCCTCTCACATGATTACTATCAAAATTTTCTTCATAATCCAATTAATCACTTATTATGGAATACATATTTTCGTTGTAGGAAAGTAATTTGTGCTCAGTTTTCAAAACCATAGGCCTACGTTTCTTTTTTAAACAAGTGGCCCATGGGCCATGACGCTCAGCTGAATTCAAGGAATGATGAACAATGAGCAAAATGACTGCCAGAGTGCCAAAATCATGAATTTTGTGAAGAGTCCTTGGAAATGTCTGGTTTACGAGAAAACTCTCCAAGACGGATTGACATGCCAAATTTCAGACCAATACCTTGAACTACTCCTATAAATATGAGCAATTTTCACCCCCCAAAAAAAAAACATGTATGGATAGACGCCACAAGAAAACTACTGCAGATGGCACCAACAGTCTTAAGTACAATATGTAGGAGTCCATGATCTATGGGTAGGGACCAATTCAGGCCAATACGGCAAATCACTAGTGAGAAAAGTGCTTTTTTTTATTCTTCAAAACCAGGAAAGAAGGTGGCGCCACCTGTCAGGCTAATGATAAAACTTTCCAAGATGGATAGACATGCCAAATTTCATACCAATATCTTGAACCATTCCTGAGATATGAGCAATTTCACCAAAAGCACATACATGTACGGATGGACGCCACAGGAAGATGATTGCAGGTGGCTCCACCAGTCTTTTTTACGAGATTTAGGTGTTTAGGATCCATGAAGATGCACATATCAACCCAATACAATTAAGAACCACTAAGAAGAACAGATGGCGAATGCACAGATGGACACTTCGCAAAACGTATTGTAGCTGGCGCCACCAGTCGCAATTATGAGATAGAGAGATCCAAAGGTCTATGGACATGCATGCAGACTTTCAGCACAATATATTCAGCCACTCCTGAGATATGGGCTGTTATCTCAAAGACACCCAGATTCATACTGTACAGAAAGGATTGCTGGTGGTGCCACCTGTCTTTGTTATAGGCACAACAACATAGGTGAAGGAACAACTATGCTGGGTTTCGAAAAGATCGGACCGAGGGTCTCAGAGGAGTTCTCTGGAAACTAAAGCAGAGTTTTTGTATCACGTTTTAATTATTCTGGGGGGGGGGGGGGTACTTACGAGAACCATAGCTTGGAAAATATGGGTATCAGAGACCTTATTTCAGGTTTCCAAGGAGATTTATCATGGACCTCCCTGGATGTAAAGTGAGAAGATTCCAGGTCCAGCGGTTACGATTTGTGCCCTGTTAACGGACGGCCGGACGGACGGACGCCGGACAAAGGGTGATCGCTATGCTGAGCTAAAAATTGAACGATATATACGATAGGTTAACATTTATGACAATTCAGTGAGCATGTTATAAATTTTCTCAGTTTTACATGCATTTTTGAAAGATTATTAAGCCTTTTATGATCATATGACAAAACTATTAACTGTTAGATGGATGGATTATCTCAAAATGTCAAATTATGTATTATTTCCCTAAATGTGATACAGAGAAAAGGGGTAATTTGTCCCCACCACTAAAAGAAGTTAAGTGATGGGGAGCAGGGGCGAATCCAGTATTTTGGAAAGGGGAGTGTCCAACCTAGGAAGACTAAAAGAAAGCCTAAAAGAGTCTTCTACTCCGGAAAGGAGGGGGTCCAGGTGGCAAAATTTGGTTTGAGACCCTAAAATAAGGCTGTTTTGGCTAAAAAAAAGGGGGGGGGGGGTCCCCCGACTCTAGGTCCGCCACTGGGGAGATCAACCCCGATTCACCCCCAAAACCGAAACACATCCCGTGCCGGGATTAATTAAGGCTGTCGAACTTGATTAAAATATTTAGGTCAGAAAAGAGTTCATTAAATATAATTTAGAGCTCCACCAAAAAGAAAATATTTTTTTTACGTTTTTACAAGCTGGGTGTTTTAAACACTCCCGACTGTCAACATCATTGGCCTGTTCAAGGAGTTAGAAATGAAAAAAAGATTGTGCACATAAATTAACTGTTATTTCTATATGTTACGGTCAACGTAGAAAGTCAGTCAATTTGTGAAAATGCCTGAATTTTCAATTTTTATTTGACACATTGACTGAAATGTAAAAAGAAAGAAATAGGCCTAGTATTGTTATAAAATAACAAAGATTTTAATGACATTTTGTTCATTCCATATACCCGACTCTTACAATAAATTAATATATTTATATTAAATTATAATTGCAAAGTTAAATTTTTCGTATAATCAAAAGGGTCCATTTGGCTTAATTCTGGTCATTGCAGAAATAATTATGTAATCGTATGAGATGTAAATATTATACTATCTGAGGGACGCAATTTCCCTTTAGGTGTTAGTGTGGGCTGGGTGTCCCCTTCCCTCAGTGTGGGAATATTGTTACAATTTTTAGTAAGAATTTCAGCAATTTGAATTCTGGTACAAAATAACAGGGAATATCCTTTCTTTAGAAACCAACAACAACTAAAAGTGTTTGATTTGGAAAAAAAACTTAGGACAGCAAATGCCCCTGTGACCCCCCCCCCCTTGGATCTACCGCTGGTTATTTCACAATAAAATTTCAGGTCCTGGTTTGAATTCTCGTTATCTGCATTAATTATTTAATTTGTGTTTTAATACCTGTGTTTCCAAATGTAAATGGAAACTGGAGAATCATGAGATATTATCAGTCGTTCTTTTAAGTTTAATTATTTCTTTGTTAAAATTTGAAGAAACAGTCACACATTTTTGAAAACAACTTATATTTTACTTATTATAAAATAGAGCCTATTTTTATGGCAAAATGACATTCTTTTATTTGACAATTTGGGGGTGGGTTGAAGTGATATTGTATGCTCCCCCCCCCCCCGGCAAAATTGCTCTTTGTACTATCTCATTAAAAATTACTCAACACTACCAGCCATCACAGTTTGACTCCTTATAAAGAATGTAGATCACAAACTCATTAAAAGTAACAAACACAGTCGGTAATTGTGATTAAACCCTACCCTTTGTAACTCCCCTATATATTATATATTATGGATTATATATTTATATATTAACAGCTATGTAACTGTGGTCTGTTTCACAATATTGAGATATGCGAAACCAAAGACTACATATTAATTCAGTCAATCTGTCAAATATCCTGAAAATTTCAGTCACTGTGATAAATTTAAATAAGACAACAGTGATGCCATTGCTTATGACTGGTAATAGTGCATGGAACTAAGAAATTGAAAATTTGAATCTGAAATAGTCATATGGCCCAGTTGATGTACTGGGAGTAAAGGTAACCCCAGAGGGTAAACAGTTGAAAAATATTAATGTTCTCCCTGCCATTGAGAAACTAAACAGTGTGCTTAATGTTTGGTCATATCAAAATATTACATTACTTGGAAAAATTACAGTACTTGAAACTTTTGGGTTATCAAAGCTTACTTAGTTATTTTCAGTATTACCTACACCTGATGATGATTTTATAAGAAAAAGGTTGAACAGAGACTGTTTAGATTCATATGGTCCAACAAGCCAGATAGAATTAAAAGGAAGTCTTTTATTTCATCATATGATAATGGAGACCTTAATATGGTTCATCTTAAAACATATATAACACCTTTGAAAGTCTCTTGGGTCAAAAGACTAATATTAAAGAAGAACACAGAAGAATATAAACAAGACATACTTAATATGATCAGAGGAGGTGATTATTTTTCAAAATGTAATTTGGCCAAAGATGATGTATGGTATAGTTATATAAACACACACACTATCTGGAAAGATGTTCTACAAGCATGGTGTGCATACAATAATAAAGGCCAAGTCAAAGGAATGGTTGAACACACATGTTCGGGTGAATAACAAACAATTATTTTATAAACACTGGGTAGATGAAGGAATTAATGCTTAACGGACTTATTAACGGGAGAAGATGATATGAAGAGATTCTTATTTATGAGGAATTTTGCCTCAGGGTTTAAAGGGTAAATATTCTTGAATACAGACGATTATTGGAGGCTATTCCCAGAAAGTGGAAAGAAATGTTATTGCATATACAATTGAAGATGAAAATTATATATGTAAATTTTCCAAGTCATTTAACGTGAAAAAAAATGTGACAAAAGTTACGTACAATGAACTGGTAAAACCTTTATACGTAGAACCCGAAAGAATACTCAGAATATAAATATGATTATGCCTATACAAAATATATCTTTAACTCTTTTATGCATATAGTGAGGTTAACATAATCTACAACTTTAAGGATATTTCAGTTTAATTTAATACATAGAATATTAACCACAAATGATTTTTTATTTAAAATTGGTTTCAAAGATAAGGAGACAATGTTCTTTCTGCGAAGAAAGAAGAGAATCATTGACACATTTGTTTTGGGAATGTCCTATGTATATGTTATCTAAGGATACTGGTCAGAAATAGCCTGTTGGATTAACAAGAAAATGAGCGACCAAACAATAACATTTGACTTTTAAGGATTGTGACATTAGGTGTCAAAGAATATGAAATACTTAATCTTATAATGCTTATTGTATCCGCCAAAACAAGAGTTTTGCGGATACTACATGCTTTCAGCCCACCGCCGCCGCCGTCGCAAAGGTTTCCGGAGAACTCCTCCGTAACCACTGAACGGAATTTTACAAAACTCGGAATAATGATTTGGTCACATGTGAACTGCTGCGCCCTCATTTTTGGTTGACCTCTGACCTTTCCTCTCTGCACAGCGTCCATCTGCGCGTCGGTTTTCACACATAAACCCACATATATATCTTGGGGACTCGTTTGATCAATCGGGCTGAAGTTTTGTATGAGTGTAGCTCTTGGATAGCTTTATACCATACACAAAACTGGTGGCGTCACCTATACAACCATTTTTAAACAGCGCCCATCTGTCCGTCTGCCTTGGGTTAAAATCACTCATATCTCTGCAGTGGTTTGACTTGGGCCGCCTAAAATTTTGCATCTATATACATCTTGGATAGATTTCTCGTTTATATGACAGGTGGCGCCACCTATAATCATGTTTACGCTGCAGACATCCATGCTCATATCTCAGGACTGGTTTGCCATATCGGCCTGAAATTTTGCATGTGTATAGATTTTACAAAGCTATTTATCATACACAAAACTGGTGGCGCCACCTGCATGTATTTTTGCATGGTGTCCATTTGTTTGTCTGTCTGGGGTAAAAATCACTCATATCTCGGCTGTAGTTTGCCACCTGAAATTTAGCATGTGTATACATCTTAGATAGCTTTCTTGTTAAAATGAAAAGTGGCGCCACCTACAATCATGTTTACGTGGCAGAGATCCATGTTAACATGCAACACGTCTCACTCTATTTCCCTTTACCACTCAGTCCATGCCTCACTTCACCCTTACCACTCTGATTTCGGAGGATACACGAAGTCGCTTGTCGACTACCCGTATTCTAGTTTTTAAAAATATTTGTATACATGTAGATGTAAAGAAGTGAAACCAAGTGCAAAGGATGGGCTGAATTATGATAAGAATATTTATAAGATTGAGAAAAACGATGCTGAAAAAATGAAGAACTGGAGGTACTAAATGAGTAAATCAGACAATTTGTAAATTGACTGATTATACACATTGACTGTAACATACACAGTATATCTCACTACTTACTGAACATATATCTTTTTTGTTGTTGCTTTTTTAGGGTGGCTTGGACAGGACGTGCAGAAATGATTCTATCATTAGGACCATAGAATGCATACATTCCATATAGATAGTCCATATAATTTGCTGCATAGTTTTGCCATGGATGAGCCGTAGAATGTACATAATTTACAAGCAACTAAATTCTATACGTCATATGTATGTATCAGCTCTTAGCATCCTGCTAATATATATATATATATATATATATATATATATATATATATATATATATATATAAATTTCCATCACTCAAAATAATTGAACACTGTCAACGCACTGAGAATGAGTGATACATGAGAGTTATATAAGAGGAAACGAGTGCCTGTGGTTTGAGAGATATTGATATTGTTTTATATATATATAAATATATATATATATATATATATATAGAGAGAGAGAGAGAGAGAGAGAGAGAGAGATTAAATAATCATAGAAATACCTGCTAGTATGGCCAGAAGTAGGACAGCGGTTAGAACAGCCATGTTGCCTGATAGACAGTTACTCGGCATGTGATGGTGAAAGTCGAACGGTAGTCAGTCAACCAGCACGCCTGTATGGAGAGGAGGTGCATAATTACACTGTCCAGTCGGCGATTCATTGTATCGGCCCAGTTTATAACTCCCAGGGGCATGCATGAAACCTGTTTAACAAGGTTCTCATGGGTCGTGTCCTTGAGTGTAACATATGTTATAGGGGAACTGTCAGGCATTTCGTAAAATGACTAAAGATTTCAGACATTGTACGAAATGACTTGTTCACTCAGGCATTTCACTAAATGACAAAATTGTGGCATTATACCTTTTAAAATGGTTGTTTTTGTTTATTTCTCGTAAGAGTAAATGTTATGTATAATTTAAAATGATGCCTTTATGTTTTATGAATATCAAAAACGTCCAAAAAGCGAAATAGCCCGAAAAGGTTTTAAATGACTGCCACCATCACGAAGCCCATTTGTGTTATAGGGATGATTGTGGGTAAGCAAACTTTGAGATGGAGTTTGTTACCTTATATGTACTTACCTTATATGTGTCAGGGGTGGATCCACTTTTTAGGGAGAGAAGGGGTCCAACATAGGAGAACCAATGACAAAACCTAGGTCCGTAAAAGGGGCGGGGTCCAGCCCGCAAATATTGGTCTGAAACCCTGAAAAAAGATAGCGTTGGCTGAAAAGAGAGCTCCGGCCTTCCTGCGCCCCCCCCCCCCCCCCCCCCCCCCCCCCCCCCTTCGATCGGCTATAGGTTACATGTTTGCTCTGAACAGCGTATATTTGATCCAGTTAAGGTTAAGATGCAGTATATAGCAGTAAAGGCTTTAGAATTAGGAGCCGTATAGGTTAATGATGTTATTGCAGCAGACGACGCAAAGGAAAATGGTAAAATCTCGATGTAGCTTTAATTGTTGATTCACTCTGATGCCTTAATTTATTAACGATACCGGTTTCGGCTTAATTTCAGTGTGATCCCTAATCCAATTAAGGTATATAACTAAAAATCAGAGACTGAATCAGAACTCCTTCATGATTATCCTGATACTGCATTTAAAGTTATATACCGACAAGCCATGGACGTTTATTTAACAAAGTAAGTTTATATATTACGGTCAGGGGCAGTGATTCCGTGATATGGGCTCAACAAATCCAGCGGCCACTGCTGACCTCAATATCATCACACAAGTGTCCGCCCTCACATATTCCTGTAAGTGCCTGGATAAAGGTACCCACTCGACCGTGACTGAGTTGTTTGACGCGTAGCGAGCGTCGTACTACCCCACTGAGCCTCATTCATATGCACAATCGTAAGGCATGTGTGTTCCCACCTGCGCGCATGTTTTGGAATCAGTCGTGCGAGCCGGATCTTAATCAGGGAGTTTGACATTTAAGTACCGAATGAAAACCAGCGGGTCCCGATGATTATGTCATCAGAAAAACGTTAGTCAAACTGATCTTTAAACCTACAAGTCCTTGTGAACACGTACATCAAAAGAAAACAGTGCGGCAAACATCGTTCAATTTACTCATACATGAATAATTATGAATGCAAAAAAAATTCATTGTTACATGTATAAAATGTTACGCTGTTATTATATTGTTATAAATAGGGTTGACGTGATTGTAAATATTTTATTTTTTATTGATAACAGTAATTATACTAATACTCTGTATATACGTTTATTTTGTTGATTGTAATAAGATTTGAACTTGGTTTCGTGTTACATTTTATTCCCTTATCCTGGTCAAGTCCTGTATAACGGCCACTCCTGTATTAAGGCCAATCTCATTCAGTCCCGATGGTGACCGTAATACAGGCGTTCAAATATATATATATATATATATATATATATATATATAAATATATATATATATATATAATTGTGTGTGTGTGTGTATGTAAATAACATGTATTTAATTTGTTATTTATTATTGTAAATTATACTTTTAACCCTATCAATCTTTTTATATTATGCTTGTTATCAGTTAAAACAACTAAAATATTCAGGAGTGTCAAAAAACTTTGTTGATTCCAAGTGCCTTTGGTTGATTTTCGGTAGTTTTCTGTGGTTTACGGTGATTTTCTGTGGTTTTCGTTGGTGTTCTGTGAATTGTCAGACCCAAATATGCATGCAGTCAGGTATATCAGGAGAAACGCTTTTGAAGTGGTTCAGTAAAAATGTACGAATAGTGATAGGCCTACAATCAAAATTAATAACTTTGTGTTACTTAACATTTTAATATTTAGCGAAAATGGTAGGGCCGGGACAAAAGCGCGCTACCCACCCCCGGAAAATGACATATATGTTTACGTTGACAACTACCTCCATCTCCCTTTAGGACAAAAGCCCTCTCACATGTTTACTATCAAAATTTCCTTCATAATCCAATTAATCACTCATTATGGAATACATATTTTAATTGTAGGAAAGTAATTTGTGCTCAGTTTTCAAAACCATAGGCCTTTTATTCATAATTAAGGCATACGTTTCCTTTTAAACAAGTGGCTCATGGGCCATGACGCTCAGCTGAATTCAAGGAATATTGAACAATGAGCAAAATGATTGCCAGAGTGCCAAAAAATCATGAATTTTAGGAAGAGTCCTTAGAAATGTCTGGTTTACGAGAAAACTCTCCAAGACGGATTGACATGCCAAATTTCAGACCAATACCTTGAACCACTCCTAAAATATGAACAAATTTTAACCCCAAAAAACATATATGTATAGACGCCACAAGAAAACTATTGCAGATGGCACCACAAGTCTTAAGTAAAATATGGAGGAGTCCAAGATCCATGGGTATGGACCAATTCAGGCCAATACGGCAAATCACTAGTGAGAAAAGTGCTTTTTTTATTCTTCAAAACCAGGAAAGTAGGTGGCGGCTCCTGTCAGGCTTATGAGAAAACTTTCCAAGATGGATGGACATGCCGAATTTCATACCAATATCTTGAACCATTCCTGAGATATGAGCAATTTTCACCAAAAGCACATGTACGGATGGACGCCACAGGAAAATGATTGCAGGTGGCTCCACCAGTCTTGTTTACGAGATGTAGGTGTTGAGGATACATGAAGATGCACATATCAACCCAATACATTTAAGAACCACTAAGACGAACAGATGGCGAATACACAGATGGACACTACGCAAAAAGTATTGTAGGTGGCGCTACCAGTCGCAATTAAAGATAGAGAGATCCAAGGTCTATGGACAGACTTTCAGCACAATACATTCAGCCACTCCTGAGATATGGGCTTTTATCTCAAAGACACCCAGATTCATACTGTACAGAAAGGATTGCTGGTGGTGACACCTATCTTTGTTAGGCACAACAACATAGGTGAAGGAACAACTATGCTGGGTTTCAGAAATATCGGACCAAGGGTCTCAGAGGAGTTCTCTGGAAACTAAGGAAGAGTTTTTGTATCACATTTAATTATTCTGGGTGGTACTTACGAGACCCATAGCTTGGAGAATATGAGTAACAGAGACCTTATTTCAGGTTTCCAAGGAGATTTATTATTGACCTCCCTGGATTTCAAGTTAGAAGATTCCAGGTCCAGCGGTTACGATTTGTGCCCTGTTAACGGACGGCCGGACGGCGAGACGGACGGACGCCGGACAAAGGGTGTTCGCTGTAGCTCAGTTTACTTTCAGTCAGCTGAGCTATAAATTGAACGATATATACGATAGGTTAACATTTATGACAACACAGTGATCGAGCCAGTTATAAATTTTCTCAGTTTGACATGCATTTTTGAAATATTATTTAGCCTTTTATGATCATATGACAAAACCATTAACTGTTGGATGGATGGATTATCTAAAAATGTCAAATTATAGATTATTTCCCTTTATGTGATATAGAGAAAAGGGGTAATTTGTCCCCACCACTAAAAGAAATTAAGAAAAAAAAGAGGGGGGGGGGGGTCCCCCACTCTATATTCGCCACTGGGGAGATCAACCCCGATCCACCCCCAAAACCGAAACACATCCCGTGCCGGGATTAATTAAGGCTGTCGAACTTGTTTAAAATATTTAGGTCAGAAAAGAGTTCATTTAATATAATTGGAGCTCCACCAAAAAGAAAATATTTTTTTACGTTATTACAAGCTGGGTTTTTTAAAGTCACCAATAGGCCTAAATATACATAGTGATATTAATTACCTTAATTACCATTAATTACCAAAATTATTATTTTAATTCACCTTTAGGGCCTATTTAAACCTAATGAAATGTTTCAAGCTGTCAGATAGGCCCTATTGGATTAAGCTGCCTTCAAGTGAGAGCGTGGGGTAAGGAGAAAATGGGTGAGTCTCACGATCAATGCGTTGTATGAACGAAAAGTAACCTGGATGTCTCTGTGTGAGGGCCCAGCGGGCAGGTGTGAGAGGTTGTTTTAGGTACGACATTGTCATTGGGTGAGTTGGATTAGTCGAGACGGTGTTGGTACGGTTTTTCATCAAGGCGAGTTGGAGTAGGATCGAGTTGGACCGAAGGGGCACTGGTGATTGTCTCTCCAACAGACGCCAGGTTCCGCTACCGCTCTTGCACCAGTACGTCTGTTATTGGAAGCCATTTTTTTTCAAGAATCTTGAAAAACGGAAGTGCCGTTGGGCATGCGCAAGGAACCCCCCTGGCATCTGGAGGTGAAACCAGAATGGATGTCGCCCTTGCACAAACCCGGCAGACCCCAATAAAGACAAGTACACAATATTGTTTGGTTGTGTGGCAAAAATAATCCACTTTTGCTTGTCTATTGCAAGGGTGGTATAGTAGGGGTATTCCTTGCGCATGCCAAACAACACTTCCGTTCCTAAGAAAAATGGCGTCCAATAACAGACGTACTGGTGCAAGAGCGGTAGCGGCACCTGGCGTCTGTTGGAGAGACTACACTGGTGATAGACTAGTACCCTGCTCTATTATGGCCCTCAGCCAAGCATATGATTGGCCCAGAGCAGTGACTGGTGACAGTGATCACAGAGCAGTGACCACTGTCACCAGTGGTCTGCATCTGTTAAGTGTGGAATGTTTTAAACTCACATGATGTCAGCAACCAGCGTTTGCGACTAACGCAGGCCCGCCGGCCCGTGGCTTGTTGAAATATCTTCGGGCCGGCAGTTCTAGAGCATTTCAGGCCCGGTTGGCTTGCTAGAATTTTGTTTGCAAAATACCTAAGTCTATTTTTATCATTCCCTGCCACGTTGTTTATCCGCTTCATTCACTGTCTTTTTGGGAATGTTCCAAAAAGTTTCACAGTTTCCCCGATTATATATTAGTGAATGCGTCGCCTTTTAAGGAGAGCGATTTCTGGGACCCCCTGCGTGGTGAAATGCAGACGTACATAACAGTAGGATACGCTTATTATAAACGTGGGTGCGTGACAAAAGCTCGCGGCATACGGTCAATTCTCATGTGAGCGACCTTCATTGAGCGATGTGGTCACAAGTTTCTTAGAAAACTTACCCCTGTTGACACTTGACCCACATACCCGGCCGTTGGCTGACATTACATCGACGTCATTTGACCCATGTGCAGGTGGTTCCATACAAGTCATTTTATTAGTGTCAACCTTCGCAGGGCTCTTAACATAATCATCGATCATTTACCAGACCATGTATTTTATTTTGTAATAAAAGACATTTAAGTACAGCCCTTTTCCCCAGTCAAACTTAACTATAGTTCATTACGTGCTTGGTTAAATATTCATTTTCTCCACGTGTGTTTTCTGAACCACAAATGTGATTAAGACCTCAATTTATCATAAGTTTATCTTTCATACAGCAAAACAGCTGTCGTAATCGTTAGAAAAGAATAAATGTTTTACGATGTTTTTCCGTAAGCCTGTGCATTCAATAAGCTCAGACCACGTCCTGCTGAAATTTTGTCATGATCAGATAAATATACTGATTACCCTGGTTAAATTAAATGTTGACAGCTCCTTTGTCCTTTGTCATAGTATGAATAAATCAATATAAATCATTTGCTGTTATAGGACTTCATATTATACATTTCTCACGAAACCTTTGTGATCAGATCCAATGCGGCTTATCACAATGCAGGAAACCTTTTGTACATTATAAGATCTTCTATGTTTGTAACCTATCACAATGTGATTTTTTAATATAGTATATATATATATTTATATATATATATATATATATATTCTTTATAGTATGCATCCTGAAATAAACACATTTTAAGTTTATATTGAGATCACATGAAGATTTTTACCTTAAACAATGTTGGGCCTGTAACATTTGAACTGGGCCTGCAACTTTAGGACAATACAGGCCCGGCTGGCCTGTACCATCCAATGCTTAGTCGCAAACACTGTCAGCAACCCGTCCTTGAAGTTCAGGTCGAACCATGTAATTTTCCAACTGCTATCTAAACTGATGGTATGTAGACAAATGTCGGTTGTTATGCTTATTAATGGCAGTCCAGAGTCTGCAACTCTGCAAAAGAATCGACCCCATGATTAGCAATGACAACATGACACTCAGGCCTTCGGAAATAAACTGATAGGGCCCATCGTTCTTCAGTTCATCTAAAATCGACGTTTGAGGTGACAGGCTGTCGCTACCCCATGATCCTTTTGGGCCCGTGTATAGAATCCTACCTACATTTCCAAGATGGGTCTAAACTGACTGGACCGTCTCATATTAGTAATAGTAGTAATCAACATAAGCCATGACATGCCTGATGATATGACATCGACATGACATTATAACGTCCGTTCGTCTGTATACGTACATCATACATGTACACCCATAACCTCATCCATGTAGGCCGAATTCTATACTCCCTCCTAATTTTGTTATATTGTGATATTGATAATACTTAATACAATAATAGGCCTATGATAGATATATATGTGTGTGTGTGATATATATATTCATATACGGTATATATATATGGCATATATTAGCCCCTATTTACACATGTTTTTCTGGAGCGCTCTGCATCATTTAGCACACACCAAGTCCCTCGTTCGGGCCAGATTTCAAGGATTTTCGGTCTGGAGCGCGCTACAAAATGACCAGCGGTTTGAGTTGGTTCTACTTTCTAGAGCGAGCCAGACAGCATATAGCGTGGCCTACATTTGTGCTTTGTACATGTGTAAACAGAAGTGGAGCACGCTATCTAAATATAATTATATATAAATATGTAAATGCAATCCAGCTTATAGATCGGGCTAAGTGCTATGTGGCCTAACTTGACAGGGAAGTGCGTTCACTTGGTCCGGCACAGTGTGAACGCAAGATAAAATGTAGCTCGCTCCACATTTATTTGGACAGGTCTAGCTCGCGCCATAATTTTCTAGTGTAAGTGGGGCTAATGTTATAAATATAATATTGTCTTAATATTAATCATATAGCAGATGACTGGATAATGTTCATGACCTATAAGCTAATTGCCTTCGCCAGAAGGTTGTTCATCCACCCCTGTTCACATGTGTGTTCATTCACAACATAACAGGCGCAATCATGAATAGATCAAATCTCATAAAATTTTCAGAACATTTCAGGAACGGGCCAATTAAGAATCCATTAGATTTTGGTATGGATCCCTCACATGATCAGGATTCAGGAACATCAAGGAATATTCACAAATGTAGATGTCACTTATGCTCTGATGAATCTAGGAATATGGGCTAAAATTTGGCAAAAAATAACAAAATGCAAACACGTGGTCGGGAGAATTCTACGATACATTGTAGCTGCTTATTTATTCTGGGAGGAAATCGGGCTTGGGCAACATGCACTCGCACAATTTAAAGAGATAAAATACCACTTTTTACTGGAATAAAACTTAGAGCCTAAACCTTCAAAATATCAGGACTGCATATTATTATCTAGACTTATAAATGAAACAGAAAGATGCTTACAAGACTAGATAAAAGGACTGCTCTTTGGTAGTGGGTGGCTCTTCACCTGGGTAGCCGACACAGTCGTAAAACCAACCCCAAGGTGAAAAAGAAGCCATATACCCTCTGCCTGCCACAGAGGGCAGGCATAGGGGTCCACCGCTCGATGATCCAAGAGAGAGGGAGAATCGCCAGGGCAAGGGAGTTTTATCCCAGAGGGGCAGAGGGCGAAGTCCTCAGCTGCCTGTGATTGGCTATGGGGCATCTCTATATTGACTGTCAATCAGTGTTCATGCCCCACCCCTAGCCAGGTCAAAGGGCAAGAATGTTACATCCTTCCCCTTATAGGGAAAATTTTACACTACATTTGAAAATTTTGCGATAACATTCATAATAACTAGCCTGTGGAGAGGAGAATTTGTTTTTGTTTGTTTCTTATATGATCAAAAAATGACTGGTAGGCTGTGTATAGGCTGTTAGCCGGTTACCCTACCCCTAACTCCCATGTTCGGAGGGGGGAGGTAGGTTTATCCAATGCTACAACAGCGGGTAGGGAGTGTTCTCTCCCCACACAGTACCTCCAGTAAATAGGGATTTTGCAGTCTGATAGTTGTTTTGAAGGTTCAGGGATTGTGTAATTTTTATTGAACATTCAAAAACAATATAAAATATTCAAAGATACATCACTGACATTCAACATGCACCAGGTACAATAAGTTATTACATGTTACAGTCCATTAGTGAGCCAGGTGGCCATAAAGGATTTAATAAAATATCAGTCCAGATGGTGGCGCCACAGGCCTCAGTATTTACTCAAGGAGTTCTGCATTTATAAAAGCGTCCAATATCTGGCTGTTGTTGTATGTTGGCTCAGGTTGCAGCTTGCTGTAGCAGAAGAGCTGAGCCGGACCACACTGGGAAGGCTGCACTGATGGCTGACAACTGGTTCATGCGAAAATGGAGCCTCTGAAAATAAAATACAACAGCGGCAGTATCTGTTCTTATGACACAAGTATGATTTTTGCGACAATTACCTAGACATGACCATTTAAAAAATAGCTCTCACAAAAATTTATACATAATCAAACATAAAGAATGCTGATAAGCGGCCCTTGGTAAAACATTAAAAGAGTTAAACACTTGATGTAAGTTTTCAACTAACTATACATGATTAAATAAACTTGGCAACGGTTACATAAAGGGACCCTCCAATAGGCATAATCTGGGCTCATTTCTCCGTTTTATATGGAGTATATAAAACTAGGGGTAAATATGGTCCCCAACCCGTGTATAGCCCAAAGACACAAGGTGGGCAAAAGAAATCACTGTATCAGATTAAATGGACAGTATTTTCTTTGTGCCCTGTCTGGCCTCACAACTGTAACGGTACTTATTTGAAGCCCCGTCTGGCTTAAATATGCCCCCTCACTGGGCTAATTAATATTTCGACCTCTGGTCTACTAATACAGCGAGATTCACTCGCACACTGTATCATCATCTGATCCGTGTTAAGACGTATATATGCATTACCCTCTGGTAAGCTTTTCATAAACAGTATTTATTCTGTGCCCTGTTTGGCCTGAAAATCTAGACGGTTTTTTAAGCCTCGCTCGGCCGAACTATGCCCTCTCACTGGGCTAAAATATGAACTACAACTGACCAAGTAATAATAATCAAGTAACAGCGAGATTTCTCGCAAAAGATCTCCTTATATTATTACATGTGAACTTAAGCATAGTAATACATCAAATAATATAACCAGTTATTTATTACCCTACAAGTATCTATGAATATAACATTCAAATTAGATATCAGGGTTAGTTACCTATTCATTAGTTTATTTGAATAATGAGAATTTTCTTTTTAATCTGTGTCTAGCATTTACAGTTAATTGTTTATATTTTTAAACATCATTATTTCATCATCAAGAATATTATCATTCTGATTTTTATCATTATTTATTTCCTCTTATCAAGCTCTGTGGATTCAGATTATGTGTAATAGCTAACTTAGTTTGTTGTACTCGGAGTTAAATTAACATTTCTTAACTCGAATCCGCAGTGAAAAAAAAGTAATACCCATCCAGCAATGTATATGTGGTTTGTTATTTATTTTAAATATCATTACTCTCAACTGCAATATAGAGTGGTCATAAACTTGAAGTCAGCTTATTTATTCTTTTTATTCATGTATTTATTCAACTTATTTAGTATTTTGGTGTGTTGCTAACCTATTAATATTATTAATAGGATTTCACTGAATTAACCGAATTAAACAAGTTAAGCTTCTAAGTGAGTGATGCCAGTTTAACTGGTGTGTTAAGTATGCACACTGGTCTAATTTACTTTAATTACTCCCAATACTTAAGAGAGACAAATTTGTGCTGTTTGATGCTATAGCTAGGTTTAGATATGATGACAGGTGCAATCGTATGCAAGTGGCGCCACCATACCAGGTACAAAATACTCTAGGTGAAAGGTGGTACCCTGCAAAAATCGAGAACTCTCTAGGCGATACGCAAAACCCACAAGGCAGACATGCAGCCATGTCAGACACCAAAATCACTAGGCAAAAATTGTTTCCATGCCGGAGAACATCTCCTTAAAAAGCGACTGGGAACTTTGCCAGCGATCAACACTGCATAAGAAGGGACAACCCCGCCGGGTAACACCCAAGGCAACTGGTATATATTTTATGCCCTTATATGCTAAACTAAATAAAAACTCAACCAGGAAAAGCACATACTATGCCGGGATATGAACCTTAAAAAGCGACTAGTAAAACTCTCAAAGTTGAGGCAGAACAAATGGTACTATGCCAGATACTGAGATCTAGGCAAATAGGATACCAATAAATAACCTTCCAGGTGTGTCAGGCATGTTACATCCAGCCTATAGGTAGTTAATTTCACCAGAGTAATTCAAAGTAACACTCATGCATATCTAGTCCAGCAGTATGTGAGGCAGAATAAAATGCCTTAATTAAATTGATAAGTATCATACTATTTATTTCTGAATTTGTCTAATCAAGTAGAGTTATAAATGTTAATCATAGTTGGAAATAACTAAGTTTTTAAAAGTTTCATTTTAGAATAAGAAATTAATAAATAAATGTTTATGAACACTTTAACTAGCTTTGAGATAATAGTCTACATTTGTATTAAAAATAAATGCTAAAAATCAACAAATGAATTTAGAAAAAGCGTATATAAAATATGAGCATGCCTGAGAGGTATTAAGAATTAAATCTAAATATTTATTTAAAGATTGATCTAGATTATTAAGTACTGATCTGTTTTTATTGTTATGTTTTTAACATCATAATTCATTATTAATTGTAACAAGTTATTAGGATTATCTAAAGGCAAGGGCTAAACACCTTCTAGGGCTAAAGTATCTGCTTGTATCAGTTGGACACATAAGAGAGACCAACAGAAAGATAAGCCCAATTATTTAATAATATTTGATTTAAATGTTATTTTTATTGGTGAAATTAGTTTTCTAGTTTTATTTATTTATTATTATTATAATTTTAAAGTGGGTAACCAGCACATGAAAGCATGTTAAAGGTACACATTTTCAGGATGGTTATAAGGTACATGACTCATGACAAAGGTTCACAAGACATTACACCAGGTAACAGGTGTATCTAAATACGGATGGTGTGTTAGGTAACTTGTCTGGGCTCCTTTGACAGAGTTTTAGTGTTGATAGCAAATCTCAACTTATCCTACTTATTATTATCTAACCCCATATGGGACACTGAATGTACCTGAAATATTAATCTGACCTGCCAGATAAGGGGATTACCAGCAGGCCCTGTAAGACACTGCTAACTTTGAAACCCAAGGGTGGTGTTAACACGGCTGGGGATTGTGCAATAACCTGTGACCAGGAGATGAAACTTGACCAACGGGTCCGTTTGTTTGAATGACACACTAAAATGTATCTACCAGGTGGTGGATGCTGAAGTTTGTGCCCTTTCTGTATTTTAAAATTGGCATAATAATAGACCACTAGGTACGGTAATTTAAGGATTTAAAGCTTTGTTAGCAGCATGTAGGCTAAATTTCTTTACACAATAAAACCCATTTGGTTTAAACATAAAGATCACTGAATTTCGGATTTTTACAATAACACCAATATAGAGCAAGCGTGTTAAAATATTTTTAACTGACAATCCATTCTAGACTATAATCAAGTATTTAACTAATGTTTTGAACAAAGTACCTTCACAGGTAAAACAGTATACATACGTATGGTCAAGTCTACGGTTCCATCTATACATATTTACAAACAGAAGCTATATTACATTTATTCAAGAGACAGCTACGCATAAAAAGGGTTGAGCTGTTACTCTTATTTCAGTATAATCCAGCTAATTTAGATCATGTCCTGAAAGTTGTTATATACATAAAATCTGATCAACTGATTAATTTTGCAAAGAAAAGGTCATTCATTATAAGTAAAATATGACATATATACAATTGCAGGCACAAGTTGCCTGGCTGTTTGCATGGGGGGCATTAAATATTTGCGGGCTACGCTTATGCCCAATGTAATAAGAAGATGCGTGTCACAGTTTTTTTTCACTGATCACATAATGGTACATATAGCACCTGTTATTTCTCTTGTTTTTACATCTTATAAAGTCACACAATTTTGTATATAAATAATTATTATAAACTTTTTTTGTTTTATATATATACATATATATATATATATATATATATATATATATATATATATATATAACTTCCTAGATAGAACACACAATTCAAGTTTTACACTGTGGGCTTTAATTTCAATTAAGAATTGAAGTAATTAGAAATATAATGATATTACGGCTTTCATTTCATAAGAATGTAAAACTAATATGACTGGTTTCTTCACAATGAAAATTCCCAATAACCGTAGTATTTGCTGTAAATTGTACAAATAAAGGATCAATACTGTGGGATTATTGTACACCTACCAATGATTTTGAATTTAATAGATGATTGTTTGAAGCATACACCGTATTATAATGTATACGCCGTTTCATAGCCAAAGAAGAGCAAATTACTATATATAATGATTTATCAATATGTATCTAAAGTAGTACTACCCTTTCCAAATAAAATAATGTGCATTTTTCTTTAAAAAGAGACAGGCCTACATTTATAAAAAGCCCCTATTCTATTTCACAAAACGAGTGCACTAATTAAAAGAAATTTCCTTAAGAAATGAAAGTCAAGCATTTTTAAAGCTTTTACTATGTTTCCATTTGAATAGATCGCTTATTTAGCAGATTTTTACAACCTAAGCCCCTTCAGTATAAATAATCTGATTCTAAAAAACCAGAATAAACTCAAAATAAGCAATTTATTTACCAGAATTCGTCTCCTAGCTGTTAGTAACAACCGAATAGCATCGCTCGCCAGATGTAGCTGCATATTTATTGTTTAAAGCATGCACTGTATTATAAAGTATACGCCGTTTCATAGCCAAAGAAGAGCAAATTACTATATATAATGATTTATCAATATGTATCTAAAGTAGTACTACCCTTTCCAAATAAAATAATGTGCATTGTTCTTTAAAAAGAGACAGGCCTACATTTATAAAAAGCCCCTATTCTATTTCACAAAACGAGTGCACTAATTAAAAGAAATTTCCTTAAGAAATGAAAGTCAAGCATTTTTAAAGCTTTTACTATGTTTCCATTTGAATAGATTGCTTATTTAGCAGATTTTTACAACTTAAGCCCCTTCAGTATAAATAATCTGATTCTAAAAAACCAGAATTAACTCAAAATAAGCAATTTATTTACCAGAATTCGTCTCCTAGCTGTTAGTAACAACCGAATAGCATCGCTCGCCAGATGTAGCTGCATATTTATTGTTTAAAGCATGCACTGTATTATAAAGTATACGCCGTTTCATAGCCAAAGAAGAGCAAATTACTATATATAATGATTTATCAATATGTATCTAAAGTAGTACTACCCTTTCCAAATAAAATAATGTGCATTGTTCTTTAAAAAGAGACAGGCCTACATTTATAAAAAGCCCCTATTCTATTTCACAAAACGAGTGCACTAATTAAAAGAAATTTCCTTAAGAAATGAAAGTCAAGCATTTTTAAAGCTTTTACTATGTTTCCATTTGAATAGATTGCTTATTTAGCAGATTTTTACAACTTAAGCCCCTTCAGTATAAATAATCTGATTCTAAAAAACCAGAATTAACTCAAAATAAGCAATTTATTTACCAGAATTCGTCTCCTAGCTGTTAGTAACAACCGAATAGCATCGCTCGCCAGATGTAGCTG
Source organism: Sipunculus nudus (assembly GCA_026874595.1). Taxonomy (NCBI): domain Eukaryota; kingdom Metazoa; phylum Annelida; class Sipuncula; order Golfingiida; family Sipunculidae; genus Sipunculus; species Sipunculus nudus. The sequence continues at coordinate 48,848,388 of CM049307.1, read as the reverse complement.
CTTATTTATTCTGGGAAGAAATTGGGCTTGGGCAACATGCACTCGCACAATTAAAAGAGATAAAATAACACTTTTTACTGGAATAAAATTTGGAGCCTAAACCTTCAAAATACCAGGACTGCATATTAGTATCTAGACTTATAAATGAAACAGAAAGATACTTACCACACTAGATAAAAGGACTGCCCTTGGTAGTGGGTGGCTCTTCACCTGGGTAGCCGACACAGTCGTAAAACCAACCCGAAGGTGAAAAAGAAGCCATATACCCTCTGCCTGCCACAGAGGGCAGGCATAGGGGTCCACCGCTCGATGATCCAAGAGAGAGGGAGAATCGTCAGGGCAAGGGAGTTTTATCCCAGAGGGGCAGAGGGCGAAGTCCTTAGCTGCCTGTGATTGGCTATGGGGCATCTCTATATTGACTGTCAATCAGTGTTCATGCCCCACCCCTAGCCAGGTCAAAGGACAAGAATGTTACAACATGGTTGACACACAATACAAAACTACATGTTTTCCCTCTCAAATTTAAATAACAGGCATCTGCCCTGTCATAAAGTCCGAAACCAGAATAGAATTCTGCAGATGTATAGTAGTACTTACTACTTTGTTAAGCCAATATTAACAAAAAACTGGGGGCAGTTTGCTCCACCGAATAAAAAAAGAACAAAACAATTTAAGCATTAGAGCAAACTTTTGATAGGCATATACATGTTGATAGTCGTGTCTTGCTCTTTTTCAACAGTTATATCCTATTGTTTTGACATGTAAGGCCAAAAAAAAATAAAAGGTATGGTTCTTAGGCACCACCCGCATCGATTTTAAACCCCCGCATCAAAAATTTTTATTTTGATTTTCAATAGAAACTTACCAATTTTGTGCTGCAACCGCCCAGACATTTCTGTCAAGGAGATAAAATCATTCAATTTCCTTTTTTATGTAGGGCTTTTACTTGTTTAGCAAAATAAATCTGTTATTATCATACTTTTCCTTAATTATTTGTCCTTTTTATCGAAACATACAAAAAAATTAAAAAATAAAAAAACCGCCCGCCCGCATTGATTTCTAAAAAAGTGCCTGAGAACCATACCTTTTTTTTATTTTGGCCTATTAAAAATTCTTTTCTATTGTAGAATGAACACTTGGGAATCTTAAAAGCCTACTTCTTCAAAGTTATCCAAGGGCACAATGTGTTTGAGGACTTGCCAGAGAGGTAAGATACCTACATAATTGGCTGCCCCATATCATTTGTTCATTTTTCACTGAATTTTGCCTTAGGATTTGGTTTTACAGTATTTTCATTATTATTTACTGTATCACCTCAATTGCTTATCAGCTCCCTCTAGTGTTCAGTCAGTGAATCTACCTGGTAGGTCATTCTGAGGGAAATTACCATGCACTGAGCAGTCCTTATAATAAGACCCCATTTAAAGAAAAAAATACATATATAATAACATATATAATGAATAGACATGCTTGAACAGAATTAAAATTTTAAACAAAATAGACAACTATTTTTATGCCCGTGCCACAAAGTGGCCGGGGCATATAGTTTTACCCATGTCCTTCATTCCATCCTTCCGTCATTCCGAAATCAAACAGTTGTACAAACTTTTTTCGCAATGCCTGCAGATTTTGGCCTGAGTTTTGGTGTGCGGGCAGATAATGACCAGTTACAGATCGAGTTTGCGTTTTGTACCGGTTGACCTACTTTTGACCGTTTTACGGCTCCTGAACACAGGAAATTTCATGAAAAATAGAAATTCTCATGAAAAATGCACATGTACGGACTTTTTTTTCGCAGAGCCTGCAGATTCTTGCCTGAATTTTGGTATGTGGGCAGATAATGATCAGTTACAGATCAAGTTTGCGTTTCGTCCCGGTTGACCTGATTTTGACCGTTTTACAGGACCCTTACATAGAAAATTTCATGAAAAATATAAATTTTCATGACAAGTGCACATGTACGGATTTTTTTTCGCGATGCCTGCAGATACTGCCTTGATTCTTTAGCTCAGCTGACTATAAGTCATCTTAGCTATAGTCGTGGTCTATTGTCCGTCGTCCGTCCATCGTGCCGTCCGTCCGTCCGTCTGGATGTCCGTCCGTAAGACTGGCACGTTTCGACACCGTTGGACCTACGAATCTGAAATTCGGCATATAGTTAGATGTCCCCCAAATATCCTACCATGCCGAAAATTGGGTCAACAGGACTTCGTTCCTTCGAGATATTAAGGAAAAACCTCATTTTTTATTAGAAATCTATTTTTACACTTCAGGACTGCTTAATATCAAAACCACTCATCTGGTTTCCTTCATATTTGCCATAAATATTCCTCTATATAGTTTCTATGTACCTGCCAGAAATTAAGTCCGTATTATTTAATTAAAAATAGTTATGGGCCCAAACATAATGGACTTTGTAAAAATATCAGGTAGATATTTGGTCACTTAAGACCAAAAGTGTTAAAGGTGGGGACTTTTTTTCAGTAATACAACTTAAATTAACCAAAATTAAATTGTTTACAAAAAATTAGATCAAAATCTGTTAAATATTTTTAATTAAAAAATATAAAATTGGTACCTTAAATTTTGCCTAACTTTGGCCATGGCACGTTTTTTTCCTGTAAGTACTGTGGATTTAATTTTCACAACATGTACACATAAGGATTTAATCTGTTAAAATCTGAAATTTGAAAATAAAAGCTCCAAAATTAGGCTAGTTATTGAATTTTGTGGAGGCTCATGTTGTATTCCCTTACATTGTCAAGCAGTCCACTTTGATGACTGTAGGTCATTCAGTGCACATCTCTATGCTCCCCAGGCTGTTGGCATAATTTAAGATGTCCTCAAAATCTCCTACCATACCGAAAATTGGGCCATTAGGACTTCGTACCTTCAAGATATTAAGGAAAAACCTCCGTTTTCCATATAAAAAAAAGCCATTGTTACAATTCAAGGCTGCCTAACATCAAAACCACTGATCTGTTTTTGATCACATTTAGTATTCACATTCTTTCATACATTTTCTATGAACATACCAAAAATTAGGTCAGTATTGGGTATTATTTTGAAGTTATGGGCCAAAATATAATGCAATTTTTTTAAAAATCAGGAAATATATTTATTAAACTAACATGAGAATTGCTGAACCTAGAGACTTTTTTTCAGGAATATAACTTTATTCAATCAAGATCAATTGTTTATCCAAAAATAGATCTGCATTTTGCAAATTTTTCAAGTTATTAGCATAAATAAAATATCAATACCTTAAATTTTGTCCAACTTTGGCACTGTTGATTTAATTTTCACAGCATATATACATAAGGATTTAATCTTTTAAAATCTGAAATTTCAAAGAAATTAATTGGAAAGAATAGCTTTTATTCACGTTTTCATACACCATGTCAAGTGTAGTTTACATCTAGCCCACCTAGTAGTACAGCCTTCACTTGCATTATGTAACCCACCCCAGACAGCTTGCCTTGGCTCAGCTTGGCCACTACTAGCAGGCTTCCCCTCTGCCCTGCACTGCCCCCCCCCCAGATGGTGCAGAAACTAGATGAATGTTATTATTTTCTGTATCTGATTCATTCTTATTCTAGGCAATGCTTTATTTTAGATTTTGTATTGTACCACCAGGGTTACAATGATTAAAGTGTACATTAAATTGTGTCCACAAAGTGGTGCATTGCTATAAAAAGTGTGGATGTTCATCAGATAAGTAATTCCTTACTTCAGAAGAGTAAAAACTTCACCAGGTGTGAAATTGACTATTAATTCCAGTAATAAATTAAAACTGGGATAGTAATTAGCACAATGATATTGTTTGTCCCCCATTCAACCAACAGTGTGTATACTTTATTTGAAAAGATGTTTTATTTTATCAAATTTACTGAATCTTTTATTTTATTTTGGTGAATAAAATTAAGCATGTACTGAAAACTCCAATGTGCAAAACTTTTTAATAGTGATTCAAGGAATATTCTTGTAGATGCCATGTTGTGGCATTATTTTCTTTTAAATTCAGTTTAAACATTTATGATTTAAAAATAATAAAATATTTGTGTATGCATAATATGACCCAATATGAGCTACGGTACACTATGGATATATGATGATTGCAACTTTTGCAACAATTCTAATATTTAACTTATAGTTTCAGTTTTTTACTCTGTATATATAATGATTGCAACTTTTGCAACAATTCTAATATTTTAACTTATATTTTCAGTTTTTTTTTATTAAAAATTTATAAAACCTGTAAATAAAAAAATGATTCAGATAAAAACTCCTCAATGGAAAAAGTGGATATGCTTAAAAAAATAGGTTTATATATAAACTTAAATGCATCATTCCCCTGAAAATGAAATAAAAGTGTAAGTCCATTCTGTCCACTTGCCTGTCCATCTGTAAATTTTCATATGCATCACAGTATCTCAAAACTTTTACTGTTTTTCTTCATGACAGTCTTGTCAGAGTATTCGTTTGCAATCATATATTAAGAACTTTACTATAACCAAGTAGGAGGGCCCCTTTCCTCTTAGCTTTTCATATTCTTATATAAATGAAAAACATTACAATAGAATATTTCTACATCCACCTTCGTGCTGCCCTCATTTTTCCCTTCTCTGAACCCCATCCCAAAGTCAGCCTCAGTAAGCAAGAACAAGATGAATCAGATATATTCATACTTTAATATTTTGTATAACTATTCGTCCATAGGTACCTATGTACATGCCAGAAATTATGTCAATATTGTGTCATATGTAGACATAGTGGGCATCACAATTATGTACCTTGTCAAGACTAAAGAGATATTGTGTCATACAGTCACAAATTCATAAATCACTTCATCAGCATAGTTAATCATAACATCATATCTGTCAAATTGAAAGCTTGCAGACTACCATACACTTTAGATCCTTAAACAAATAGCCTTATCATTATTCTTCTACTGCTTATTACTGCTGTCATTGCATTCATATTTGCTCAAATATATCACAATTTTCAACCCTTCCTAAATAAGTAAAAAATAAACCACTATATTTTACTCTATTAATCCATCAGTCAGGTAATTTCATTTATCATTTACTTACATATTACATTACATTCCTTTATAATAGCCCAACATGTCCATGATATTCATAAGCTTTATCGACTCGGTATAGTATCACAGTGGAGAAACATTTATAGTCCAATCACGATCAGCTGAGCGCCGTGACCCATGGGTCCTTTGTTTTATGTGTGGGCAGATAATGACCAGCTACAGGTGGAGTTCGTGTTTCGTGTAGGTTGACCTATTTTTGACCATTTGATGGCTCCTGAACCTAAAAATATTTCATGAAAAAAGAATTTTTATTAGCCCTCAGCCCATAGGCCCGGTCCGGCGTCCATTCAGCATCTGTCGGGCGTCTGTTAACTTTTACCTTGTGAGGGGGATATCTCTAAAAGAATTCCCCATGGGAATTTCATTTCATCAGTGAAGATGTATATAGATAAAATCTCGGTCAAGTTCGAGATGGGTGACCTTGTCCCATTTTTTATACATTTTAGAGCTGATTATAGAAAAAACTCATAAGCTTATATCTCAGGAACCATTGTGTGGATTTTCATAAAACTAACTATGATCATTTGGACTGATGGTCTGTACCTGCTGCACAAATTAGGTGATGCCACCCACAGTTTTGGATTTTTTATGAATTTTTATAGGATTTTTCACCTTTGGACTTTTGAGCAGAATGTTTCTTAAAGGATTCGCTGTAGAATTTTTTTTTTTTTTGCTTTGGTGAAGATGTATATCAACAAAATCTTTGTCAAGTTCGAAGATGGGTGACCTTGACCTATTTTTCTTTTGTTTTAGAGCTGATAATAGAAATACAGGTAGAAGCTTATATCTCAGGAATCATCGTGTGGATTTTCACAAAAACTTACTTTGGTCATTAGGACTGATGGTCTGTGCGTGCTGCACAATTTCAGTGGCACCACCTACAATTTCTGATTTTTTAATGAATTTTTATCGTTTTTTTTTCAATTGTGGCCTTTTGTGCAGGAAATTTCCAAAGGTATTCAACACAGAAATTTCAATTCTTCAGTGCTATTGCGTATTTACAAAAATCTTGGTCAAGTTCAAAGATCAGTGATCTTGACCTACTTTTCAAGGTCATAGAGCTTAGAATAGAAAAAAACACAGGAGCTTATTTCTCAGGAAGCATTTGGTGGATTGTTATGAAACATGGTACATACCTCTCCAATTAAAATTTATAACTGATTATCAGCTTTTGCTAATATTCTAGTTTATATTAATTATTTATTTGGACAAAATAAAAAAAGGTATGGTTCTCAGGCACTTTTTTTTAGAAATCAATGCGGGCGGGCGGTTTTTTTTTATTTTTATTTTTTATGCCCCCGCAACAAAGTGGCCGGGGCATATAGTTTTACCCATGTCCGTCCTTCCGTCCTTCCGTCATTCCGTCATTTCGTCATTCCGAAATCAAACAGTTGTACAGACTTCTTTTCGCAATGCCTGCAGATATTTGCCTGATTTTTGGTGTGTGGGCAGATGTTGACCAGTTACAGATCGAGTTCGGGTTTGATCCCGGTTGACCTATTTTGTCCGTTTTACGGCTCCTAAACTTAGAAAATTTCATGAAAAATAGAAATTTTCATGACAAATACACATGTACGGACTTTATTTCGCAATGCCTGCAGATATTTGCCTGATTTTTGGTGTGTGGGCAGATAATGACCAATTACAGATCAAGTTAGCGTTTCATCCCGGTTGACCTATTTTGACGGTTTTACGGCTCCTAAACTTAGAAAATTTCATGAAAAATAGAAATTTTCATGACGACTGCACATGTACGGACTTTTTTTCGCGATGCCTGCAGATATTGGCCTGATTTTTGGTGTGTGGGCAGATATTGACCAGTTACAGAATGAGTTCGCGTTTCGTCCCGGTTGACCTGTTTTTGACTATTTTACGGCTCCTGAACTTAGAAAATTTCATGAAAAATAGAAATTTTCACGACGACTGCACATGTACGGACTTTTTTTTCGCGATGCCTGCAGATATTGGCCTGATTTTTGGTGTGTGGGCAGATATTGACCAGTTACAGAACGAGTTCGCGTTTCGTCCCGGTTGACCTACTTTTGACCATTTAACGGCTCTTGAACATAGAAAATTTCATGAAAATAGAAATTTTCATGACGACTACACATGTACGGACTTTATTTCTCAATGCCTGCAGATATTTGCCTGATTTTTGGTGTGTGGGCAGATAATGGTAAATATTTAAAATAAAATATTTTTTCCCATTGAACTAGGTATAGAATTTTTCAAGGATTTGTGCTGGTGGGAAAATTTCCTACCTTTGTATAACGGCATTTCAATTATGCCAAATGACTGGTCTGAACCAGATCAAATTATTGCAACGGATGCTTGCTTGCAAGGGTTAGGGGGCATAGCTTTTGGCAAGCTGGAATACTGGCGTTTTAGAGTGACAGAGGATCTGCTGAAAATGGCAGGTCATATAAATGGTTTAGAATTGTATGCAGCAATGCTCGCCTTAAAGTTATGGGGCAGCAGTTTAACAGGGCAGAGAATTGTAATAAACTGTGAAAATCTAGCTTCAGTACAGGTTGTGAACTCTGGTAGAACATCTGATCATGTTATGTTAGCGTGCGTGAGAGAAATTACGTTCATAGCAGCGTTGTATGAATTTGAGTTGAAGGCGGTTTACATAGAGGGTTCTAGAAATAGGATTCCGGACTGGCTTTCGAGATGGAATATTGGGGGAAGCTTCAGAAGGGAATTTAAACGAATACCGTTCACACAGAAGCTTAAGAGAAGGATGATAGGTAAAGAGTTGCTTAGGTTTTCAAACTTTTGGTAGTCATTAAAGGTGATGTTTCAATAAGATTCTGCGTTTGTTGCAGTTCAGCTCAAACGGCTGAAGACAGAAACACACTATAGTCAAGCTATGGGATTGGCACGGGGAACAACAAAGAATGTCCTAGCTCAGTGGAGAGCTTTCTTTTCTTTCTGTATATATTTTAATTTTTCAGCCTTCCCAGTGGTAGAACAGACTTTAAGGCTTTATGTACAGTTTTTGAGCAGATCATTTAAATCAGTACAAGCGATAAAAAATTATGTTAGTGGGGTGGTTATGCTGCAGAAAGCAAACGGTTATGACTTTAATCCGTATCAGTGGTTTGGGTTTAAATTATTATTGAAAGATATTGAACGACAAAAACAGCATACCCCCAAACAGGCCAGTCCGATGACTCCTGATATTTTATTAAGAATCTATGGCAGGCTGGATCTTTCCGTGAATAAGAACTTGGCTTTATGGTGTAGCTTCTTGGTGGGTTTTTTTTTTTTCTTATGTTGAGAAAATCAAATTTGATACAGGAATCATCGTCGCTTGGAAGGGATTCAAAAGTGCTGAAGCGCGGAGATTTTATCTTTGAGGGGGATAGGTACCGGGTCATATTGAAATGGTCAAAAACCAATCAGTTCGGGCAAGACCTGTTACACTTGAGTACACCGCTTGGTGATCGGAAACTTAAACTTTATTTAATCCATGCAATAAACAAAGTAAAGAAAGAAATCTCGGTACTATAGATAAGAGTCGGTCATACTGAGTCAAGGGTATAAATATAAGGTGTTGTGAGGGTAATGTTGTGGTGTTGGTTTGGGGTATAGTTTGGCGGGTGTAATAATTGAGGAACATGCTTAAATTTATTATTTGAGGAATATGTATAGCCTATGTTCTTCGGCTTCTGTAAAATTAATATACACACGCACACACTTGCACACACACTTTTGCACAGGTCTTGTGAAATGTCGCAAAACATAGAATAAAATGTTTTCCGTAATTTTTGTCTTGATGTTTTCGCTCAATTGTAAATATTTAAAATAAAATATTTTAAATTTGATAATTTAGCGAGGAACACATACGTTGGTGCTCAAACATGGTTTGTTGCACATCGTACAGAATTACGTTGGTGAGCATCACTCATACATGGTCGAGGATGTCCGGGTGTAATTAATGTTTTGGCGTCACAATATTTCGTGGTTTAAACATTGAAAGGTCCCTAACAACAGCGTCATAGGTGTTTGTTAATCCCCACCTGACGTCCCCGCGGAAAAGAAACCGCGGGCGGGGAAATGTTTAGAAATTGCGTCAGTCGCCCGTTTGCCTCCTAACACTAAACATCGGGGAAGGTCAGGTACCGTATTTTGTTCAGCTTTTTGCAACTAGAATTGGTTATATCGTTATGATTTACGCAAATTAAAAGCAGATATATATATAGATATATATATTTATTGTATTTATTGGTAAATTTGTGGCAAACGGGCGGCTCATTTGTGTATATTACTTGTAATAATTTTGTGATTAATCCCACCCACCCAGATCCCTGCTTATTGTTACGCTTCGGGCGATGGGTGATGGAGTGTGATATTGGTGTAATAATTGAGGAACATGCTTAAATTTATTATTTGAGGAATATGTATAGCCCATGCTCTTCGGCTTCTGTAAAATTAATATACACACGCACACACTTGCACACACACTTTTGCACAAGTCTTGTGAAATGTGGCCAAACACAGAATAAAATGTTTCCCATAATTTTTGTCTTGATGTTTTCGCTCAATAACCAGTTACAGATCAAGTTCGCGTTTGATCCCGGTTGACCTACTTTTGACCATTTTACGGCTCCTGAACATAGAAAATTTCATGAAGAATAGAAATTTTCATGACGACTTCACATGTACGGACTTTATTTCGCAAGGCCTGCAGATATTAGCCTGATTTTTAGTGTGTGGGCAGATGTTGACCAGTTACAGATCGAGTTCACGTTTTGTCCCGGTTGACCTACTTTTCACGGTTTTACGGCTCCTGAACATAGAAAATTTCATGAAAAAACATGAATTTTCATGACAAATACACATGTGCAGACTTTTTTCCCCAATGCCTGCAGGTACTGCCCTGATTTTTGGTGTCTGGGCAGATAATGACCAGTTACAGATCAAGTTTGCGTTTGGTCCCGGTTGACCTACTTTTTATTGTTTTACAGCCCCTAAACATAGAAAATTTCATGAAAAATATAAATTTTTATGACAAATGTACATGTACAGCCGTTTTTAGCCCTCAGCTCATAGGCTGATGGGCTATTGTCATCACCCAAGCTGTCTGTCTGTCTGTCCGTCTGTTTGTCCGTCCGGTGTCCGTCGGGCGTCCGTCCGTCCCGCGTTTGTTAACTTTTACCTTGTGAGCGGGATATTTCTAAACAGATTCACCGTAAGAATTTTATTTTTTTCAGTGAAGATGTATATATATAAAATCTCGGTCAAGTTCGAAGATGGGTGACCTTGACCCATTTTTCTACATTTTAGAGCTGATTATAGAAAAGCACCCAGAAGCTTATATCTCAGGAACCATTGTGTGGATTTTCACAAAACTTACTATATGCTCATTGGGACTGATGGTCTGTACATGCAGCACAATTTTGGTGGCGCCACCTGCAATTTCTGATTTTTTAATCAATTTTTATCGGGTTTGTCAATTTTGGCCTTGTGAGCAGGATATCTCTAAAAGGATTCACCGTTGGAATTTTATTTCATCAGTGAAGATGTATATCAACAAAATCTTGGTCAAGTGCAAAGATGGGTGACCTTGACCTATTTTTCTTTAAGCTGATTATACAAAAACACTCAGAAGCTTATATCTGAGGAACCATTGTGTGGATTTTCACAAAACTTACTATGATCATTTGGAATGATGGTCACAATTTTGGTGGCACCACCTACAATTTCTGAATTTTTTAATGAATTTTTATCAGATTTTTCAATTTTGGCCTTTTGTGCAGGATATCTCGTAAGGTATTCAACACAGGAACTTCATTTCTTCGGTGCTATTGCATGATATTTACATAATCTGGGTCAAGTTCAAAGATGGCTGATATGACCTACTTTTCAAGGTCACAGAGCTTAGTATAGAAAAAAACTTAGGAGCTTATTTCTCAGGAAGCATTTGGTGGATTGTTATGAAGCATGGTAAATACCGCTCCAATTTAAATTTATGATTTATTATCAGCTTTTGCTAATATTCTGGTTTCGCAATGCAATGCTTACAGATACTGGCCAAATGTTTGGTCTGTGGGCGAATAATGACCACTTACAGATCGAGTTTGCGTTTCATCCCAGTTGACCTATTTTTGACCATATGACAGAACCTGAACAATAGAAAATTTCATGAAAGACAGAAATTTTTATGAAAAATGCATAGGTATGGAGTTTTTTTCACAATGCCTGCAGATACTGGCCTGATTTTTGGTGTGTTGCTTGCTAATGACCCATTACAGATCGAGTTTGCATTTTGCCCTTGTTGCATTTTGTACTTATGACCATACGACACCTCCTGAACTTAAAAAAAATTTACAAAATTTAACAAATGTTTCTAATTTACCCCAGGCAGGGGCATTTGTGTCGTTCCGACACATATAGTTTAGTATGTTTCGATAAAAATGTCAAATGAAAAGGGAAAAAACATGATAATAACAGTTTTATTTTGCTAAACAAGCTAAAGCACTACATAACAAAGGAAATTGTATGATTTATCTACTTGAAAGAAATATCCGAGCGGCTGCAGCTCAAAATCGGTAAGTTTCTGTTGAAAATCAAAATAAAAATTTTTGATGCAAGGGGTTAAAATTGAAGCGGGCGGTGCCTGAGAACCATACCTTTAATTTTTATTGGCCTTAATTATTTTTTAGCTCAGCTGACTGTAAGTCATCTGAGCTATATTGTGATCACTCTTTGTCCGTCGTTCAACTGTTCGTCCGTCCGTCCGTTAACCAGACACAAATCGTACCGCTGGACCTAGAATCTTGTAATTTGACATTTCGGAGAGGTCCATAAAAAATCTCCTTGGAAACAAGAAATTAGGTTTCTGTTACCTATATCCTTCGAGCTATGGGGCCCCTAAGTACCCCCCAGAATAGTAAAAAAATTCATACAAAAACTTCAATATCTCATTAACTACATCACTGATGGTCATGATTTTTAGCATACATACTGATCATGAGATGTTCCATCAGTTCCTGCAGACTGGTGGCTCCACCTGAATTTTTCGATTTTTGACACAGTGAGAGACCAATGAAAAGTCTCCATGGAATCCTGAAATAAGATCTCTGTTACCCATATCCTTTTAGCTGTGGGGCTCCCAATTACCCCCCCCCCCCCCCCCCCCCAGAATAATGGAAAATTTGATAAAAAAAAATCTGCAACATCTCAATAACAACACACTGATGGTCATGATTTTTGGCATACATATTGATCAAGATGTGTGTTCCATCAGTTCCTGAAGACTGGTGGCACCATCTTTATTTGTTTGGGGTTTTTTTTTGCAATTTTTTTTCTCTATTATTGAGATCTTTAACGATATGACCATCTGTTAACAGGGCACAAATCATAACAACTGGACCTTGAATCTTGAATTATCTGAACAGCTAATGCAGAGATCACCATAATTGTTTGCATGGATATTAAACATGGAGTGTTTCATCAGTGTCTGCAGACTGGTTGCACCACCTTTATTTGTTTGGGTTTTTTACGGATTTTTTTCTCTATTTTTGATACCTTTAACGATATGACCATCTGTTAACAGGGTACAAATCATAACAACTGGGCCTAGAATCTTCATGCTTGACACACAGGGAGACCTATGAAAAGTCTCCATGGAAACCTGAAGTTAGGTCTCTATTACCCATATCCTTTAAGCATTATGGCTCCAAAATACCCCTTAGAATAATGAAAAATTTGATACAAAAACTGCAGTATCTCAATAACTACAACACTGATGGTCATGATTTCTGGCATACATATTGACTATGAGGTGTTCCATCAGTTTCTGCAGACTGGGTGCGCCACCTCTATCTTTTTTCAAATTTTTACAATTTTTATTCTATTTTTTAAGACCTTTAAAGATGTGGTTATCTGTCAACAGGGTACAAATTGTAACAGCTAGACCTAGAATCTTCATTCTTGTCATGCAAGGAGGCCCATGAAAAGTGTCTGTGGAAACCTGAAATTAGGTCTCTGTTACCTATATCCTTCAAGCTATAGGACTCCGAAGTATCCCTCAGAATAATGGAAAATTTGATACAAAAGCGGAAGTATCTGAACAACTAATGCAGAGATCACCAAGGTTCTTTGCATGGATATTGACCATTAAGTGTTTTTTTATTAGTTTCTGCAGACTGGTGGAGCCACTGTATTTATTTTTAAAGTTTACGCATTTTTTCTCTATTTATGAGATATATAAATACAGACACAATCATGGCCTGTTGGTTAATCTGTTTGATGCTTCAGTTGAATGGGTATATTCTACCATTTATATGATAAAATTTCCTTTTGCGAATCTCTTCCCACTCAGCTGAGCGTCATGACCCATGGGTCACTTGTTTAAGTTAAAAGTGCCATAATCTGTTGCAAACGGCCAATTCAATTGAGTTTAATTTTCCAGATGATAATATATTTCCTTTTTTATTTAGTATAATTCTGCATGGTAAGATAATGATAGTTTATATATGGTCAGACACTGCACATGTGACTCTCTTTTAAATTTAACCAGCATGTACCTATGTTTTTCAAAATCGGCTTCTGTGGCTCAGGGGTAGAGTTAAGGACTCAAAGCAGGGAGATTGTGAGTTTGAATCTGAGCTGAGGCTGTGAGATTTTGTACAGTCAGCCCAAACCAACTCTGAGCACTCTGCAGGCTTAATGGGTTGGCCATTCTTGGGTTCCTCAGTGGTATGAACCAGCAATGGGGTCAAACACACACCCACGACCCACAGGTGCAGTAGTCACTGGGCCTGGCTAACACCAGGATATAAAATTAAAGGTAGACACATGGTAGAAGAAAAATAAAAATGCAGATTTGAGTTGTAGTCATATAGTTTAAATTAGCCCACTAATAACTTAGTGCTTAAATTAGTGTCTTATTTATATTTACAACAAAATTATTGTTAATGTTAAAATATCATATAAAAATGAATGAAAATTTTTAAAATATGTATATCACAGCACAAACATTGTACCAGGCTAAAAATGATATATGGTTTATGGGTGTAATATTAATGTTAAATTAAACCAGCCTCGGCTGTACGGGAGGTGTGACAAAGTTAAAATTATGATTTCTGCTGTAAGGCCAGTTCTTTCTTGACTGGATGACAAAGTTAACATTATAATTTCTATTCTACTTAGGTCCATTCCTCCTTGACTGGATGACAAAGTAAACATTATAATTTATTCTACTTAGGGCCGTTCCTCCTTGACTGGATGAAAAAGTTAACATTATAATTTCTATTCTACACAAGTCCATTCCTCCTTGACTGGATGAAAAAGTTAACATTATAATTTCTATTCTACACAAGTCCATTCCTCCTTGCCTGGATGACAAAGTCAACATTATAATTTCGATTCTACTTAGGGCCGTTCCTCCTTGACTGGATGACAAAGTTAACATTATAATTTATTCTACTTAGGGCCGTTCCTCCTTGACTGGATGAAAAGGTTAACATTATAATTTCTATTCTACTTAAGTCCATTCCTCCTTGACTGGATGAAAAAGTTAACATTATAATTTCTATACTACTTAAGTCCATTCCTCCTTGACTGGATGAAAAAGTTAACATTATAATTTCTATACTACTTAGGTCCATTCCTCCTTGACTGGATGACAAAGTTAACATTATAATTTCTATACTACTTAGGTCCATTCCTCCTTGACTGGATGACAAAGTTAACATTATAATTTCTATACTACTTAGGTCCGTTCCTCCTGGAATGGATGTAGGAGGTCATGAACTCCAGGATAGGGAGTTTCTCCAGCTGCTGGTCAAGGTCATCAAGTTTAACGCAGCCCACCTCATGCCTAGTCTTGTAAGATTGTGCAGAAGTTGAATCAGAAGAAGAGTAGTTTTGGAAAACAAGATCCGCGATTGTGAAGGAGCGTCGAGTTGTGACCGACAACAACAACCTGTTGATACGTGTTTAAAGACCGTGCAAGTGCAACAATACCGGTAGGTGTTTTTTTTCATCAAAGTACCTAATTTGTTTTGTTTTTTTGGAAATATGTAACACCATTGGCAAGTAAGGTAGGCCAGGGAGAATTTATGTTTAGGCAGCAGTTGTACTTCATTCAGGCTGCCAGTAACGCAAACCCCCATGGATGTTTTACATTACACAAATACAGCTGATCAAAACACGGACCAGTAACGTAGGTCATGAGGGGTAGGGGGATTTGTTTTTTTTTAGGAATATACAACAGGACTGGCCACTAAGATAGGTTTGGTAAAATAAATAAATACTGATATTCCACCCCCCCCCCCCCTGTGCATTTGATATTTATTGGAAACGTAAACAAACACAGGCAGTCTTTGTGTTCCTTTGCAGGAACCATGGACTCCAACCTGGTAAATGAATTAAATCAGACCATGCTGGTAGAAGTCCAATCTAAAATGCGCTGAACGACTACATTCAGTTGTACAATTCCTCACCAGGCCAATTCTTCGTTGAAGACGCTTACACTAAAGGCACTTGTCGACGAAGAGTGGTGGTGGAACGAGCATGATTTACGGTGTAGTTATCGTTTAGTCATTCCTTCGTATTCAACATTTACCGCCCTTATTAAACCTCTTTCTGCCAACTAAATGTGCTGTCTAGTACCTGCCATGCTCATACAAATGGACAGAAGCGCAAGATTGGGACCGTGATACAATGAATGCTTACGGGGTGTAGCTTGTGTTAATATTTGTGCGACAATTGCCCCACAATGAAGGAAATAGGTGTTCGGATCTTATGCAATGTGTATAATGATAATTTTCAAATACATGTTACAACCTCCTCTGCAAACAGTGTTTCTGATTTTGCCGGACAAAGTAGGAACGCGTATTGGTAGGCAGAATTCAATGAAGTGATGGGAAAGGATTTACCAAGTAAGGTTCGTGCCGTTGACGAGTATGTAAGGGGGTTCCAGACGTTTGAAGAAGCGTTCTTCCTTCACAGTGGGAGGCGGTTCACGCTCGCGCTAAAACGACTAACCAACGAGGTAGCATTGTGGCATGAGAAGCTCTTCGATACGCTACTGGCTGCAAAAAATTATTTATAAGAAGTAACAAAGCCCCACCCAACCTACGAAGCAGGCCTTTGATGCGGCTAAATGCTTTTCAACTGCAGTCCAGCAGTTGCATGAACTGCTACGCAGAGGGAACAACGAAGGGACCTACAAGGCCTATAAAGCAGTGATGCGTCATTACAGCAGTGACCCGAACAAATAAAAGAAGTATAAGGAAAGCGTTCACTGTAGATATTGCGACAACCAAATTGCGCTATTGAAGTTCGAGAATGTGCTGGACTCACATTGACGATTTAAAGTGGCACCTGGAACTTTTTTCGGATGAAGGGTCTTTCATCGGCAAACGGTCCTTCTGAACAAATACCCTTTCACATGCCCAGTCACACTGGCGGTGTGATGACGGTGAATTGGAACATTCTGAGAACATTTAGTCCTGTTTGAACATTTTGTATATCCCCCTACACGATGGCCTTGTCGTCATCACGTTCTGTGATAACACATGGGCTGTTTAAATGGCTGTTTCGTTTTTGTTTCAAGTGTATCAGATGTAGCTCTGCGTGTTTAACAATGACACAGCTTTTGTGTTTTGTATGATATGTAATAAATGTGTCGTAGTCACTTCTTACCAGTTTATTGGTTTAATGGGCACTAAACAGCGATCACGTGATGTGTATGTGAGGTAGAACAAACGGCATGACGATTATGTACACCTGACCCCCAAATAGGTTACCTTGCGACCAATCATTCGATGTATGGAAATCACGTGCTATAGACTACTCCTGACGTAATGTGATAACTGACGGACGGACAGAAGGAGGGAGAGGGACAGATGATCAAACGTACGACACGACAGCAATTCATTTAAGTATGTTGGTAAGCAGTTCAGTCTGACACACATGGTAACATACAATGTAGACAATCTCATTTGAAACAGATTTCTATGGGAATGGGAGGAACATTATTCACTGTTGCATTCTATGTTATACTGACAAACAGACTGACATTCAAACATAATCCGGACATATCAAGAACCTCTAGCAATGTGTAAAAACCCACATCCAAGAAGAACGGGTGACCGTCGGACAGCAATTAGATGACACGTGTCATTCTGTTGTTTTTTCAATGGGCGTGTCATCCAAAACATGAATCCAAAATAGCAAGTTCGAGAGGGAGGCATGCATATGGAAACATAACTGATTGGACAGGACAGTTGAAGAGATGTATCCTGGGCTGCGCAGCCAATGAGGCCTCGTTTTTAGCAAAACAAGACGAGACATTTGTGCACCAAATCCGCAAAATATATCATGTGATCGACTTTTGGATGGAGACGTGCCTAGCCGGACTCGCACGGGCAAGAAAGATCTGTATGAGCACGGGACACACAACGTCAAGATCCTATGCCACGTCTGACCTTGCAGTCCGTCTGGTCTGCTTCATGTCGGAACTGGAAACCCACGAGATGATGTGAGTCTTTGAGGCATACATGCTTGTGATTCGGCGGTACAAGTGTCACCCTGAGTTTGTGCATGTGGTCTATGTCAGGCACAAGGACCGACTTTTATGCATCTATGATTGTAAGATGTCGCTGATCAAGAATATTTATGCACTTGAAGGGGAACTCCGCTACTTCGACGACTATGGTTTTTTTTTAAAACTGCGTCTCATTTTAAGCTCGGACAACTTACTGAACATGTACAGACTGAGCTTTTTGCTCATATACGGCTGTGTACATAACCTGACGACGCATTCATTTGTATCTGTTGAACTCTCCTTTTGAAGAAAACTGATCCAGGCAGAGGATTGTTATATATTATTCGGGTCTTCTTCATACAGATAGGTCGTCTGACTGAAGCTTAACCTATCTACAGACGAAACAACAAACCATCAAGATAATCTATTTTTTTTGTCCTCATTAGAATGTTTTCCACATCATTTTAAAATGACAATAATGAGCGTTGCTTGGATGTACACGAACGGATGCACACATACACAACTCTTTTGTCCCAGTACAGGGTAAACAATCTACCCGATTTAGACATTCTTTCCAGTACAGGAACGGGTTTAGTAAATGCAATGTCCCCGTTGTTGTGAAAGATAATCGTGACTTTACGTAATCCATGTGGCGTCCAGTCAAGACGCGCACACACAGACGGACGGAAACGCGGGATGCTTGAATCCTTGACATCCGTATTAGTACAGGAACGGACCTACGAAAATAACCGTCTGGTGAAAACACATTTTGCTGCTGTGATAGACTAGCGTTTGATAGCTCAGACTGTGGCGTCCGGTACAGGACACGCACGGACGTACGGCAGCGCTGGATTGTTAAATATTATACATCCTTACCAGTACAGGACGAATCTAGGAAAATAAATGTCCGGTAAAATAACACTTTGCTGCTGTGGTAGACTATACTCAAGATTTTGAGGAATCCATGTTGCGTCCAGTACAGGACACACGCCAACAGACGAACAAAAGCTGTTAGTCTTTTTTTTTTAACCAGCTATTCTCGTAAAGTCCTTTGCTGCTGTTTACTTACATCCTTTGGGTCTCCAAACGGGACCAACAGCACTGTTGACAGATATTTCCTGACATACCTTATTTTACCTGTGACGTCAATCTCACAAAATCATCAGTTGCATCATGTGATACCCTGAGTGTTTCCGTAAAATATACATCTTATCATGGCAGGTCTGTCTCAATATCGTTTATGAAGTGATACATGTTATGTTGGGTTTCAAACATTTCTGCTGTGGATGCGGAATATATATTCTTATCAGAGCACTCATGCATGGCTTCTGTCAGCAAAACAACAAAAACAAAGGAAAATGTAGTATAGTTCATCTTGTTTTCGATGTTTCCTGTTAGTTGTACATGTGGCGTTCTTCAGACCCATGCATGTTGTAGGACGTTATCATCATCATGAGGGGCAAATTGTATAATGGGACAGGGATAGTCTGTTGCCGGCGATTGTCAGTGCACATTCCTGTTACTAGGAGTGAATGCATGCCCCACGGCATTGCATAGGTCGATCTTTTGTGACACGACCAACATTCAGCTGATACGATATATACTGAGTAATGATGTATACACGTGATGAAGTGGGACTTGCAACAGATACATACTGTGTGCAAGGCATGCCTGGGTTGGTTGAGCCCCCCTCCCCCTTATTTTGTTGATCATCTGTATTTTGAGACTGCGCGTTAGTGTTTTGTGGATTGTGTTTGTTTTGCAGAAGGATGATGTACACCAAATTCGTGAAGGTGTGGGTAGCTGTCCGGGAATGCAGTGTACTTGCCGTGGATTTTGGGTTTCCTAACTCCATCCTACACCAACAGGTTTTCTACTCACGCCGGTAATGGTATAGACCGTGCAGATTATGCCAGGACAGGAAAACGGACCTGGTCCCTTTGCTTGATACATGTGACATTTGCGGGGGGGGGGGGGGAATCCACAGGATGGTTGGGGGTTTTCATATATAGAAAGTTAAACCTGCTCATGAATATGACGGATATGCGCGGGCAAGTTTTCACAAAAAAATCGATGACTGTGTGACCCATTATTGGCCCTTCACCGGCTTTTCGGGCTTCTAAGGCAGGGACTTCTTTCCCGCACTAATCTTTCGCAAAGGAATCCGCTTGCCTGAGGTGCCACCTCCGGTGAAGTGTGTGGTCACTGCACATTGCCGGGAGGAGTGGGAACGGCATCACTCTCCAGCAATGATGATATACCTTATTTCCAAAATGTAAAATAATAGATCGCTACGTAGTATATGTTGTACAATATACAGTCGAACCTGTAAACTGTAAACCTGTACTGTAAACTGCCCCAAGGTTCTGCCCCCAGGTTGTAAGGAAGGACCATGAGGATAGGTATCTACGAGATTTCCTGCCACTGGAAATGGACTTTAACACTCCCGGCGGTGTATCTGGGGTCCCTTCATCACATGCGTGTAATGTCAGGTTGCATGCAAACATGTATCAGTCTGGGCGATTTCGACGCAAGAGAAAAAGTGGGTCGCAAAGTCAGTCCACACTAGTCCATACATGGACCTCTATGTCCTATGATATTTCTGCTGGACGGATAGTCCATACATGGACATCTATGTCCTATGATACTTCTGCTGGACGGACATTACGTAACGTAATGTCTGACACATTCTGAATCGTCCAACAGCCAAATCAAACCAAGCCATTCCGCCACCCACACCTCTGAACGCGAATCCCGTGAACACGGATCGCCTGCAGGCCGCCATGTTTCCTCCATATGAGAGACACTCCATAACACCGGTGTCACACCAAAGCGATACACCAACCCGTCAGCGACGGTTTCAGCAGCACATGGTTCCGGGTCCATTGTCGTATCAAGCGTGGAGGAACAGCTGAAACACGTGCAGGCGGAGATTACAGTTACGAGGTGATAACATCAAAAGAGACAAAACCTTGCGACGTTTTCGTTGTGCAATCTGCCTGGACGCTTTCGTCAACTGCTTCCTGGTCAAATGTTGACACATGTTCTGTCACAATTGTATCATG
This sequence comes from Sipunculus nudus, assembly GCA_026874595.1. Classification (NCBI taxonomy): domain Eukaryota; kingdom Metazoa; phylum Annelida; class Sipuncula; order Golfingiida; family Sipunculidae; genus Sipunculus; species Sipunculus nudus. The sequence goes on along the minus strand of CM049307.1, from coordinate 48,827,714 downwards.
GTTATGTTCGACGGGAGAGCGAAAAAGTGTCCCAGTTGCAGGACCAAGACAAGTGTACCTGTAAGTGTATGTATGTGTGTATGTGCTTGTCGATGGGGAGGGGGATTTAGGACAGACAGTAGAACGTACATCACAAATGTATATCATCATCTTTTCGATCTGTTCATTGTTATGTTTTTGTTGTGAGTGGCATATTGTCAATGAGCTTTCACATTATCTGTTTATTTTCAGATGAAGGACACTAGCCGTAAGAGTTGCCTTAAGTTGTGCGGATGCATTTCCGTGAAACATCTGATGGACCTCAAGATCTGCATCTGCATTAACCTCAGAGGCGAAAAGTGCCTGAGTGTCTGGTTGCAGCGGACGTCGCGCTATTCGAAACCGTGTTCGCCGAAATACAGATATTTCATGAAGGCAATACCTCCCAAATTACGCTATAAACCAGAAATATTCATGGGATTTCTGAAGAATACTTTGCAGTGAGATTGTCTTTCTTGATATATATGGACGTGTAAGCATAACATGCCAAGTTACACTTGCACAATATATTGGACTGTTGGGAAATATACCTTGATATGATAATAATATGTATATAACCGTTAATATCAAATAGTGTTTCCATGATTGAATAGCATGTTGGATTATAGCATTTGTACAAACGGCAATGTATTTACACGAATATTGAATATATATTTCTTTATATCACAACTTGACGTCTTTCTTCGTGATTGTGTCTGTGTATGTGTGTGTCTGTGCATATGTGTGTGTTTGTGTGTGTACATGTCATATGCTTGCTAGCTATACAGAGTATGTTGTGTTAACCGGCACGGCCTGACTGCCAAAAATCTAGAACACCCTTTATATCAGACATCTGGTGACACTCATTGATAAAGATGTTGCAGATTAAGTCTCAGTGAGCAAAAAAAAAAACAATAGCGTAAACAGGTCGCAGAAAGACAAAACAAAAAACACAGGCATGGGGAGACATCTATTTGGGACAGTTATAGCTTCATGGACAAAGCCTGCCACAGACCAAAGGTGCAGGTTTATTAATACCAGGTGGATTGTATCATATAATACCCGAGTGCTGTGTCATGATGGACCGGACATATACAAAAGCATGCACTAGCAAACAAGCAGATATTAAAAGAAAAACAAAACAACAACAAAAGTCAATAAGGTGCTGACGGTATTTTAACCAGCAACCACTGACTCCGGAAACCAGCGCTCTTTCCACTGAGCTACAACACCCACAGGGATGCGTTCACATTCACCCTCTGTTGTACCGCCGGCTGGCTGATGCAACCCTGAAGTATGTATGTATATGTGTGTGTGTTTGTGTGTGCGTGTGTGACAAGGTCGTTCTTTTTCCCCCATGTCCTTGTTGTAAACAAACCCAGACGACATCTGGTAATATGTTGCACATGATCTGACCAAGGTCAGCTTGTCACATCCAGCATGCAGACCACGTCTGATAAATGACAGTTTTATTGCTGGGACATGTGGTCAAGCTTTAAGCTCATTATATATAGTTTGTCGTTGGCCAGTGTTCAATGGTTGGCCAATGGTTCAGACAAAACAGTTACTCTACCACATGTTGCAAGGTCATGAGAAACAACAGGTCGAAATACCCTGGACCGCGATGCTGAATATTAATTTATTCATATATAGTCAGGGATACTTAGGGTTACGTGGCTTTCTTCCACAAAATTTCGGTTTTCTATTGGTTGTTCCGTTAATTGGTTCCTTTTACCTAGTATTTAAAGACCGAGTGCCACTATAAATACCAGGGGGCGTTACTGGGCAACATGGAGTTTAACATAATATCTGCAACTGTTCACTTGGGCTCTGACTGTAATCTGAATATTAGCTGGGAAGGAAGATGTTACCAGAGCTGGATTTTGGCAGACATGTTCCTAGTACAGCAAGTAACTGAAATAAATTATCATTTTTCAGTCAATTTATGAGGTTTCTGCAGGAAAATGATTTATATATGCCCATGCTAGTCCCAGTTCAAATTTAGCGGGGGAGGTGCACAGCCACAGCAGGAGCCAATCAGTTAGCAGCACTGATGTGTATAAACAACAGCACGTGGCTTTGTGCACAAGCCGGCACGCATGTCATTAGTCAGTGACTGTCTTTGTTCCAAATACTGGTACTCACCAGAACAAGCTCTGCTGAAACTCCATTCACCATACAAATCCATATTGGCTTTTGAATGTTATCTTTATAAGCCCAGTTTAAATCAAGCTTTGTTAGAAATTTCGCCTTGATGAACAGGATGAGGGTACACACTACACAGTAAACATGACCCGGGAACACCAAGTTTCTGAGTAAAGCTGTGGCTTGGCTGAATAAAAATTCTAGGTCAGTTTATTGCTAGGCCATGGACAGGAAACATGAACCACATTGGGTTACTTCAATAATGTTAGGAATTTCTCATTTATTAAGGGAAACAGGCAGCAATATTTGTTGAATAAATTTTAGTGAGTCAACTTGAGATGAAGCTGAAGTATTTTAAAGCCTGTATGAAAGTGAGAAAAACCTTATTTCGAGTTATTGTTAACAAAAGAAAACTTAAATTAATAGCAGGCAAAATGAATTGGAAAATTAAATATGCATGAAAAAAACACTGAACCACATAATTTTCTCGTGATGCCTCTGAAACATGCTTTCCAGATTCAAGCTTGTATACGTCTTTTAATCAAGCCATTAATCTTGATTTACCCTTGGAGTTCTGAGCTAGCAAGGTGACAGGCACAGGGGGATTTCTGCAATGTGTAATGTCACATACACAGGCAACCTCAGTAAGAGGGTATCTGTTGGTATCTGTTCATTACTATCATTTTCCTCGGGTTACTCAAAAGCATATATATGATAAAACAGGGTTCATATTTATGTAATGTACCATGTCATTATTGGAATGATAATACATTTATGGGGACCCAGGGAGACATGAAGATATTTACTGATTCACACCCATACACAGCTAACCAGCACAGAAGGATACACTACATGTATACATGTCAGCAGTAAGCCACGTGCTCATGTCTGTGTATGATAAGCTTGCCTCTGGCTGTCAGTCACAGTCACATGACTCAAAAGCGAACCGGATGGTTAAAGAACTCGGCCTTTAAGGAGGATGCACACCCTGTCAGTGGGCGAATATTCAGGGTGTAGTGATGTTAAATTCATAGATGTGTCGCCGTTTCAGTAGTTACAAATAGTTGGTCAATTTCAGTCGCTCCGCGACAGCTAAGTTATAAATGAATTCAAGTTTCACACTTCGGCATTGAAGCCGCTTCACTTAATATACTTAATTTCATGTCAACGGAAGGAAGAGAGAGTGACAAACAAGCTAGCAAACTAATACTAAATACTTTCGATTGAGAGCACCGACACAGACTTGTGAGCTGCAAACTATGTAAGTAGTTGTTACAAATGTCTATATGATTAGAGTGAGTACAGTATAGAGTTTTTCCTTATTATGTAGTTTCATGTATTTGATATATTCCGCTCATAGAAATGTAAGCTAATATACTGTGGGTATAAAGCAGATTTATTGGAATGTACTGTTGAGATATTGAGATATATCGTATATATCCACATTACGGGTTTTGGATTGTGACATCACTTCAGGCATTGCAACAACATGGAACCAATACAGGCGCGACGTCACCACGATACATCAGCAGAATGTGATCAGATGTCATCACATATCATTGACCAATCCGTCAGACATTTTATTCCTTCACCTGACACCAGGCAAAGTTTATAACAAATGACGCAGCCCTCCCTTGTAGAATGGACGCTTTATGTTTAACTCTGATTCCCGGTCGGAGAGCAATGATGCCATCCGCCATTCCACATTCGCCCACGGTTTAAAATCCATCTCTTGTATCGTCTTCTACAATTCCGCCATTAGTGGCTCCATCAAATGCCAGCGGGCCATCGGCGCGTTGCCCACGAAATCTACGAAATCATTAAATGTGTTCACTCCGTACCCGTAATCGACAGGCAGGTACTTTTCCATTATAGGCGCTATAGTGGCGTGGCATTCAAGCTCATCATATAACTGTACAGAACATTCACACGTGAACGCGTCTTCGAGCCGTTCATTCATGTCACGAATTGATTCCAACAGCACTCACAGCGGTGCCTGTCCATACCTTTACCTTCACCGTCACAATCGCATGTTACGTGACGCAAGCATGTGCATTTATCACAAAATGCCTCGCCCGCATGGGTGTCACCCCCGTCCATGGTTTCATAGTCAACATACGGTCGTTTGTGACACAGCACCAGACAAATGTTGGCTTTTACATCACAAATAGGGTTCCGTTTACATCGTCACGCGTTCATCATACATATACATACTAACAGAGAGGCGTTGGTAACGGGGAGTACACATGGTTAAAATTAGGATCATGGTACACAGGGGAGAGGGATGGGGGAAGGCCGGGGTTTTCTTATTTTCATATGTGATGCGAGGTATCTGAATCGCATAACATGCACCAGAAACGTCAACACGGGACAGACGCGTATGTAAGTGTACGATATATATTTCATTGCAATATCATAACGTTTACAGCAGTTTCAATAAATATGTGCACTCATGCACGCATGTACAGAAAGGTTCACCATGATGTAAATTCCGCATCATTTTCCCCATACATATCAGCATGTAGGTTATGACTCTACTTTCGGTAGCCACAACGCAGGAACGTTTGATAATGGAGAAAGAGAGGCTGAAAGCATGACAAACGGAGGTCGCGTTCTGTTCTTTCACCCAGCTCTTCATGTCCTGTCACGCGGAAGATAACCGACAGTTTGTTCCAATACCAGAGAGGCAGTTTTTCCAACTATTTCAAAAAGTCCAACCTTCTCTTAAATGCTAATCCTGTGACCAGAAACAGTTTATCCATTTGAAACTGATTTATTATATGCAAATCTACGCACAAACGTGTCACAACACAGGACTCGTCCCCGCACAGGAGGTTGTCCCTGATGAACTCGGGACACATGAAGACAACCACTACGGCGCCCAGGTATTTTTCGCCGCCCATGAAAGCTCCTGGACTTGTGTACTTATGTGTCACAAAGAATGCCTCCAGCCAAGACAGTTTTTCATGGTAGGCCGGGTCTTGTACCGTTTCCATTACCTTAAGGTCTGCAACCGGCGCCCGCAGCGGTCTCCTCATAGCGTGTCGCATGACCACTTTCCAAAAAAAAGCAATACACATGCCATTCACCGGCTTTGCAGAACAGCGTCATGGCCTCGTCCATTTTTTCCACAGGGAGCCTCCCTGTCAGATAGCTGAGCAACATGACGCCGCGTCTGGAGGCACGTTTTTCAAGCATGATATTATTATACATCGTACAATCCAGAAAACCGCGCTGCAGCATACTCTTCTAAGGGGGATGTATGGGCCATCTGTGACAGAAGAGATAAATAGAGGAATTAAAGGCAGGGTATCAGGGAAATGACCATCCAACCTAGCATGCCAACATTCAAACCCTGCATACTAGCACAACCATACCATAGTTTTGCTGGCAAAACTCCAATGCTTGCATGTGATATATGAAAACGGAGATGGAAATGAAAGTTACATCATTTATTGCGACTAACATTACAAGAATATCTACGACGTTGTCAACCAAATTGTATCAAACAATATCAAGCAGTCACATAATCTATACAACCTACATCTAGGAGGCATACATGGAAAAATATTTACAGCAGGTACATATTAAACAAAATACGTCACGTGCGACATATGTTGAAAAACACAAAATGTAAGTAAGCAAAACCATAACAAGCTATCGGATGACACGTACATGGCATCAAATATGGATAGACAAAGTGTTCACATAACATATGAGTTCTGGTCAAAGGTATCCATACATCGTATTAATTTATCGTATCAATAAATCAGACTGTTTGCGGGTGAAACATTTGGCCACATATATCCACTACAGACCACACAGTGGGTACCGCCGTTCATGATCACGCAGACTTTGTATCCTGGCACGAGCAGCGGCATCACAACCTCGGCGTTTCTGTATATCATACGTTAAACAACAATTATATTCACGTAACATGTCGCTTTTATATAGTACCTTCTGCAGATCTCTACCACAGCCCCGCATGGGTTGCAGCTCCTTGATCAGACGGTTGTATTTCTGCTGTACTCTGACAAAGTACCGATGCAACAGCAGCAATGCAGCGACCTTGAATTCATTTCAAGGGGCGTCCTTCGTGTTCAGTCTATCAGATATGTAATTAGACAGTTTGTGAAAGGTGGCCTGAAACCAGCGTCTGTCACTGAGATGGATATCAGGGAGGCCGTGCACCCCTGATGTGTCGAAGATACGTACGTACACCTCTAATATCAATGCAACTATGTTGCAACCAGACATGCCCAATTGCTGTATGAGCCGTTTCAGTTGTCGGCGGACCCGTTCGTCAAACATATCCCTTATGTCGGTCTTTTTGCCAACACGCAAACTGAAAGCATATACGACACAATTTACCGATACAATCAACGTATACAACAGAATCACGAGTGCAAAAAGTGTACATGTCTTTGTTGAAACTGTCGTTTCTTGACGCGATCTGTTTTAACAGGTTTGGGTTTGTTTTCTTTGCGCGCGGTAGCAGACGTGCGGCTAATTTTCTTCCTTAATATTTTTTTTTCGCTGCAACCAATGCGACGTATGCGGCCTTCTCTTCTAACCATCCCAACCATCCCAAGAGCCTGTCCCAGTTCGATTTGTGTTCGTGCAGCGCATCACGTGGTACCCATTTAGCCTTACACACTTCCAGTCTCTCGGTCATAACATCGTAAAGTGTCAGAAACCACATGCACCCCGACAATTTACATATGACCGGGTACACGAGATCCTGGCATGGCATATCAGTCATTGCGTCGTTGGTTTCATCCATTTGCATGTACAAATTCCAGTATTCGCCATCGTCCATGACGACTTCTCCTTCTTTTTGTCCATCCCAGGATTCTGCCTCGAACTGTTGTATGTACCCGGAGAACTGCGATATGACATCAATCAGAACCCTTGTCTTTTGAGCGATTTTTTTAAAACCGTACACTCTTCTTCATCATCGGGTGATTCTTTGATTCGCTCTTCCGCATCGTTGGCCAGTTTCTTGAGTGCCTCAATGTTTGTCTCAAATAATTTTTGGCTGTCGTTTCGTCAAGCAGTTGGTAGTTGTTTAGGGCTTCCTCATTCGATGTGTCATCCGATGAGTCATCCGATGTGTCATCCGATGTGTCGGAATCTGGAGGGTTGGCTTTCTGTTCTTTCTGTTTTTCCTCGACATTTTGTCCGCTGCATCCTTTGCTTTCACTGCGGCATCCTAACCTAACCATTTCAGCCACTCCGCGAGCCTGTCCCAGTAGTGATGGTGATACAGCACATCGCGTGGTATCAACTTCCGGTAAACCATTCAGTAGGTCCCATCACCATAAAGGAGCAGGACCCGTTCCATGTATTCCCACAATTCGCACATGGCCCGGTACACGAGATCTTGGCATGACATGAGGATCATGGCGTCGATGATAGCATTCATCATCTTGAATGACTTCACGTATTCGCCATCTGTCGTGGCAACCTTACCTTCTTGTTGTCCATCCCATGCTTCGAAGTGTTGTATGTGGCCGGGGAACTGCAACATCACAACAATCAGATCCCTGGTCTTTTCAGAGAAATTGTCCAAATCCATACTTTATCACCGGGTGATTCGAGAGTTTGTTCTTCCGCATCGTTGGCCAGTTTCTCGAGTTTCGCTAACGTTTGTTTGGCTGCCCTTGAGTGTTCCTCTGGGTCGTATGTTAGAAGGTTGGGGTCGTACGTTGGAGGGTTGGTTTTCTTTTCTGGCTTGTCGGGGTCGTTCATGGGAGGGTCCTGGGCGTTCATCCTGTCGGGGTTAATCTGTCCACAAATGTCTGTCGTTTCCATTACCGTTTCCATTACCGTATCGCCTGAGCTGCAACGATTATAAAACGCCGACTGAGTGTTGATGACATATATTACCCTATGTAGCCCATACAAAGAAAATGTCACTCTCTGTTACGTCATTTAATGGTATTCACCGAGTCACGCGATGAACCGGCCATTAATCGATACATGTGACCATTTCCGGATATTTCGTCCAAAGGTCGGTCAACAAGCCCCGAGCCATCCCGTCAGCATCTTCGCATTGCTGTTTGTGATCACCGATCACGCAGCCTAAAGTGTGCAGGTTTTTTATAATAACTTAGTATCTACGGGGAACCGCGCACAACAGTTTATACACCGTCCAAAGTGCCTTCACGACTAGGTCGCAACACGACAACCACAGCTTCCACCTCGCTGATTGGGACTACACGTAGACGCGTTTCTGCGGTTACTTTCAAATTAGGAAGCATGTCTTCGATATGAATATCATTGTTTTCCATTGTCTGAACTACAATAACATACAAACGACACCGTCACTACAGCCCTGCCCATACGTTCCATGTGTTATGTCTGTATCACGTTGATGACCGACATTTACACTCAATTTATACGTAACATGATTATCTGTGAACAAGTCGATGTCGCTGATTACTGCTGTCTGCCGTATTAACATTATTACTGTGCATGATTATCCCACTTATTGATCTTCATTGTAGCAACATATGAATAAAATTACATGTCAACATTATTTACGAGCTTTCACGAATGCGGTTTGTGGAGGAAGATTCCAGAAACAACATGATACTCACATTAAGCTGCTGTGATATTTGTGCTCGCCGGTCCGTGGTCACTACAGGGCTTCACCCAGCCCTGAAAGAAAACAACAACATCGTAAGTATACACAGTCACCCTTGCTAATCAACAACAAAAAATAACAACCAACAACGGTGAATGGCAGTATCCCTATCCCATGCCACGTTCAATCATTAAATGTATCATCTGCCCCTGAAACATAAATGACAGGGTGGTCTTCCAATGTTCCTCCTTAAACAGAATCCTAAACAAAACAAGGTAACAATCGGTGACTAACAAAACCAAAGGAAAACAAAACAGCAACAACTAAGCCGAAACTGCAACTCTGCAGGCGTCGAGGTGAGTGCCCACTGACCTGCCACCGTCAATTCGAAATAGGTGCCAACAAATGTGTTCACCAGGTAATGAAACAGCAAGATGTGCGTTTCCCGGTCCGACAGGTTCCTGTTAAGGATGTTCCTGATGAAAACCAAGATGTGTTCCGGGGGTTGCTGTTCGCGGTCGGTTCGAACATGTGTGATGTGTTAGGGAAGAGCGACATGAACAATATCACAGTTGTCGTCAGCAGCTGGCGCATGGGGTCCTACTTTTGAACGTTCCCTTGAATCATCCGTTCCAGGTATGTTTCTGGCCTGTACGGAACCAGGGGCAGGTTTCAGCGAAAGTTCAAGTGCTGCTGCGCATTATACCCACGGGTAGCAGAGGCGCCAATTGGCCGTGCAGGGTACCTGGAGCGAGGTTGCCTTGTGGTCGGGCCACAGCAGTTACCAGTAGGGTCACTTAATTATTTGAGTGAGCTGTCTGTGTAGCAGTGTGTAGGGCTGGTCTGTTATCACCACAGCAGAGGTATCGGGTTTCTCACTCAGTGTAACACAGTGGGCCACTGTACTATACAGCAGGGACATGTACTATATTCTATACTATCAGACAGTTGATTTTTATTCAATTATTTTTTTTTTTGGGGGGGGGGTATATTTAGAAAGATAATTTTGTGGAGCTGGATATGTTAAAAAAAGGTTGAATTATATTAGATATCAGCTGAGCAAGGACGCATATTTCATACTAGGCTAGGGAAACATATGAAATATCCAAGAATTTGGAAAACTGTGTATTTTACAGAAATGAAACCTGGTTTAACTCATCAAATCCAATTTTTACAGTAACCATTTTTTTTCTGAATGATACTTTGTCTTTCTGCAGCTGAGGCCTCCAACACCTGTTTGATTTCTTTTTTTCTTGTTCCTCTATGGTCAGTTAAACCTCGCCCCGTCAGCTAATATAAACCTTTACCCAAGGTCTATTTTCATAAAATTGCTGATTCAAAGACTTTCCTGGGCAAGGATGGCTGCAGATTGACAAAAAGTTTATATAGTATAGGGCTATTCATTTAATGTAGTTAATGTATAGAAGTTGTTCTTATAATACTTTGATACAAAGTGAAACATCAGAAAAAGCATCAGCAATGTGCAACAGAGCAGGGGACACTAATTCTAATAGTAAACCTGCCTTCAATCATAAGTGAAAAACCAAAAATTACTCTTTCCTGTCTCAGAAAAAAAATATATAAAATAATACACTTTTATTAAACTATGCCAGCTGCCATTGCTTAAAATACATTTACGTAGCTGAGAGATTTTCTTTGAGGGGTTGGTTACAAGATTTGTAGGATGAAAATAAATCCATGAAATCAATCCATGTTTCGCATAAATGTTTATAAATTCGGTCCAGGAATAAGCGGTCCAGTATTTTTGTTAACGGTCCAGTCCAGCCTAAAATTTTGGACCAGTCCAAAACTCTATATATGACCACCTTTATAGGAATCACACGTTTACACATTTTTTCAGTGTATGCCGGGCAGGTCCATGAAAAAGAGACATAAACATGAAAATTTCATTTTACTTTCCAATGCAAGTTGTATATATATTCTTAAAAACGATATCGTCCTATCAGGATATGTTTAAAAAAGTTCAGTTATCTGGAAAAATTTGCTGGAGATATCTTATTGTGAAGTTTTTGCTTTAAAAATAATAATTGTAATAAAACTGTGGGTAAATTTTCCTCATCTTTATTATCTATTACATCAAAAATATAAAACTTGTTGCCTGTCATATTAATCCCAGGAACATAACCTTTCACTTTTTCAATTTTACACAACCTGGGGAAAAGATAAGGTCGTGTTTGACACTAATTATAATATGCTAATTATCACTGATTCCGTAATAAATAAAAAAGATAAAAGAAAGTTAAAAAAAAAAAGAAGGAGTAGTCAAAAAGTTTCAATTTTAAATCCACTTTTTATGCCTAAAAAGCTTCAAATAAATATAATCACTTGAAATTGTTATAATAAATAAATAATAATAACATGATTACGGAATGATAATATAGACAATAGAAATGTATTCAAATTGACCTTATAAAATACCAGTATACACTGATAACCAAAATGTGTTTGGGAACACATTTATAAATAATGTGTACGAGACTTGTATCTGAGATGAGGCATTAAAATGTGTACGGGAACAAATTAAATGTGTGTGATAAATTTAATGCGTTCTGCATCACATCAAAAATGTGTTTGGGAACACACGTAGATGTGTTTAGGAACATACATAGATGTGTTTCGGAACACGCATAGACGTTTGTCGGGACACACACGTGTTTGGAAACACATACACATGCATGTGTTGGAGAGTTGTATCTGGGACGTGGCATTAAATGTGTACGGAAACACAGTAAATGTGTATACGATAAATTTAATGTGTTCCGAAACGCATTTGATGTGTTCTGAATGTGCTAAAATTTGTACTGCAAAAGTTCCAAATACATGTAGCTTGCATGGTCTTGAGACTGGAATAAAAATATATGTAGTTAGGAATCAAATCATTTAATCCATATTATTCAGCTGAATATTCACCTGTAACACAGAAAACAAATAACAAAAACAGTTACACAATTTTGAACCATTTATTATAATATTTTCACCATATTTTATCCAGTTTATGAGAAAACAGATTATAGTCTTGTCCTTATTGAATATATTGGTCTCCAATGATGTTTTTTTTCTGTAGTATGCAGGCCAAGAATCTGAGATAACACCACAGATTATAACTTAACCAAGTGATGCACATACTATAATATACAGAAAGATGCATGGGGTATATATGTAGAGTGCAAGCTGCCGAAATGTCATAATGTATGGTAAATATAAGTTCACCGAGTCTGCAGTAATTGTGCATTCAGCTACGATCTAGCTCTCTTAATTGGATCACCAGCAGTCTTGAGACAGCCTCATTCCGCTCCTCTTTTTGAAGAGCATAAAGACTTGGGCGGGCTTAAAATAAGAAAACGAACGTATAAGAAAACCAAATTAAACAGGCATGAAATATTGTGCAGTTGTATATTAGCATTTAATATATATATATATATATATATATATATATATATATATATATATATATATTTCTGACACATATTTACATGGCACGCATACACCTGTGTATAAATGTGTGGGAGTATGTGCATGTATAATAATGTCAGATAACAGTCACACAAACCTACTGGGGGGGGGGGGGGGGATGTGACATATATGTGGCTAAGTCACCAACATAACATACGTGTGTCTATATAAAAGCATGCTGTGACTGTGACAACAACCTTTTAGGGTTACATACCCGACCCCGTTTTGCAACAAGCTGCCTGCTGTCTTATCAGCAGTTGTTACATGTGCCCTGTACTGAGCGAAGCTGAACTTTGTGCATGGCCCTGTTAAGTTAGTACTTCATAGTGCATACACATGCACATACAGTGGACAGTTGGAATTATATAATAATAACGTCTTTGGTAATGTTAAATTGTTAAGTACGACAAAAATATGTCATTTACATGTATAATATAAATCGCCCTGCACATTCCTTGTAAACGGTATGACTGTATACACAGTCTCTTAGGAGCAATGGCAGTCAGGCAGCCATGCAATGCATGCATCATCATCTAAATCTGGATAATTTACACTCAATGCTCTTACTGACTGTATATATAATTAAGACATTCCACATATAGCCAATTTTGATAAAACAATACATTCTTAACTTACCTCAGACGTTTCTGCATGTACTTTGCCTGCTATGTCTGCTGAGATGATGGGCCAACCGAACACAGACCAGACTGTTCTTAAATTTGTCGGTCACGTGTCATGTGGCAACCAACTCCCTCTCGAGGAAAAGGCGCATACACATTACATGTGTTCTGAAACACATACTCAAACACAGTAGATGTGTTCCCAAACACATTTCCAAACACATTTTGGAAAACAGATGTGTTTGAGCGGAATAATGCGTTTGGTAACACAGTGAGTGTGTTCTGACAAAACGAAACATTTTATGCCTCATAGACAGCAAAATTTGATGTATTTGAGTTCCGGAACGCGCCAAATGTGTTCCCGAGACTGTCAGACATGTTTAACATCGCCTCCAAACACTTTACCAAATATAATGTAATTTTCGGTGTTTTCACGTTCGCAGGGATAAACGGATTATCTCAGCCTCCAGCAGGTACTTGGTCCAGCTACTCGAAAGTGCTGGACTTATGTAAGTAACTTCATTTTGAAGTTATAAGAACTTAGATACTTTGACTTTACAGAGAGCCATTGGTCTTTAAACAGCTCCAAGTACCCGTTGACCACAGGGCACCCATTCGCCTAATCCAAGTTAAGCCCATCTGACCACTGGTCACAGGACAGGGTAAATCCTATTGTAGTACGCTCCCTGGTCAGCCCAACTCGACAACTCGTACAAACCAAATCCCTTCACACTGTTACAAGCTCACGTAACAATGTCCGATGCTTTAAATTGCAGAGGCCACGGCTGCCAGGAAAAAACTACCAAAAACCAAACTCGACCAAATTCTGTCATGCAAAAAAGATATCAAAACCAGCATAACAACAAATATGACATCCTTAGAAGCAACCCAGCTTTTAGCGTTTAACAAAGGAGCTTTCTTTAAGTGTATTAAAAAAGCCATGGTGAATAGACTGCCTGGTATACCTGAAATCATATGCCATGTAGAAAGCTGGTTCCTATGTAATGGGGTTAATGACACCATTCAGACCAAGATAAAGAACAAGGTGAAGGGAAAACCATCAATGACAAGATCGGAACTGTTTCACAACCTATCAAACGATCAACCTGATACCCCGGATCAAGATACTGAAATTAAAGACTTTAAGGATATTAACCCAGACCTTCCCTCCATTATAGTCAGCTCTTCTGCTCTCAGGAAAATCAACAGAGTCAATCTAATAATATTGTCACATCCTTTGACTTAACAAATGAAAACGACTCAAATACTGGTAATAGATGGTGTACGCTCGAATGTATCTTCAACGGTGCTGGCAGTGGTAATATGCTATGTTGCTGTACTTGCATGACATGGTTCCATGAGGACTGTATGGCTATCTCACCGGAACAAGAGATACCGACAATATTGAACTGTCCCACGTGCAGAAAACTACCAAACATGATCGCGCTGCTGTGTTCCCGGACTTCTCAGTTAGAGGAAAAGCTTGCCAAACAAGAAACCGTGACAGCAGCAATGAATGAATCTATTCAGCAACTTTCCCAAACAAATATGGACCTAGTGTCCGAACTCTCAAAAAAGACGGTTCGTCTTCAGGATTCGCTCTCCGGAATCTCCGCCCTGAAAGAAAAATGTCGAGCCTTGATCTATCTACGGGTATTACTGATGCTAACTTTCCGCCGTTGGCAAGATGCGATTCCCAAAGTCCATCACGACATCTTGTGATCGGAGATTCTCTTTTAAGAGACACAGTAGGAACTGACCCTTCAGTGATGATACGATCTCAGCCAGGCGCAAAAACCAAAGATATCCGTGAACAGCTATCAGAAATGGCTGAAAACTACTTTGAAACGGTAACAGTGCTAGTCGGCACAAATGATACCACAAGTACCACAGATACAACTGATACATTTTCGGCGGACTATGAACAACTGATTAAGGAAGCAAAGAGAGTTTCAAGAACCACGGTGTCGGTAAGCAGCATCTGCCCAAGACTCGATGAACATGCCGACGTAATTCCGACGTTCAACGCGACACTGAAGCAGCTTTGCTTCCAGTACTGTCCGTTTCTGGACAAAAACGAAAATTTTACACTTCGTGATGGCACAACGGATGATTCCCTGTTATTAAGAGATGGTCTTCATTTATCTGCTGGAGGTGTAATACGCCTCATACAGAACTTAAAACTTACCGACCGAGTACGTTTTATGAGAAATTCAGCTGGACCCAGGCGTCCACAAAGCGACGACACAGTCGCAAACCCGGGAAACAATGTTACCTGGCAACAACATGAAGGTATGCAGATGCATACCACCCAGACATCAAACCGAACTGACATGAGGCCAAGACCCTTTACTCCAGCATACAGGAGACGATGAATACCATTAAAAAAAGGGTCCACGCTGCTGGAACTGTGGTGAGCATGGACATGTTGACAAAGAATGTGGACATATGCTTCCTGTTACATGCTTCAGTTGTGGGCGACAAGGCCACAAATCTAAAGACTGCCCCCTCGTCGACCCATGGCACGGTTAGGAAAGTGGCCTCACTTGCAAGACCCAAACAATAGCTTCAGATGAGGCCTTAAGACTACAATACAACATCGCAAGAAATGAAACCGCTACGGACGACCCGAAACATCCACCAAGGTCTAGAAGGGATACGAAAACTGACTGCAAGTTGATGAACTCGGTGAAAAATGATAGTGTTCATATTGTGCACCTGAATATACGTAGTATTCTTCCAAAAATTGATCAGCTCAAGGTATTAATGTATGATCTTAAATTTAATATTTTATGCATTAATGAAACTTGGTAAAACAACACTATTCGGGATGGGGAAATATCAGTAAATGGATTTAATATTTTCAGAAGGGATCGAAATAGAAATGGGGGCGGGGTGATGATATATATCAAGGAAAACATCTCAGCAACACCAGTGTTTGAGTTAGAAGAGCAAAATCTTGAAAACTTCTGGGTTAACATTAAATTTTCGAGGATAGGCGCTATACTTATGGGTGCATTTTATAGACCACCAAATGATACCAATGACTACATAAACCTCCTATGCGCCAATATAGAAAATGCGCTGAACAAAAATGAGAATATTACAATACTAGGCGATTTTAACATAAATATAAAGAAATCCGACATCTCTAACCCTATACAAAAAATATGTAACCTATTTGCTCGTATTCAGTTGATTACGCAACCTACGAAAGTTACCCCCACCACTGCGTCTACTATAGACCCAATTTTAACATCTATACCTGAACTTCATAAATCATCCGGAATTTACCAATCCTCATGCACTAAGCGATCACTTCCCCATTTTTACTATTTTAAAACAAGTACATCAAAATAATGGCCATAAGGAGATAAAAAAAGCGTTACTACGGGAAGTTTGACAAGTCAGCTTTTATAAATGATTTATCTGCATGCCACCCATCTCTTATTGATAAAATAGTCCATTGTACTAACGCCCAATCCTCTTGGGACATTTGGAGTAATAAATTTATTCAAATCTGTGATAAGCACGCACCTGTTAGACTTGTAATGGTGAAGAGTAAAGGTCAGCTTCACATAAACAGTGAAATACGAAATATAATGGCTCACCGGGATTTCATGCATAAGAATTGGACACTCACTAAACAACCTGCATATTATGATGTATACAGGAAATTAAGAAATGACGTTAACTACAAAATAAAAATTCTGAAAAGACAATTTTATCATAGCAAAATAAAAGAAGCAGGGGCAGACCAAAAGAAATTATGGCAGGTAATAAATAGTCTAATTGACAAAACCCAAAGCAATAATGACCCCATGAAATGCAGCCTAGAAGAGGCGAACGATCACTTTTCCAATATAGGCAATAGATTGGCTGACAAATTACCAAAACCCTCAACTGTTCCTCAGTATCATGTCTCTAGAAACACGTTTTCTCTCACTTATTTCAATGTAAACTTTAATGAATTAATTAAATTACCAGGTGAATGTAAGTTAGATAATCTCGGATGTGACTCGTTCCTTCTAAGATTAAGCGCAGCTATCATATGTTCAAGCCTCTATTATCTATTTAACAGGTGTATGATTGAAGGTATATTTCCTAATGAGAGGAAATTGATAACCCCGATTTAAAAAGGCAAAGGCCCAAGGGACGATGCCAGAAATTTCAGACCAATTTCAATATTACCACATATTCCCAAGATATTTGAAAGGATTATTCATGAACAAATAAAGCAACATCTTATAAAGTATGACTTGATTTCCCGTGACCAATCTGCCTTCCCAGCTCACCATTCTACCCAAACGAGCATGCACAAAGTCGTCAATGCTTGGCAGGAAGGTATAGACAGAAAAAAATACTCTGGTGCTTGTTTCTTCGATATAAGAAAATGTTTTGATACCATTGATCATGATATATTGTTAGCTAAACTTTGTATGTTCGGAATAATCGATGGCGCGCATGACCTGCTAGCTTGTTATTTACAACGAAGAACGCATTCTGTCAGGAGTGGAAACAATACATCAGCGTTAAAACGCATAGTCATGGGCATCCCCCAGGGTTCCATGCTAGGACCTCTCCTTTTTCTCATTTACGTGAACGACATGAACAAACACGTGGGAAACTGTCATTGTAATATATACGCGGATTACACCGTTATTTATTTCACTAGTGATAATCCTCTAAAGGTAAAACAGGAATTGCAAACGGGAGTAAATAACTTATCCGAATGGTTCATACAAAACAGATTAAGAGTAAATGTTGACAAAACTTATTCAGTACTTTTCAGATCGCGATACATGTCTTATTTTCCATTGAATATAACACTTAACCAAACGGCCATAAAACAAATTACTACGATTAAATATTTAGGCATTGTTTTAAATGACCATCTAAATTGGTCTGATCATATTTAACATTTGTCTCGTACATTATCATCGAAATTAGGCGCTCTGTTCAGAGCAAGCAGATTCTTACCAAAGGGAATCTTATTAAATATATACAAAGATTTTATTCAGCCTAACGTAGACTATGGGATGACTATCTGGGGTTACACTTCTAAAACCAATCTGATTAAAATACAAAAACTACATAATCACACAGTCAGAATAATTTGCAATATGTTAATCATGAGAGAAGCACCATTGATCTACGGACTGCCCTCGAAATCCAATCAGTAGCAGAGAGACGAGCTTAAATGACCTTAATCTTGTTATATAAATGCATTAACAGGCGATGTCCATCTTATCTATTAGAGCGCTTGAGCTGTATCACAGACGTGCATGGATACGAGACCGGGCAAACGCGAATGGAGCATTGTCCATGCCTAAAGCACGAACAGAACATTTGAGAAACTCAATCATATATCATGGCCCCCTGATATGGAATAGGTTACCAGCTGATGTGAAGAATAGCCCTTCTCTTTACAGTTTTAAAAAAAGCAAAACAATTTGTCATATCTTTTACAAAGGATTGATTTAGTTTTAATTTAATTTTAAAAGTTCACCAGTGTATATTGCATTTCATTGTATTTTTATATCAGGGCCTTGTGGAAGATCAGACATTGTCTGAACAAGTCACCCTATATAAAGATTTCTTAATTATAAATAAATGAAAAAATTTTGATTTTCAGTGTACAGTTTTGAGTTTGACCATGCATAATTACCCAGGCTTAAATCAGATGTAAAACACATGTATTTACCATTGCATGTATACATTTCTCACCAGAGCCTAATCATTCTTTGGTGTTTCCTGAAGGGTGATTGCTAGGATAACACTGGTGATACACAGCAAATTAATCCCTTTGCTTTATGAATCAGAGATGTATGGATTTTCGAATGATTTCTCCAGCGTTTTATAAAAAAGCCACCCAAGCTATATTATGTATGTACAATATGCCGTCACAAATATTCGTTCTTATACCTCGCTTTTGTCATTCCGAAACCCATTGAATTTATAAATATTTCAATTATTTAAATATTTCAAATAAATTAACATGTACATTTTGAACTGTTGTCCTGTATCTGTTGAATGTTCTTGTTAATATATTTCAGACCATACCAAAAAAAAATCATAAAATCACTTTGCAAACCCTGCACTACCCCAGGAAATAGTTTATGTTTAAATTAATATTTACTTAATTATTTCAATAAATATAGTCCAACATCTCATTCCGTAAGTCAAGGACCTGCCCATATGACTCTACCACAAGCTTATATATGGGTACATGAAAATACATGAATACACATCATATTTTGTACAAGCAAAATATATGTTTGACCATAATTAGAAATCACATTTTTTCACACTTGTGTATATAACTCAGCATATATGCAACCTATAACCTAGAGGTTATATATTTTTCCCGTTTGTCAACATTGCTGTGTTTACAAACATGTTGTTGATAAACAAGTTCATACATCTTTTACAGAAGTGTTATAAGAACTTTTTCATATAGCCAGAATTACCATTAGATCAGTATTATATACACAGAGGAAGCCAGAAATTTTTTTTTCAAAAGGTAGTTGAATGGGCACCTTTAAAGAAAAAAATAATCAGGCACCTCTTTAATTGTCAGATATAAGACATGTGATAAAAAAAATGGTCAAACAAGCACAGTGTACCCACCTAGGTAGGTCTATTTTGAGCACTGAATGTAGGCCTAATATTGCCTGACACAATGAATTTAGGATGTAACACTGATTGTAAATAAAATGAAATCAACCAAATATTACATGTGATACAGAGCAAAACATGTCTTGTAATGCAGAAAGTAATTATTTTGTGGTTCAAAATTGGATTAAAATAGTTATACCTAGTTTAAAATGACAAGTTTACCTGGTACCCTGGTAATGTCAGCCCCACCATCATGCCTTTACTGTTGCATACATGACTGTCTTACTGGGCAATCAAATATATGTGTTGACAGGTTTAGTAATAAAGTTGATAAAAAGATTGAGTTTAAGGGACAAATTTGGTTTGAATTGGTCAAATCAAGCATTTTTGAATAAAAGGTCATGATCCATCTTTCCTGAACGCTCTGTGGTTGCTAGGCAACTACCCCCTGCCAGCAGCTCGGGGTATCAGGTACCACTGCAGCACACAGCCTGTGGCTCAGGCATTAAGTGACCAAGATATATGCTATAGTAACTGCTGTGGGGCCGGTGCAACGTTGGGGGGCTGTGCCACTACAACTATACGAAAGTAAATACTATTTTTGCAAAATGTTGTCAATTGACACACATGATCGACGTTGCAGAAATGTTACAGAAATGTAGCAGAAATGTTGAATATATCTCTAGTAGTGATCTAAATGTACGAAACGAGCAAATGACTGTACTCACTTGTTTGTATTCTTGCCCTTGTCAGCTTTTCCTCTGATACCTTCACCGTCTTCGTCTGTCGTGTACCCTTCTAACTTCTAATCCGTGAGGTCCTATACTGCTTCAGATCTTGCACCGTCTTCATCTCTGATATCTGTCCACTTGTGTGTCTCTAAGCGAGAGTGATTGCACTGTTGTAACATCATAACATGCGATGTCCCGAAATATACCAGTGGACTCGCATATCCGCAGGTATCTCAAAAGACCATTGTAAGTGATACAGGTGAACTATGGATCACATGAACTAAGGGTTACGACGTTTTGTGCGTCGGATGTACCGTGTCGTCATCACCAGAAGCACCCATTCCTGTATACTGTACGCAAGGCAAAACAAAAAAGAAAAAGATATGCAATGCGTAGCTTTGCGTTCGTTTATCCGTTTACATGTACTTGTACCGGTCCCCCGATTGATGTTGTAGGATACGTGACAATCATGGAGGAACATGTTAATATATATGTGGAAAAGCAAAACGCACATGCTCAATGTCCGATACCGGTAACATGCACTGCAAAAACCGTGCAAAACATTTGTTGCGTGGTAATCGACGGTGGTGTGTGTATAATATATACAACAGACAACAACAAAAGAAAAACACAATCTGCACGTGTACACGAGTCTTCAGGCGGGACATACATCAAATGCACAACTTAGGCAATGCACTAGTGGCCTGGTTGCACCCCCCCCCCCCCCCCCGGCCGGGTTTTTTTAACACTACTTGAGTGTCAGCGATAAAGCCAAGCTTCTTCCCTCAACACCATTTCATGAACAGTCCGATACCGTTTGGCCACCTGTTGATTGCTTTCAACGTGTTGTATCAGCACATCTTCATATGGCTGGAGCAGCTGAAGCAACACATCCCAAACTGCTTGTAGTCCCTTTTGCAGGAGGACGCAACAGTTAAATTGGTCCCAGGCGTGTAAAATCTGTTTCAGTTCCGAAAAGAAGTCACATGTGTTCCCATCCAACGAATAGGCCTGTCGGGCCATATTGTTAAACATATCGTTTAACATTCTCAGTTTAATGCAAACGCCTTTAAATCTGCATGATTTGAAGCCGTTGACGCGTTTTTTATCTGCGCCTACGTGATATCTGCGAGCTCTAAAAGTGACACTTTGTCTCCAATGATTCACCTGTAACAAGACAAAACCCAGTTAAACATTTGCGTATTTAACAATTATCACACAGCATGAGTACTGTTGAGGAGGCCGCTTACGTCTGCGTTACACAAGTCCATCGAGTACAACGAATGTTGTTACTGCAATTTACTTTTTCAAACAAAGCAGGACAGGTCTCAAAGGGACAGATAACAGTACATATTTCCATTTGAAGCATTGAAAGCATGGTAACGGGACTATGGTTAGGGAACTGCGGGTAAACCTAGACCGGACAGATTAACGAACCTTTTCTTTACCCGATAAAGGTTGTCCGAACGCTTCTTGCGACCGCTCGTGCCTTTCTTTTCACCTGTTCGGTGACTGGCATTGGACGAGTCCATCCGGTGCAGGTAGTACATTTTTCGTCGAACGCAACCCTTGCGTATTACCTTCCATTCGACCAGCCAGGTGATCATCGATAATCGCGATGCGCGCACGGGCACCAACACCATTGCCAAACCCTCTTCACATTGCACGTGACGCCCCACCATCAGTGTTCCTTCCAAATCAACATCGTCGATTTCCTGGCGCCAGTGGCCGATCTCAAAATCAAACCTTTCGACCTACCCAGTGCTGTCCGTGCAAACCCAGTAAGTGTTCTTCAAATTGCCCGACAGTTTGAAAAAAATAGTCTCATTAAACAGCCGGGGGATGCAGTCTGACGGGTCAGCGTGAAATGACACCACCGCACCGTCCCTGTGTGCCGTCCCTTAATGTGTGCCCATGATACCCGGTGGCTTTGCGCTGTGATCTGCGAGATCCACCTCAGGCCACAGGTCTGCCATGTCTGGCATGTGTGATCGCCAAACAACTGCAACTCGTAGGTCAAATGAACATGACACATCACACAGCACTGGGTCCGCACAAATAATGGACACACGTGTCCCAATTCATCTCAATTCACACTCACCCCCTCCCGTTTGGGTACACAAAGTAGGTTACTCACGTTTTCCTCTACCGGGATGTTATCTGTACGTGGTGTCAGTCTCGGAGTCAGGCTTCCACTCAGTTGTTGTATCCTCTCCGCTCACATAAGGCCAGTGTGCAGGCCATGGCTGGGGCTTTATGTACGTTCTCCTGTTTGGTACGTGACTCCCGCTTACAATGATGCCATCAGGACAATTCCACATGCAATGGGCACGTTCAGTCAAAACAACATATCTTGTTACCAGCTGAGTCATGAAACATGGGGTCATGGCGTGTCTGGAGTACAATTGCGCAATCACAGGGATCGTCTACTATTCGCCCCCAGCTAACAAGCCATATATATATATATATATATATATATATATATATATATATATATATATATATATATATATATATACATATATATATACCACAACATCCGAGCTCCGAGCACATTTATGCAGCAATTGTATGAGCTGTCCAATGGAAACACTTATGCTGAAACGACTGTGATGAACCAGATCATCTCGGTTAACAGCATATCTAATAGCGACTCTAGCGAGTCCATTCCTTCTTAAGCAGAATACGACTCCGATATAAAAGAACACTTCGATGAATTATATGAAAGGGTACGAGCATAATTGCCTGAGTTCGATTACTGTAGTCACGATATTGGATGGATGTGCCCGATGTGTATTTTGAAAGTGACACTCAAGAAAGAGCTGGAAACGACAGCTGCATGTCTCTCCGTGGAACTGGATGACAACCCGTCGGAGCAGCTGCCTTCACTCCCCGCGGTTGACCTACCGACATGTCTGAACGTGTTTGTTTTCCATGATGAGAAAAACGAATGGGTCACTGTTGAAGAATTGACAGACAGGAAGTGTTCGACTGCGAGTGAAATTACCCGCCACAGACTATGTTTGCTAACAGCGTCAGAAATCATGTTTCATTTCAGGCTATAGTGTCACAAGAAATACGGAGACACATACAGGCCACCACCAGGAAATTATCGATTCTGCTGCCAACCTGAAAAGAATCTGGGATTTACAGATATATACGTCTGCCTGTCACAATGGCAAAATGATCGACGTGAATCGGGTAATTGCTTCTGAGATCAACAACTATGAATCGAACGTATGAATCTCAATGACCTCTGGAGGTTATATATATAGCTGGTTCGTCACGCCGTGAGTCACTCCAGACGTTTAGTATCAGAACGTGTATGTTCAGACCGAGCCACAAAAGATAGGTCACGGCGTGTGTTGAGTGCACTTGTGCACAACACGTCGCCCAACGTATATATATATATATATATATATATATATATATATATATATATATATATATATATATATATATATATATATATAGACGCTCTGTCGGTCGGAAGTGTACACTCTGGTCTGAGCTGTGGACCTGCAGACGTCCATCAACGCAAATGTGGCTGGTGGTGGCACAGACGAGAACTGTCTGGATTGGAATAAAACGTTGACCGGCGATACTTGCCCTTTTCACTAAGTGAAATCCGTTCAAGACAGTGTGTGTCGTCGACTAAAAGAGGAGTCAGTAATCGAATTGGAGCAGGCCAGCTGAAAAATAAAAGGTTAACCCAGTAAACGACTCTTCCACAATGGCGTGGCTCAAACAAACCTCAACAGATAAACATCAGCGGAGACCAGACCAAACATCAGTTGAACTATGGAAGGACACACACACACAGTACACCGACGACACGAGTTCCACCGACGTCATTATCATTCAGAAATTCGTGCTCGCCCGACTGAGAAAAGCGTCGTGCTCTATATATGTGTTGATAACCTATCTTAACGTGGTTGGAACCTACTTGGACGGGGTCGAAACATACATCAGGGACATTTTCTTGTTTGACTTGACAGGCAAAACAAAGAAAGAGTGTGATTCTTGGTCCGATTTGCATGCAATACATAGTATGTTCCGTTTCGCACAATAAAAATGCAATATGATGAAAATGATGTGTTCTGTTAATGTATGTATTTTGCAAAATCTACACAGACTGCCGCGTGTGTGACAGATAGCTTTTGCTGACGTGTGTCGGTACGTGACAGTGCACGAACTAAGATACAAACATTGTCGTGTCTGGTGTGCGAATATGTTGGGTGCAGTTAGGTCATAACGTGTGACGTCATCCCACACTGTCCTGTTTTTAGCAACTGTCATGGGACGAAAATGTCACCCATTGGAATTTTTGTGGACGAACTGAAGAGGGTAGAAAAATGTGGGGACGAAAAGGACATGTGGACTAAGGAGTGGCGGGACGAAAAGGCGAGCACGAAACGATTTGGGGACGAAACAACTATAACCGGTTCGAAATTAAAGTATGCGAATTATATTTAACATAAATCATCTCAAAACCTTCGATCGGTACCTGGAACAACGATGACCAATGAAATGAGGGATTCTCTGCGCACAAATGTGTTTGTGCGCAAGTAAGAATGCTTTAGCCATTAATTTACAAAGAAACCAGGCTAGTCTGTGCTTTCTCCATTAATGAACTAAGCTATAAAGACCCATGTACCATGGGAATCTATTCTACGGTAAACAGTTTTCTAAGATGTAATCTTCTGTTGGCATTTGTATTGGGAACAGCATTGTTCTTTGTATAAATATCATTTTATAGAAAATGCATTTACGCATACCCTTTCTACCTAGTCCAGAGAACCCTATACTCAGTATTTATCATCAGTCCCGGGAATGTTAGTCGGTGAGCAATGTGACAATGCTTTTAAGATTATTTCATACTCTCGAATTTGAAATATTATATTTTTCGTTTTCCGAAGCTGCGATTTCTAAAAGGAAATGATTTCTTGGTTTTTCTCTCATCTGGTGCCAGTTTTTTAATTAACAATGGATCATCTTAAATGTCTAAATAGGGAATAAATAATTAATTTTAAATAAACCAAATTGAGAGCACGTTTAATTTTAAATAGACAACACTGAGTTACACATCTAGATCTTGCAGCAGACCGACATTGTTTTAAAAGGTGTCGTAAAAAAAGTTTCACCAATGTTGTGATGAGAGTAACAGATAAAAAATGGCCGCCTACCGTCACAAATCTACCAAAACTGTTACCTGGGACATTTCATAAGTAACCTGTTCTAACAGCTTTACTGGTGGTTCTCAAACTTGAGAAAAGTGAAACAACGAAGCTTCACCTGTGACAAAGGTCTAGTAGAAAGATCCATCCATGGTTTCCTTGTGTCATGCTAAACACATTTGTTAATGACCTATATTTTGACTTTTTTTCAAAATACTGAGAAAACACAAAAGCTGGTAGTATGTTTTCATCTTGCCAACATGTTATCTTCTGAACATTAACTTATTCGTATACTTTGCTAACGTAGCTGACGATATACATTAAAAAAGAGAGCCCTGTACCAGCCTCAGTTTCAACATATGATTTACAGTCAGACAAATACAAAAATTTCGAATTGAACGTACTGTTTACAGTTTTTTTTTTTGGTTTTTTTTTTGTTGGTTAAAACTGTAATCTTTTGTTTACTATAAACGAAACTCTGTGAGTATACAACGCAACCTTGTTTTTTCCATAATAAAAACATCGCACAAATTCAACCAGATTTTTCGCCTGGTAGGGTATTATGAGATTTGTCAAACGGTCCGATTCCGATACTTAAAATATAGTTATCAAATGTGTGTTAAAACAGTGTTTTCTTCGTAAAGGTAATCCTGACATTTAATGACATCTCACAGCGAGATTCTCTTACCATGAACTACCTTGATTTCTGTTTTGTAGAATATTTCTGTTAAAGGTGATATCGAATGTCTGCCGGAAGTCTGCTTGCCTGTTTATCTGGAGAATGGTATATAAACTATTAGCCCTTATAGTGGTTTTCTTTTGACTGGTAGAGTTCTAATCACCCAATTTTCCTCCGGTAATGTGTGTTTGACAAAGTGACAGATATTCTATCTGACAGGATGCATTAACCCCTTGTTCTATTGCCGCAAATATTATTATATAAACTCCTATACGCGTTTGTTAAATGTATACTATGCAGCAGATGAGTATTCGTAATTGTGATTTATACAGATGCAATGGCTGTTAAGCTCATGTAGCTTGTACCGACGAATATACTCTTATTATTGACATTGATATTGTATGCGGAAGCCACATATTTTATCGAAATGGTGCTTCAAATAGAATTTATTACCACACGACGATATGACGGCTTTAAACTTATCAAGTCTGATCCCTCATAAGTGAAGTAAGCTAATTGAGAAATTTATAATTATAGTATAAACAATCCTAAACAAAATTTAATAATGCCTTAAGTGCAAAAATAAAAATACGTTTACATAGGGCTTTATCGGACATTAAATTAAATGCTATTTAGCTGATGTATTTCGTTTCAACCAAACTTGTCCGTCCATCACTTTTGTTTCCCAATGATTCCTGGACTGGTTAACCATTTTCGAAGAGAAAAATTGTATTGCTCAACCATGTTTTTTTTCTCACAGGGATCTTTGCCAAGGCCACAGCCAATTATTTTTCAGATGATCGGGGGCCAGTAAGCGCTTTAATGAAGACACTAGCGGAGAGAACATCCTCTGGAATTTGTAACGTTAGAGAAGGCTGTGACATCATTTCGTTATATCGTATTACCTCAATTATTGATCCAACCATCAGATTCATTCCTAAAGATGTTTCGAGAGAATGCAGTAGGTAACAGCTTGTGGAAATATCTATTTTTTAGACAGATGCATGGTGCATTTTGAAGAGGCTGAATGAATTCGGTGAATTAGTCCGATCGACATGTAAATTTTCTTTGTTGTAGATGTTGATTGCAAAGGTCCTTTTGCATATCCATTTCATGAGAGTGACAGAAAAATATATCCTGCTACAAGTTTCATCCTGAAATGGACTGCAACCGCCGCTGTGCTGTTATGAGATGCAGGCGGGATAGAGCCAAGCTGGTCAATATAGAGACCAAGGAAGAGTGGCTTCACCTGAAAGAAACCATTGAGTCAAACCCGGCCCTCAGACCTATACGTAATTATAAAATTCACGCTTGACATATGAATCCTAGAGCCTTAACGCTTTCATTGGAGCTCAATAGATTTATTATCTTTTCAGCAAACTAAATTAAAATGGATCAGTCAAAATTGTTTCAGTAATGTCATCTTCTATTAACACTCGAATTACTCGGCTAAAGTGTACTGTTTCTGAGGGAAAATATTTGTTAGGGAAAGAAGCATCAAATACTCAATCAAATACTCATATATTAAGTATAAAAGTTAGAATACCGTAAGAATGTGAAAGTGTATATCAATGCTATACTATTTTGATAAACTAGTCATATCATTTACCTATATATGGCTGTAATAGACCGCTATCCTAGTTATCTCACCTCGGACACTGACAAAAAGCATGAGGGAAAATGGAATTGGGAAGCAACTCAATGGCCGGTGACGTATGCAGACTTGGGAGATGACGAGCATCGTTTCTGGGAGGACAAGGATGATGAGAACTATCTAATCTTTGATACGGCGGTATTCAAGTGGTGGGACGTCAAGGACGGGCGACGGGCCGTGTTGTGTGAGAAACAAATTATATGTGACAACACTTAATTTAAAACCGTGAAACCATTGTGTCTTTGATGTAGAATAACGTTTCAGGGCTTGAAAAAAATAGAACAAACCAGTTGGACCACCAGAACACATGCAGGGGACCTTAGTTTCGCTTACAAATGTAATGTCAATGCTCAGAACAATTGAATAAATCAGGAAAATATTTTATGGATTCGTACGTGTGCCTGATATTTGTAAGCGAATACCCGGTTTGAATGTTTCTTTTTTTTGGGGGGGGGGGGGGGTTTCTTTATGCCCAAGTAAACAATTTAAAACAGTAAGTACCCGGACAAATCACAAATTTTCCATTAACACGAAAATTACAAGATACGCAAAACAATGTTATCAGTGAACGATGGAATTATTCGACATGTAGGCTATTCGTAGACCTTGAAGTCCCTAGGATCTCTTTTCCTGAACGTTGTTGTCGCGGACGTTTTTCTTGCTCTTTTAGCCGACAGTTACAGAAGACAATGGACAGAATAGCCGTTAGGCCTACCATGAGAAGGCTGGCCGTAGTCGAAATGGCAGAACCTGTAAAAATATACATGTAAGTTTGTATGAAATCATTAAATTATATTCGTATGTTAATTGTAACTGGGTCTTATCCGTATAACTGACCACGTGATCAGTAAATCGGCTCTCAGTACCAACACTAGTCCGAACACAATATTTAACAGAAAAAGATACTGGGAGCAGGATTAAACTTATTTTTCAGGAATAGTGATTTTCATGATAGAGTTTACCTCATTTCAATTCTGTATTTCATTTCTTAAACAAATAAAGGAAATACCTGATGACCACGGTCTATATTATAAATAAAATTTTCATCGATAAAAACAACGTGCGAAGATTCTCCAAGGTTTATCATTCACATGGAATAAAATTCGGCACAGGGAATGCAGAATACAGCTATGTTTTCTCTATGATCCAGCTTCAAATACACTAAATCCCTCAATTCCTCCGTGCGTACCTCTTCACAAAAGG
The DNA here is from genome assembly GCA_026874595.1 of Sipunculus nudus. Lineage (NCBI taxonomy): Eukaryota > Metazoa > Annelida > Sipuncula > Golfingiida > Sipunculidae > Sipunculus > Sipunculus nudus. The sequence goes on along the minus strand of CM049307.1, from coordinate 48,798,806 downwards.
TAAGGCCACACACATACAAATATTGTTCTACTGATTTTGGGGAATAAAAAATATGTGCAAACTGGCTATTTCTTTTACTTTTACTGTCGAGACTTAATATATTGAATTTTGCCAGCTTTCATAGAAAAAAACCCAAAAATTTGCTGCAGTTCGAGAAAAGGGGCATATGTTCAACACAAAGAATTACATGTAAGAAAGGGGGATTTGTGCCTTTAAGCAAATAACTCTATCAGCTTGAAAGTAATCAATACGTATAAGGGCTTATTCCATTCAAAGTATGAACAGACACTTTAAAATGAATGCTACTTGAGACATACAATGGCCGGTCTTTACATTGACTTTCTTCTGCTAATGAACATACACATCCCTGTGTTTCTATAGACATCTTCATGACTGGGTCTTGTGTTTATAATATTTGATTATATTCATCTACATTCAAGACTTCGTCTTGGCGTGACCTCTCGTTCCAGGATGACAGGATCTTGTGGTTGTTAGTAGGTAGACGGGATAAGTTATAAAAGTGAAACAGACTGAAATTCAAAATAACGTGTTTTGTTGGGACTAGATGATTTTATTTAAATTGTGAAACCCCTCAAAGCAAGGATAAACGAGTTCAATTATTGATAATGTGATAGAAAGGCCAGTGTGGGTCGCAACCAGTTCCATCTAATTGTCGCCCAGGCCAGTGTTTGTTAACATTTTGTGTCAACCGCCTGTGTTTGAAAGTCACCAGTTGGCCTAAATATATAGTGATATTAATTATGGCTTATCATTTTGATTAACCTTTATTTAAACCTAATGATATGTTTCAAGCTGTCAGATATCGGATAAATCTGCCTTCAAGTGATTGTTCTTTTCATAAGTATGCTGATGACACTGAACTTTCAAAAAGTAGTCAACCAGGTGAGTTCAGCTCTGTCCAGTTAAGCATACAGCTTGTATTGGGGATATACTATCATGGATGACCAGCAACAAACTTAAATTGAATACTGGGAAGACTGAAATTATGCCTGTCGGATCTAAACCCATTCTAAGGATGACTGACAGTGAGCCTATTAGCATTGGGGCTGCACTGTTCCTTTTCAAAATTCAGTGAAGTATCTAGGTGTTAAGATTGATCGTAATCTTTCAATGCATGGTTATATTAGTAGTATATGTCGTGCGGCCTTTCTCGAGCTCCGCCGTACAGCTTCAATCCGGCGTTTCCTCTCTATTAATGCGTGCTGTCGGCTCATTTGCGCCATAGTAATATCTCGCCTGGATTACGTACTGTAATTCAGTTCTTGCTGGGTTACCTGCAGAGCAAGTCTCGCCGCTACAGATGGTCCAGAATAATGCTGCGCGTCTCATTCTTAAGAAGCGTAAGACCGACCACGTCACCCCGCTGCTCAAACAGCTCCATTGGCTTCCTGTCAAGTACAGCATACAATAAAAAATTGCTGTTTTTGTTTACCGCCGTTTTGATAACTCACTTCCCTCATATTTGACTGAAAAAAATAATAACCTATCGGCCTTTGCGTACGCTGCCAAAGTGTAATATGAAAATCGGTGAACGTTCCTTCCGTTTCATAGCCCCAAAAGTTTGGAAGTTCACTTCCCATTACACTAAGAAAATCTCCAACTCTTGTATCATTTAAAACTAATTTCAAAACGTATCTTTCGGTAAGCTTTTGTTAATTAATATGCAACATTTTTTTCTAGGTCAGGCACAGGGAGTAGATTTCCATGAAATTGTATGTGGGTATGTGTGTGTGTGTGTGTGTGTGTGTGAGAGAGAGAGAGAGAGAGAGAGAGAGAGAGAGAGAGAGAGAGAGGGTGTGTGTGTGTGTGTTAGGGTGTGTGTGTGTGTGTGTGTGTGTGTGTGTGTGTGAATTGCGCTGAGTCCGACCATCGAAGAATTGGCGCTTTATAAATACTATATATTATTATTATTAATAATTGACAGCGTGGGGTAAGGGGAAAATGGGTGGGTTCACGATCAGTGCGTGAGACATACTATGATGGGGCTGTATGAACGAAAAGTAAGACCAAAAAAATAAAAAAGTTTATATGGTTCTCAGGCACTTTTTGTCAGAAATCGCTGCGGGCGTGCGGTATTTTATTTTTACCTGTTTTTGTATGTTTCGATAAAAATGTCATATGATCAGGGAAAAGCATGAAAGTAACAGTTTTTTTTTTTTTTTTTTTTGCAAAACAGATAAAAGCACTACATAACAAAGGGAATCGTATCAAATTGTATTATTTTCTCTTCTTGAAAGATGAAAATCAAAATAAAAATGTTTGATGCGGGGGTTAAAATTGACGTGGGCGGTGACTGAGAACCATACCTTTTAAATATTATTATTATATTTATTCTATTATTATTTTTATTTATTTCTTTTTTTGGCCTAAGGATGTCTGTGGAGGGCCCAGTGGGCCGTGGGCTGGTGTGAGAGGTTGTTTGAGGTACGACTTTATCATTGGGTGAGTTGGATTAGACGAGATGGTGTTGGTACGGTTTTTCATAAAGGCGAGTCGGAGTAGGATCGAGTTGGACTTAGGGGGTGCTGGTGACAGCGGTCTGTTACTCTGAATCTAGATATCTGTCAAGAGCTGGAATGTTTTAAACTCATATGTGTCAGTCACCCGTCCCTGAGCGTCAAGTCGAACCATGTAATTTTCCACCTGCTGACAAAACTGATGGTATGTAGACAAATGTTGGTTGTCAAGCTGTAATAAATTGCTGGCAGTCCAGACTGCATAAGAATCGACCCCATGATAATTTGGTATATTGTGATGCTGTTGATAATAGGCCTATGGCCCATATGGGTCTGTATGACTCTATGAATATGATATAATGTTATAAATATAATATTTTCTTGGAGCCACTATAGAACGCAGGCTTCGCTTCTATTGAGGAAAATATAAATAAAACTGTCTCCTCTCATTCCCTATTTTAACTCCTACTTTTCCCTGTAGACGTCCCTACACTCAACTCTTCTAACATAAACAACTACTAAGCATCAGAAGTCGCCTGAATCGGGAATCGAACCTACGATCTCTAATCCAGGAGCCCTACATGCTACTAAGTGAGCCGTGAAGACGAGATATCAGTTTTGTTCATTTATATGTGCGATTGAAGCGCCATCTATCGCTAAAATGGGAAACCATTTATTATTTGAACAGGAAAATTAAGCTTTAGATGGGGGCTCTGCCCCCACACCCCCGTTCAGACGGGGAACCTGGGACAGGGAACCCAAGTTCCCCGGACCCCTCCTCCTCTAATATAATAAACTCCAGTTATGAGCAAAAATAAATACGGGAATTCTCAGGAAAATAATATGTATCGGCCTTCTTCAGGAAACAATTTATTATGCAACACCCGTTGTGCATAAGGTACCGGCGGTAGGCTGAAGCCCGATTTCTATAGTTCTGCCATTTTTTATATTAATGTGTTAAATAAAGCAGATGATTGGATAATGTTCATGCACAGGGTCATTTCCATATAACTCCTACTTATCTGACACTCCTAGTGTTTTTCACACTATATGGTCCATCTCTTTATTGTTTACTTAATATTTGAGATAGGCAGGCAAGAAACCCCCGTTGTTAGGCCAACAGCCATGGCATAGCAATCGAGGACAAGCTTTCTGATTGGTTGATATGTCTAATACTGGAGTGGAGTCTTCAGATGGTGACACCACTGACATAACAATGGTTCAGCCAATCACACATCATACTAATAGCTATTCAAGTGCCTCAGTGTGCTCTGTCTCTGCATGTAATCAGATCTTTTATAATATTTATCCAAGCATCACTCAGTCCACACTAGAAGTCTATGGACTTTTAGCAGGGCCCTTCCTGACCTGTCAGTATTCATCTAGTTGTAATTATTATAACTATTATTATTATCAGTATTATTATCATTATTATAATTCTTATTATTGTTATCTTAATTATTATTATTATTATTATTAACCAGAACTGTTGCTGACCACCATGTCTAAGCAGGAGGAAAGTCGGCTGGAGAAAATAAAACAGTTCTTGAGAATTGGAGGCAGCAAAGGCAGCAGCAGCACAAGTGTTGGCAGCACAAGACCGTCATCCAAAGAGTTAATCATCACACAGGAAATACTGAAGGTTAGTCATAACCCAAGTATCATCCAAAGAGTTAATCATCACACAGGAAATACTGAAGGTTAGTCATTACCCAAGTATCATCCAAAGAGTTAATCATCACACAGGAAATACTGAAGGTTAGTCATAACCCAAGTATCATCCAAAGAGTTAATCATCACACAGGAAATACTGAAGGTTAGTCATAACCCAAGTATCATCCAAAGAGTTAATCATCACACAGGAAATACTGAAGGTTAGTCATAACCCAAGTATCATCCAAAGAGTTACTCATCACACTTGAAATACTAAAGGTTAGTCATTAAATACGCTCTTTACACAGCGCTCTAACTATAGGCCTACTTCCTATATGGTAAGCGCTGTTTGTTATGACCTCGTATCCTGAATTGCTACACCAGAGGGGGGCACTGTATTTTTGTCCAATTAGATGAGACCTTGTGCTGGAAGACACAGCCAAGCGAAGAATACACAGAACCAATCATGTTCATTTCATTTTGAGTGACAGCTCATCACCCCTGTAACCGTATGTACAGGCCAAAGACTCAGAGAGAATTGCCGCAGACGTGGTTTACTTTAGGGCCTTGGGTACATAGGATGCCCGGTCGGTGAGCTGTAATTCAAACGAAACGTAACAACAAAGGCTGCGTGCACACCTCGCTGGAGCAATTAAAATTTGAACGTAAACTTGTCTTCAAACCGCGCTTGAAGTGCAGCTATGGGCGGAGCCAGGATGCCTGTCGCGTGTTTTGTTCTTTGGCATCTGGTTGGCTGCTTGTCACAGCATACGCACGTTTTGTTCAGCGGACAACGAACCGCCATCTGGTGTCTAAATATATCATAAACGGTCAAAGCTGGCAGCGTGAAAATCAGTTGCTTCTTTAGAAGCGTAAGATTTCCTCTGCCTCGGGAGCGTAGTCATTAAACAACACTACCATCCAAAAAATTAATCATCACACATGAAATACTGAAGTTAGTCATTACACAAAACTGTCATCCAAAGAGGTAATCCTCACACAGGAAATACTATAGGTTAGTCAATACACAAGACTGTCATCCAAAGAATTAATCATCACACATAAAATACTGAAGGTTAAACATTACACAAGAGTGTTGTCCTTAGAGTTCAACTCCTCAGGAAATACTAAAGGTGAGTCATTACACAAGACTCTCATCAAAAGAGTTAATCATCACACTGGAAATACAGAAGGTTAGTCATTACACAAGACTGTCATCAAAAGATTTAATCATCCTCAGGAAATACTGCAGGTTTGTCATTACACAATACTGTCATACAAAGAAATAATCATCACACATTAAATACTGATGTTCAGTCATTACACTAGAGTGTCATCCAAAGAGTTACTCATATTCAGGAAATACTGAAGGTTAGTCATGAAACAAGACTATCATCCACAAATTATACTATCACATATAAAATACTGAAGGTCAGTCCTTACACTAGAGTGTCATCCAAAAATTAATCATCACACATAAAATACTGAAGGTCAGTACTTACACTGGAGTGTCATCCAAAGAGTTCATACTTAGGAAATACTGAGGTTTAGTCATTACACAAGAGTGTCATCCAGAGAATTAATCATCACACATAAAATACTGAAGGTCAGTCATTACACTAGACTGTCAACAAAAGAGTAAATCATTACAAAGGAAATACTGAAGGTTAGTCATTACACACGTGTCATCCAAAGAGTTAATCATCCTCAGGAAATACTGTAGGTTAGTAATTACACAAGACTGTCATCCAAAGAGTTAATTATCACACAGGAAATATTAAATGTTAGTCATTACACAAGTGTGTCATCCAAAGAAGTAATCTTCAAACAGGAAATACTGAAGTTAGTCATTACACACACTGTAGGGTAGTCATTGTCAAGGATATACTGGAGATGAGGTATTACACAGGAAATACTGCAGGTTGGTCATCATACAGAAGATACTGAAGGTTAGTACTTTCAACCCCTTGGGAAACATGGGGATTTAGAAATCATTTTCAATCATTACTCTTCCCCCCCCCCCACCTGGAACTTTCAAGGAACATTTTTTTAGGGGAATAAGCACCTATAGTCCTGGTGCTATGATTTTAAGGATTTTCCTTTCTGAAATATATACTTGATATAGGCAAGTTGTTAAGCCTTAGGCAAGTATGACACAGTAAGGGTTTACTGTATAATATTTTGTGCATCTTGTGTTAGTGACAACCATTTCTTTTTAAAGAAAAGTATATTCAGTCCTGAAAGGCCAAAATATGGCTTACTTTGATAAACTTGATATATTGTGCATATACTTGCATATCATTTAATTTATGGTTGCTTAGTGACAGGGGTATGATGACATTATCTATTTAATTTAATTTACACAGGTCAACATGGTATTGTATATATATTGACCAAATTAATCTGGATTGACTGTTCTTCCTTAACCCCACATAACTTTTCTAATTGAATTTCATTTAATTCATTTATGAATATGGGAAAATCAAACCTTTTTCCATTTTCTGTAACAGTAACCTTCTGTTTAAAATATTTTTTTTTATATTTTTTTACAGGATATAAGCTCACTCACTCCAGCAAACCAAAGACTACGATTTATCAGTGAACTTGGAGAAGTTGTCATTACAAAGAGGTTAGAAGAGGTAAAACCAAGTTTGTAAACTCATAATACAAAACAGTAGCTGTTATCAACTATCTAAATGTTTTAGGGCATAAATGGTGTTAAATTTTACAGCCCTTTTGATCATATGCAGATGAAAACCTAACATATTGTAAATGCAAGGTTGATAGATTTCAGATCTATAATTTGTACTTGATAAAATGTAAGTATGTTGATTCAAAGGTAACATAGTTTGACAATGGATATCAATCTTTATCCATTAACCTGCTCACTGGCAAGTTGGTCATTAGCTCAGAAGTCTGCAGCAACATCAGTTTATCATGAAAGGTGGGGGACGGGGGATGACTTGCATCTGTGGGAGGGAAATCCAAGTTGGGACATTTTTTAAACATATCTATATATATTTGTGTATTCATAGTCTCTGACACATTTTAGAAAAATTACAATTAAGTATAAGAGTTTATAAATATTATTCTCATAATATTAGGGGGGATGACCTTGATCAGGGCTGGATAATTTGCATCTGACCACCATCAGTTTAACAGGAGGTCCGGCAAAATTTTGTGAGCATCAGTTCCCATGCCCAGCATTCATTTTTACAGGGTTTGAACCAAATGGCATTTTATCAATCACTGATAAAAAATAGGAGAAGATACCCTTCAAATTTAATTAATTGTGATTTTAGAGTATGTTTCATTTATAGGGCTTTCTTTTCATTTTTAGACAAGATCCTTATTTGACATTCATTTCTGAAGGGGTTTTTCAAATTATTGAAAAATGATTTAATACAGGTCAACAAAAAGTGTAAGTATTGTAAATATGAAACTTAATCCATTGTGCTCCACTTTAGAAGGGGATTAAAAAGGTCTTATATTGTACAAAGTATGTTGCACTACTTATAGAACTTAATTAATAGATTGATTTACTAACACAACATCTAGGCAGCTCTTCATTCCCCATGTATGCTATATTTGGCCAAACTTCCAAACAAGACAAAAATTTAAGGTGGATCTAGATTGCAAACCGCTAAACTGGTGTGTGCTGGAATTTGTGTTAATAGAACTTGAGAGAAAAAGCTATATCTTGAGTGACCTGCTTCCTATTTAGTTCAGTCCAGCACTACCCACTACTGCATGCACCCAGTTAGATAGTTCCAGATTTCTTGGTGTAAATGCTGGGCAAGTTTGGAGTAACCCAATAGTTTAAAGTGCTTTACATGGTTTCTTGCTGCATTACAGTGTAAATTTATACAAGATGAAATATGTTGTGAGCTAGATTTTGCTAGGCCGAACCATATCTTTCCAGTTTAAATGGGACTAAATTGGTTACAATAAATCTCTCATCTGCTAATTTAAAAGTCTCAGTGACAAATGCAGAAGTGCCAGTGGCCTTAATTTGTTTTACATGTTTAAACTTAATTTAGATAAAATGTTAAAAATTATGCATAATACCCCCGTGATATGGTTTCTTTCTACAGAATGCCGTAGAAGCCCTGTGGCTGAGTGTCAATGACCTGCTCAAGTCGGGACAAGAAGAACGCAGGGTAGCTCTCCAGTTCCTTCACAAACTCATCAAGGGACAGGTAATAATATAAAAACTCAGGTTTGTGACATACTACTATGTAAGTAAGAGGGATTCATCAAATCTATTACTAGCCTTGTGACATACCATACTAATACTGTAGTTGGCTTCATATTAAGTATGGCTCAAATTTTGCGATATCTTCATTTCAAAAGTTTCACGAGGGATTCATTTTTGTGATTGCACCCGAACCTATAAAATTTAAATACTGCAGTATTTTCATTTATTCAAAATAAGAATAAATCCCAAAATGCTTCATTCATTTCTGTTACAGTCATTATATTATGCCCTGTGTCTGAGTGAATATATCCCTAGTGATTTACAATAATTAATGCATGTTTGCATTTGCCCATCATACCATGCATACATTCATGGATTAGGTTTGCTAAATAACACACCATGTTTCCACAGTTGCTTTAACTTTTCTATTTACGCAAATGAATCATCCCCCATTGTTCATCTAAGTCAGCATGGCATGTTATTCCCAAGGGTTTCATTTTCATGATTATTTCCTATTCCCGAATATTTCTAAATTAAAACCCTCGTGAACAAAAAAGAACACAGTATATATACATCAGGGGTTCACCCCATTCACTAGGCGGGAATGGATCAGATTTATTTTACTTTTTGTATTGGTGAATAGAATGTTGATTGACAGTGTACCTGTAGGCCATGAAGCGTTGTCAGAAATGACGAAAAATATTTGCATCTTCATAAGGCCTTATAATGCTTTCCTCAGACTTAGATGTAAAGACACTCTGGCAACAGTAAGTTACCAGTAGTCGTAATTGCCAGAGGAACGATACAAGGCTACTGCTGTGCAGGCTTAATGGGAAGACTAACTCACAGTAGTGTTTTACTCACAAACAAGTACAACTTTTGCAGGTTCCTCAGTGTTATAACCTTGCTGGGAGGCAGATTACACAGCCAGGACCCGCGGGTGCGGTACGCATAGCCTGGTTTATGCCAGAATAATCATCTGTGTCTGCCCTGTCACATAGTCTGAAACCAGAATAGAATTCTCCAGATGTATATAGTACTTAGTTAAGCTGTATGTTCGCAAAAAATTGGGAGTAGTTCGCTCCAAAACTAAAAAAAAACAAAAACACTTTAAGCACCAGAGAAAACTTTTGATTAGCCTTATTTATGTGAATGTCATGTCTTGCTGCTTTTTTAGCTCAGCTGACTATAAGTCATCTGAGCTATAGTCGTGGTCCATTGTCCGTCGTCTGTCTTCCGTCCGTCTGTCTGTCCGTCCGTCCGTCCATCCATCTGTCCATAGATGGGGCATGTTTTGAAACCGTAAGACCTAGGAATCCAAAATTCGGCATAATGTTAGATGTCCCTAATTTCTCCTACCAAGCCAAAAACTGGGTCTTTGCGATTTCGTTCCTTTGAGAATTAAGGAAAAACCTCAATTTTTTATTAAAATCCTATTTTCACACTTCAAGACTGCCTGATATCAAAACCACTTATCTGTTTTTCCTCATATATACCATAAATATTCCTCTCTATAGTTCCTATGTACATGCCAGAAATTAAGTCTTAAGTATAAATTCTTTAAGTTATGGGCCCAAACATAATGGACTTTGTAAAAAATCAGGAAAATATTTACTCACTTAACATGAAAAATTTTGAAACTAGAGTCTATATTCCCAAGTATATAACTATGTTTAATTAAGATTCAATTGTTTACCCAAAATTGATCTGAATTTTATAAATTTTTTAAGTTATTAGCATAAAAATAAAATCAGTACCTTAAATTTTGCCCAACTTTGACCATGGCACTTTTTTTTCCTGTAAGTACCATTGATTTAATTTTCACAGCATGTAAAGATAAATATTTAATTTGTTTAAATCTGAAATTTGAAAATAGCTTGAAAATTAAGCTAGTTATTAATTTTTGTCTTGAGGCTCTATTGTAGTCATTTGCTTTGATTACAGATTACAGATGCAGGGTCCCACTCCAGGTCACTGGAAGTCAGCTATGCCAGGGTTTCTGATTTGTTACAGTCACTGGGGGAGATCCCCTGCTGTGACAGGTGTACAGTTATTCTCATATCACCACCCCAATCACCCCCCCCCCCCCCCCAAACCTAACCCACCAAGTGTTATGCAGTAATTCTTATTGTTTTCACTGTATCTCCTTAATTGTAATGCTGTTTCCACTCCGATATGCAAAAACTTTCCTTGAAAAAGTAATTCAAGGTGTAATCCAGAAGATGCAATGTTGTGTAATGTAGCATTTTTAAAGAAATCAATTTTCTTTTAAATGATTTTAACAAATATAATTGAACCCATCAGTTTGCTTAAATTTATAAAATATGAAGCACATTATGGATAAATAAAGACACAATTAAAAATTGTGAAATCTAAATCAAGTATTATTTTTAGATAATTATTGTTTTGCAGATTTAAAAGATATATTTTTGTGGTAAAAAATAAATAAACATTTATATGCATGATGTGGTGTTATCTGAAGAGATTTATGATAATGCAATTGAGAATTATGAATCAACTTTTATATTCAGATATATATGTTATATTGGTAATGTATAGAAATATAAATTTAAATTAAAAAAATTGATGTGATAAAAAAATGAGGATTTAATACAAACATTTGTTCTTTATTTTCCTGCCTCAGCAGAATTTGAGATCAGGCTTTGTTTGCCCTGTTTTATGTTGTTATTTAGTTATATTTCAACTGTATACATTTCATAAAAAATACATATATATTTAATAATATATATTATACAAAAAAAATAGATTCAATTGAACAATTGTGTAAACTACTGAAATGTCAACAGTTGATCAAAAAGCCAACTAATGATCATGGTAATAGAACAGATCATTTGTTCACAAACTGCTCACATGCTTCAGTTTCAACATTAGGAAACACGTGGTCAGGTCACAAAATATTATTTGCAACAATTTCTTGCTCATCAATACAAACCAGTCATTTAAACCAACCATGGCCTTTATTACCTCTTCCTCTTACACTTTATCTCCATTTGATATTATTTTAGAATTTTACCTTCAAGGTCAACTTCAGCTGAGCACAGTGACCCATGGGTCCCTTGTTTCAACAGTTTTGGCCTATTGTATTTATATGTAACAAGAATTATTTTTCTTTTGTAGAATGAACACTTGGGAATTTTAAAAGCCTACTTCTTCAAAGTTATCCAAGGGCACAATGTGTTTGAGGACTTGCCAGAGAGGTAAGATACCTACATAATTGTTTGCCCCATATCATTTGTTCATATTCACTGAAGTTTGCCTGAGGATTTGGTTTTACAGTATTTTCATTATGATTTACTGTATCACCTCAATTGCTTATCATCTCCCTCTGGTGTTCAGTCAGTGAATCTACCTGGTAGGTCATTCTGAGGGAAATTACCATACTGAGCAGTCCCTATAATAAGACCCCATTCAAAGAAAACAGAAAAAAAATATATATAATAACATATATAATGAATGGTCGTGTTTGCACAGAATTAAAATTTTAAACAAAATAGATAAAACAAACTATTATCTTTGACTCTTGTCGCTTTATCTTCTAGTATATATACATGTACATTTTCTTTCAGACTGGAGTTGTTTAAAACACTCAGTGATGAGGGGAAGGTGTTGGAGTATTTTGAAGAAGAGACAGGTAAGCATGAGTTAATAATAATGTAGTGACAGTTAATGATATGCAGAATATATGTTGTTTAGCTTAATATGTAATAGACAGTCAACTTCTCATTACCAGAAATAATTATTTTTTTAAGTTGAAATTGCAGTTATCTGTTGTAAACTACCAATTTGATTGGGTTTAATTTTCCAGATGATAAAAATGTGTCCCTTTGGATGCAGTTGATTGCTATATGGTCAGATATTGATAATTTATATATGGCAAATACTGCATGTGACTCTCCTCTGAGATAAACCAGCATGGGTCTATATACTTCAAAATTGGCCTCTAGGGCACAGGGGTAGAGTTCAGGACTCAAAGCTGGGAGATTGTGAGTTTGAATCTCAGCCGAAGCCGTGAGATTTTGCAGAGTCAGCCCTAACGAACTCTGAGCCCTCTGCAGGCTTAATGGGTAGGCAGTGCCCAATAGCTGTGTTTCACTCACAATAAGGTGTGACTTTTGGTAGTTGCTCAGTGGTATGACCCAGCAATGGGGTCGATGACACACCCAGGACCCACAGGTGCAGTAGTCACTGGGCCTGGTTAACAGAAGGATATAATAAGAGGAAGACACATGGTGCAGATTTTAGATATTGTCATGTAGTTTAATGTTAGTCCCCTAAAAATTAGCTTGCAGTTACTGGGTGCTTAAATTAGCGTACAATTTATATTTACAAAAACATTTTATTGTAAAATATCATATTGAAATGAATGAAAATTTTTAAAATATGTATACAACAGCACAAACAGTGATCCAGGCCTAAAATGATATATATGGGTTTATGGGTGTTATGTTAATGTTAAATTGAACCAGCCTCCAGCTGTACAGGAGGTAGCAGGTGTGACAATGTTAAAATTATGATTTCCTCTACTTAGGTCCGTTCCTCTTGGATTGGATGAAGGAGGTCATGAGCTCCTCCAGGATAGGAGAGTTCCTCCAGCTGCTGGTCAAGGTCATCAAGTTCAACGCAGCCCACCTGGATGAACAAATCATCTCAGGCCTAGTCTTGTAAGATTGTCCTGTTTTTATTCTATCCATCATAATTTTACAATATAATGCTGAGGTCACCAAGAACAACGAATGTCTTCAGACTTTTTGACTTGAGAAAAATTTACTCAAATACTGTTACATTTTTATACTGGATTTATAAAAAGCCAAATTACTGACGCCTATATAATTGGTTCTATTTAAATTTGAAATAAATTTTAGTTAGATGTATAAAGCTAAGATTCCATATGTGCAGTATACAGAATATAGAATGCGTGGTGAGTGATTTTATATGTACCAGATTTGCCGGTATGGTAGCTTGCTGTATTTTCTATATGTTGCATCTGTTATGCCATGCAGAACAGGCAAAAGTTGCTACATGTACTGATTCATTTTGCCGATTACGCATTCCACAATCCATATATTGGAATTATATATTGGAATTCTATATAGGGAGTCTTGCCTCCTTTATTAACTTTCTCATTATTTTAAACTTTCTAGAAATACCTGCATCATAGCTACAAGAACTGGTTCTGAAGAAGACATTGAGGTAAGTTTTTATAATCCAGCGTATGACATATGGCAGCTATTGATGTAGTTTCATGAAGTTCATCTGACACTTAACCTACAGTGATTTGTGTATTGATTTTACATTAACATTAATTTCCAAACTCTCATTATAACAGTCTACTGAGGATGCACAGTTCCACAGTGGCAAATATTATATGTGTTTTTATATGTATTCTTGATCTGTATATTCTATACACTCTGTATTGTGTGTATCATTTGATAATATTATGTCAGGTTTATCACAAGATGTAATGTACACAGTATATACATTCATACTTATTAAGTCCTGGGAACCTTATGTTCATATTTACTCTTACAAATAACTCTTAATTACCTGTGAGATTGTGGGAAAGTCAGATTTAAAGCTTATACAATTTGTATAACTTACTAATATAACATAGCGTATTTTTGTTGTGCCCCGCTTCCTCGGAACGGGGGACATTGATTTGGGTTAGTCTGTCTGTCCATCTGTCAGATTTTCGTTTCTGTGCAATAACTTTCCTAAATATTTTCCTATTTCATTTAAATTTGGGTCAGTGACTGCTCTCATGCATACCTTGGTTGGGATTGGTTTTTAAAGTGTCTGTCTGAAAATTTATTATCACAATTCCAAAACAAACAAAATAAATTCCCTTTTGTTCCCAATTCACACCAAAAATAATGACATGTGGAGACATCTTCAGGGGACAATGAAAACTAAAACACAGCCCTTATTATATCAGGAGACATTGTCAGGGGAGAATAAAAATAAACATATTGAGAAGGCAAGCTAAAATAATGTTTGTTTTATATACCTGCTGTGTAACTGTGAAATCTGCTGTATAGAATTATACCTAAAATATTGACCAAGTATTTTCAGTCTGAATTTTACATTACTATACAAGATTAAGTTTTAATGCTGTTTGCTCATTTGTGTCCCATCTTTCATATATGTCTCACAGCATTAGATTTTTTTCTTGGATTATGACTTTTTTGCATTCGCATACATCTTTTATGATGAATTTTGCAAATATGTCACCAATTTAATTAATTGGTAAAGAATATGACCGATCACAAGGAATAATGGATTAATTAGCACACTACTACTGTTTATTTACAGATGTGTCTGACAGTCCTGGACAGTGTCGTGTGCTACAGTTACCTGCCATCTGACGCCCTTCATCATGTCATCATATGTTTGTGTAGAGTTGTTAACGTGGAGAGGTTCTCCCAGGGATGCTGGGCAGTGTGTATATCTATCAGCTTTATTTTGTTTTAACTATATATTTTATAACAATACCCTTCAGTTAACAAACAGCATTATAAGTTAAAACAAATCTTAGGAGTGAACAAACATGGCTACTGTGTTCAAGAGAAACATAAGTGATGTAAATTTACATTTTAACTTGAGTAGATTTACCTAGTGTGTATTACTGTGTAATCTTTCATCTGACCACAATATAGATATTTAATCTGTTCCACCTGTTGATTAGAGATATTTTGTATATGCAAGATTCAAATAAAAAAAATGAAAATACATTTTACCTGGTAAAAGTTTCATCTTGAAGACATCACAACCTCTTTTTCAAGCCTGAGGCAAGAGTTTAATATACCAAATGTCAGTTACAATATATATTATATATATATATATATATATATATATAAATATATATATATATATATATATATATATATATATATATATATATATATATATATATATATATATATATATATATATATTAAGCCCTTACTGTCATTTAAATTGTTATATTTATTTTAGTTGATGAGGAAGTTGCTGGGAACACACTTGGGACACAGTGGAATATACACCATGTGCTGCCTCCTACAGGACAGGTTAGGAACTATATAGATTTTCTGTTGATGAATTATGGAGGAATCTAAATCCTCCAGAATTTTGTTGTTTTCTTAAACCATGACCCCTGTTAGGTGTACTCTTTGTCACTTTTCTGTAAGAATATATCCCAAATATTCCCATAGACCTCCCATTCCTATTGTAAACCCACATGTACCCTAGGAGTTAAACAAGGATAGGCTGTTGAAATTTTGCCTGCATCATCTCAAGTAAATTAGTTATGAAAACTCATTCTGCTAGTTGTGAACTGCACTGTCTCTAGAAAGCTACAATGTTCTGTAAGCCAGAAATTGTTCCAGTAAGTACTAGGTTGACTTTTATATTTGAGAGGATTTTATTTGTACAGTATTTATCACTTGTATACATTATCTGTAGTCTCTATGGTAATTTTAAATAATACTAGATCTTTTGTTCCTTTAAATGAAAAATTGTCATTCTAAAAATGTCAGATCTATTAGTTTGATAAGGAATTTCTACTTGTTTACCATGAAGTGATGAGGTAATACATTTATACATTAATGTACTTGGTGTGGATCGATGCAGGGGTAAAATAATGATGGACCCTTCCTGAAGCTCAGACAAATGGAAATATAGCAGAAAAATTAACTTGGCAAATATTAAGACAACTATGCTATTAAATATAACAATTATCTCCCATTGGATACTGACTGACCCATTTTACCTATCACTGGTTTGTAGCAGTTAAAAAATAATTGTTACCCTATTGCCAGGTGAATTAGCTAGGTTTTATACTATATAGTAATGAGAATAAATTTAACATAACAGTCCTGTCAGTTTTAGCAAACCTGTGAGCTTATGCAGTGGTGCTGCAAAGTCAGTCGTGCCGTACATCATGCATTGTCATTCGTCTGTACATTAACCTATACTATCTGGAAAATGGAAGGAGCTAGCATCACCAAACTTTATGCAAAAAATCAGTCATCTAAAAAACTCTATGGGATTTTGTTTATTTTGTGGCTATCTGCATTTACTTAGATTTTATACAGAAAAAGCTTGAAAACATTTTAAGATCTTCTTTTCCAAAACCGTCCAGCCAAATTGTCCAATATTTCACAGAAATAATCCCAGGAACAATCTCTCTCAAGTTTGTTCAAATGGTACAAGTTTGGTGATTTTTTGGCCGAGTTACAAGAAATTGAACTTTGTCATCTGTCCAAAAAAGCATACTATAAATTACAATCTCAGAAATGGCTGGAGCTATGGTCACCAACTTTTATGCCAATGTTGGTCAAATGAGTCAAATCTGAAATTGAGGTATTGATGGCGCCACCTGCATAGGCCTATTTTGTACTGGGGTCATAAGTGCCTGTACCATACTGAGGGCTACAAAAAACTTCTCTGAAACCATATGGGCAAATTGTTTTAATATTGTATAGAATTTATCCTAGGGTAGTGCTTTCTGAAGTTTGTTCAAATGGTCCCTGTTCATTGACTTTTGGCTGAGTTATGGGAAGATGAATTTAGTCATATGCCATAACAACCCATTTTAGCTCAGTGGCTACAGAGATCTTCTTCTCAAAAACCACTTGGCCAAATTCTAAAATCTCACACATTTATTATCCTCAGATGTTGATAATTCAAGTTTATTCAAATGGTTTTGGTTCAGTGCTTTTTGGCTGAGTTACAGGAAGCTGAACTTAGCCAGTGGCTGTATCTTCCTGTATGAGTCATAAACCTTCAAAACGTTTTTAGACTGATGCCACTGAAGCCAATTTGTTTAGTATTTTACAAGAATAATCCCCACAATAATTCTTATAATAATTGTCTTTAATGGTTCCACATGAATAATTTTTCGCTGAATTATGGAGATTGAATTTAGTCATTTTACCATATATGTTAGCTGTGTGAAGCAGTTACATTTAGCCTGGCACCAGTTTATCAGCATATATTACATCATGCCATTAGACATTTAGATTTCAGGTTAAATAGCATGGCAGACAGCCAACTATTTCAGATTTGGCAACAGGCCAAAGGTCCACCTGGATCTATTTTTTAGCTTTGGCAGACTGACAACTGTATAAGATTAGGCAACAGGTCAAGAGTTCACTCAATGCAGCCAGGTATTGGTCAAGAGTTCACTCAGCGAGTAGCTGCATCTTATTTCTAGTTTTGTCAGACTGCCCACTTTATCAGATTTGGGGCCAAAGGTCAGCCTGGATTTATTTATAGCTTTGGCAAACTGCCAAGTGTGTCAGATTATGCAACAGGTCAAGAGTTCACTCAGTGCAGCCAGGTACAGGTCAAAAGTTCACTCAGTCTAGCCAGGTACAGGTCAAGAGTTCACTCAGTGCAGTAGCTTGAGCCAGCAATTTGTCCCAGTTCACTCGGGGCAGCTGCCTTTCTCACCCAAGCCTGGTCAGCCTAGTGCATCAAACTCAAGATAATTTTGATGTTTTGGCCTGATATTTTTACCTGTCTATGGGTCTTTGATGGCATTCTCGTTCACCAACAGTGACTTTGCACAGAGTATGTGCCTGCTTATTTTTCCAGAGGAATGTGATATATCAGCCTGAAATTGGGCATAATTATACAAATCGTAAATGGTTTGTCATATACAAGACTGATAGTACCACCTACAATAACTTTTGCACAGTGTATGACCCTGCTTATTTCTCAGGAGGGGATATCAGCCTGAAATTTGGCTTATGTATATGTCGATGGAAGAATGAGAATCTGGGAAGATCCGGAATCCTCCCGGGGAAAATGAGAATTCTGATTTTTCTCGGGAAAAATGAGAATTCTAATTTTTCTCGGGAAAAATGAGAATTCTGATTTTTCTCAGGAATAATGGGAATATTTTTAATCTACAATTCAGTGAAGATAAACATCTATGTTAGATTGACTAACACATCTGACAAGTTGTCAGTGAGCTTCTGACATCTATACATGTTAAGTTCAACCATGAAAACATATACCTGTTATTTTATATGCTAAACAATAGAATGTAACTGGGGTAAAATACTTATTGTACATTTTAATCTCTAACACTAATGAATAGGTTGCATGAAAAAGTTTAACATGGCCCAATTATAAATGAATTAATGAACCAGATATTTTCATGTTAGTTCCAGGCATGTTCAAAAGGAAGGAACTTGTTATATATATATATATAACACTTTTTGTCAGCTTCATATTTATTCAAATATTTCTATTTTGTGTGAGTGTACTATTTATTTATTTTTAGCGAACCTGTGAGCTTATGCGATGGTGTGGCGTCGTCCGTCGTCTGTACGTTAACCCATACCATCTTGAAAATGGCAAGAATAAGCATCATTTTGCTTATTTTTTGGCTAACTGCATTTTCTTAGATTTTATAGGGAAAAAGCTAAAAAAGCTTAAAAAATCTTCTTCTCCAAATCTGTTCAGCCAAATTGTCCAATATTTTACAGAAATGATTTTTGGAACAATCTCTCTCAAGTTTGTTCGAATGGTTTAAGTTCAGTGATTTTTGGCCAAGTTGCAGGAAGTTGAACTTAGTCATCTGTCCAAAAAAGCATACTAAAATTACAATCTCAGAAATGGCTTGAGCTATCATCACCAAATTTTATGCCAATGTTGGTCACATGAGTCATATCTGAAATTGAGGTATTGGTGGCGCCACCTGCATCGGCCTTTTTTGTACGGGGGTCATCAGTGCCCGTATTATACTGAAGTCTACAAATAACTTCTTCTCTGAAACAATATGGCCAAATTGTTGAATATTGCACAGAAATGATCCTAGTGCTTTCTGAAGTTTGTTCAAATGGTCTCAGTTCAGTGACTTTTGGCTAAGTTATGTGAAGCTGAATTTAGTCATATGACATAGCAGCCCATTTTAGCTATGTGGCTAAAAAAAATCTTCTCCTCAAAAACCACTGGGCCAAATTCTTAAATCTCACACATAAATTATCCTTAGATGTTGATAATTCAAGTTTGTTCAAATGGTCTCAGTTCAGTGACTTTTGGCTAAGTTATGGGAATCTAAATTTAGTCATATGCCATAACAGCCCATTTTAGCTAAGTGGCTACAAAAATCTTCTTCTCAAAAACCACTGGGCCAAATTTTTAAATCTCACACATTAATTAATCTTAGATGTTGATAATTCAAGTTTGTTCAAATGGTCTCAGTTCAGTGACTTTTGGCTTAGTTATGGGAAGCTGAATTTAGTCATATGCCATAACAGCCCATTTTAGCTAAGTGGCTACAAAAATCTTCTTCTCAAAAACCACTGGGCCAAATTCTTAAATTTCACACATTAATTATCCTTAGATGTTGATAATTCAAGTTTGTTCAAATGGTTTTGGTTCAATGATTTTTGGCTGAATTATGGGAAGCTGAACTTTGCCATTTTGCTGTATTTTCCCATATGAGTTATAAACCTACAAAACGTTTTTTGACTGATGATACTGATGCCAGTTTGTTTAATATTTTGCAAGAATAATTCCCTGAATAATTCTTATAATAATTGTCTTTTATGGTTCCAAAGAATGAATTTTGGCTGATTTATAAAGATTGAATTGAGTCATTTTACCATACATGTTAGCTGTGTGAAGCAGATACATCTAGCCTAGCACCAGTTTATCAGCATCCATTACATCATGCCTCTAGACATTTAGATTTCAGGTTATCTATGGAAAATATTGACAATGTTTTTTTAAAGCTGTTAAAAATGTAGATTTATGATATTATATATCATCTGTACACTAACTCATAATTTCTCAGGAATAGCAGGAGCTACCATCCCCAAATTTTATGCAATTATCTGTCACAAAATAAATGTTGATGGATTCAGCTTATTTTTGCTATCTGCATTTACTTAGATTTTACAGGGAAAAAGCTGAAAAAAACTTTAAAAGTCTTCTTCTTGTAAACGGTCAGAAATTTACAGAAATGATCCCAGAGGGGAGCCCTCTCAAGTTTGTTCAAATGGTTTGTGTTTGATAAAGCAGAGTTACATAACAGGCCAAGATTGTGTATGTTTCTTGAATAGGTTGAGAAACTGCCAACTGTTTCAGATTTGGCAACAGATCAAGAGTTCATTCAGTGCAGCCAAATATAGGTCAGCAGTTCAATCAGTGCAGCCAAGCACAAGGCATGTGATCACCTCATGGGTGTCATGTGAGCACCTCATGGGCAGCATGTGATCATCTCATGGGTAGCATGTGATCACATCATGAGTATCATGTGATCACATGGGTGTCATGCCCCTCAGGGCTGCATGTGGAGCCAATCTGTGAGCTTATGCAATTGTGTGGCTACTATTTCAGATTTGGCAACAGGCAAAATGTCATTCTGGATTTATTTATAGCTTTGGCAGACTGCCAACTGTGTCAGATTATGCAACAGGTCAAGAATTCACTCAGTGCAGCCAGGTACAGGTCAAAGTTCACTCAGTCTAGCCAGGTGCAGGTCAAGAGTTCACTCAGTGCAGTAGCCTGAGCCAGTAATTTGTCACAGTACACTCGGAGCAACAGCCTTTCTCACCTAAGCCTGGTCAGCCCCATGCATCAGACTCAAGGTAAGTTTGATGTATTGACCTGTTATTCTGACCTGTCTATGTGTCTTTACTGGCTTTCTCGTTCACAAGACAGGTGTCGCCATCTGCAATGACTTTTGCAAAGTGTATGTGCCTGCTTAATTCTACGGAGGAATTTGATATATCAGCCTGAAATTGGGCATATTTATACATGTCAAATAGCTTTGTTGTATACAAGACTGGTGGTGCCACCTACAATAATTTTTGTGTTGTGTGCACCCATGCAAGAATTTCAGCAGTGATGTTTGTGTATTGTTTCTTGTTCAGATGTTTAGTACTTGCATTGTTCATATATATGAATAGTAGTGGTTCAGCATTGAAGCGTTATACCTGGTGTATATCTATATGCACAGGTTCGCATTAGGCCTGTAGGCCTTGTTTAACACTTGAACAGTTCAGAATTAATGTGAAAGAAAGATGATCAAAGTTTCTTTCTAAAAAAGAGAAATTAGTATGAAAAAAATTAAAGAGTTTAAGTTGGCATCAATAATTCCCATTCTCACCGGAAAGAATGAGAATTCTCATTTTTCCCAGGTTTGATTTTCAAAATTGAATTTCAATCTCTCCCGGGATAAAAGAGAATTCTCAATTTTCCCGGGAGAGACTGGAATTCTCATTTGTCCCAGGAATGGGAATCCCATCATACCATCTCTGGATTCTCATTTTTCCCAGGAAAAATCAGAATTCTGATTTTTTCCTAGGAGGATTCCGGATCTTCCCAGATTCACATTCTACCCTCGACATCTCTGATACCTTCGTCATATACAAGTCATAAAGTCCTAATTGAAAAGTGATGGCCCAACATTGAAGCATTATATCTGGTGTATAAACCATTGCATGGGTTCACATTAGGCCTGTAGGCCTTGTTGTAAAATGGGGTGGTTAAATTAAGTGAGATGACACTTTTTTCAGAAATAATGTTGGTAAAACTGGAGCACAGCTGTTGCGAGGAGCCATCTTTTTTGTTGGCATGGCACTGTGGGGGTATCAGAAAATCAGCTCCCTGAAACACCCAGTGTCTGCTGTTCTGCCCTCACTGCTCATGGTAAGTCAGCTGGAACATGCCCTGTACAATCCAGTCGCATGACCAACAGATACATTACTGATTTGCACCTGATATATAAGTTTGACCTTGACCTGTTTTCCAAGGTCATACAATCCATAGTGGATTCCCCATTATCACTTAGCTATAGGCATCAGGGGGGCTTTCAGTGATTGTAGACATCTAGTTATATATGGTTTTGTACTTAAGATAATTTATCATTATACTGGCAATTCTGGTTGTTTATCAGTATCCATATTAGGCAGTTTGTTTTCTATAAGGCCAATATTTTATTATTTAATCTGTATCATTTATATTTCTTTATATATTTATAAATCTTGTATTCTGGTATAATAAACATTAATAAAAGAAAGCAAAAAGAAAGCTTATGATATCAGTAGTTTCTTATTTACAATATACAGAGACTGTTAGTAGCACCAGCAAAAAAAAATATACCCAAATGACAAATTATTCAGAATTTTGGCTTGCCATTATGATATAATGCAAAAAAATTCCATCTGCATACTGTGCCATCTTATTCAGGTCTTTGCTGATTTGCTAAACACTGAAACATACTGAAAAGTTACATTTTGGTGTTTATCAAACCCTTTTAAAGTATATTACTTTATTTCAGGCATTTCAGCACACAGATAACGAGATTGTAGCGTATGAGCTGGTCCTCTCCATGAAGAGGCTGGTTAATAAGTACGGTCGTGAGAAGTCCTACGTCAAGTGGGATATCATCCTAGACATCACCAACTTGCTTGTTACACATATTGAGGTCAGATGATACTAAACATTTTATTTTGTAACCAATTTTTCTTTTTCTTTAGATTTTATGAAAATAGCCCACCCATAGTGTTAATATTGATCATTTGCTAAGGTAAGGCATTCAATAATTAACACATTCGGGCTGACTGTGAGTGGAATATGAAGTTGATTGCAAGCCACAAATTATAGATAAAAAAATATTTTTGAGTGTCAGTAATATATATTTAAACAGCCACGTCTAGCATCAGGGTAGCTAAGATTGATCAGTAATTTAAAGGTGCCCATTCACCTACCCTTTGAAAAAGAATTTGGGATTTATGGCTTCCTTTGTGTGTATATTATTGATCTATGGGTGATTTTAGTTGTGAAAAGTTCTTATAACGCCTTCATGAAGGATGTATGAACTTATCAGCGACATGTTTGTAAACACAGCAAAACTCAATAGAAATGTTAATTAATAAATTGTCTCACCTAAATTTGATTTCCTGCAAAATCCATGCATATATTTTATGAGGTCAGAGGTCACCACACTTTGGTGGCACCACCCTGACTTACAAAAAATATTATGGCTTTTCCTACAACTCGTAATGAGTATTAACCTTTTCAGTTTCTCACCTGAATTACATTCTCATCAAATTCATGCTAATTTAATGAGGTCAGAGGTCACAAAATATGCTATGGGTGTATTATGCACCATTTGTGGTGCTTTTGTTATCAGAGCCGTATATAACTTTATTCATTCTTGTCAGGGCCATTGCTAACTTCATATATTGACATAAAATGCCAGCCCTAGTGACAGTACTTTTTTTCACAGACACATCCAGATTCAAACCCACGTCTCATCCAGAACACACAAGACCTGATATCTTTGATGGAGGATTTGTATGAACAGAGACAGTTCACCGGTTCCCCTGAGAGACTCTTCACTCTAGTAGAGAGATGTGCTCACCAAAGACCGGTTAGTGCTGAGATAATGGTTTTGATCATGTTTTCTGTTGAAATTTAAAATAAATACTAAAATTCTATTTTCAATTTTAATTATATATTTCGTACAAATGTTGTATTGCAAGGCATCATCATGAAAGGAACAGATATTATAATTCATTATAACAGAAAAGTGTACATAGTGAAAAGCTGTTGTACATGTACTTCTTATTCTGTGAATCTCACAGCAAGTATATATGTTTTAAATCTGCTCTATCAAAATTTGCTAAATACGAAGTACAATCAATGCATTCAGTGATTTCTTGTACAAACACTGCCTAAGCATATTCATCTTCGTTGGATGAGAATCTATTGCAAATTTGATTTCTAATCTCTTCGAGGTACAATTTTGACATATTTTCATACACATGTCCATACTGCTCCATCATGTAGGTCACATTGCTGCTAAGATGTGTATAAAGGTATCAGCAAGCATTCCAAGTGATATATAAAACAAATGAACACAATTGGCAACTTATTATACACTGTAATACTTTTCAACAACTTCTAAACTAACACTAAACCTCTCCTGGATAACTTAATCAAATTATAAAATGTAACACCTCTGCTTTCTGTAACAGTCTATCACTGTGATATTTTAAACCAAATTTAAGTAATATATAAAGGACTTTTACTGAAACAATAGAACTTGTCAGGTAAGAACAGTTGTCCTGATGTTGTTTATACTTTGATTTTTAGTTTTCAGTTGTAATAACCAATGTGTCACTTTGTGTAGTCTTAATTTGGCTCCTGTTTTTACAATGCTTCACTGGGTCACAGGTTGTCACATTCTGTCTTATAGTCATTCACTTTAATGCTGGTGACCATCTTGTATAAATCTGACTTTGATTGATTCTGTTTTCAGGACAAGTCTGTACTTCTACTGATTTCATACAAGGTGTCTCACGTCCACCCCACCTGTGATGGCTGGATCTCTGGTCTCTATCAGCTGGTTGACCGATACTTAAGGCAAGGAAAATAAACAATACCTAAAAAGGTCATTCATTGTAGGATGAGTTTATTTTTAGCTCAGCTGACTATAAGTCATCTGAGCTATAGTCGTGGTCCATTGTCCGTCGTCCGTCTGTCTGTCCGTCCGTCGTGCCGTCCGTCTGTCTGTCCGTCTGGATGTCCGTCCGTAAGACTGGCACGTTTCCACACCATTTGACCTACGAATCTGAAATTCGGCATACAGTTAGATGCCCCTAAAATCTCCTACCATGCAAAAAATTTGGTCAATATGACTTCGTTCCTTCGAGATATTAAGGAAAAACCTCAATTTTTTATTAGAAATCTATTTTCACACTTCAGGACTGCCTAATATCAAAACCACTCATCTGGTTTTCTTCATTTTTACCATAAATATTCCTCTATATGATTCCTATGTACATGCCAGAAATTAAGTCAGTATTATTTAATCTAAAAAAGTTATGGGTCCAAATATAATGGACTTTGTAAAAAAATGAGGAAAGATATTTTGTCACTTAAGACCAAAAGTGTTAAAGGTAGGAATTTTTTTTCAGTAATACTACTTTAAATAATCAAAATTGAATTGTATACCAAAAATTAGATCAAAATCTGTTAAATTTTTTTAAATATTGGCAAAAATATAAAATTGGTACCTAAAATTTTGCCCAAGTTTGACCATGGCACGTTTTTTTCCTGTAACTGCTGTGGATTTAATTTTCAAAGCATGTTTTTGTTACCATTTCAACTGTTAAAACAAAAAATTTGAAACCAGTTGATCAAAAACTGTAGATTTTATTCAAGTTTTAAAGCACTATGTCATATATTGTTTACACCAAGCTAGTGTTATGCAGTTTACTAGAGCTCAGCTCCCCAGCTTCAGCTCTAAGTTCCTTAAATTTTGCATACAGTTAGATGTCCCCCAAATCCTCTACCATACTAAAAGTTTGGTCACTAGGACTGCATTCCTTCGAGATATTAAGAAAAAACTTCATTTTTCCATTAAAACCCCATTGTTACACTTTAAGATTGCCTAATATCAAAACCACTGATCTGACTGATAATATATAATATACATATTTTTCTATACATTCGCTATGCATATGCCAGAAATGATGTCAGTATCGTGTAATTGTTTTAAGTTCTAGGCCCAACCATAATGCACTTTGTAAAAAATCAAGAAATATATTTACTCTCTTAACATGAAAATTGCTGAAGGTAGACATTTTTGCCAGGGATATAACATTATTTAATCAAGATTCAATTGTATTCCCAAAATTAGTTCTGAATTTTTCAAATTTTATAAGTTATTAGCATAAATATAAAATCAGTACCTTAAATTTTGCCCAACTTTGGCCATGGCATGTTTTTTCCCTGTAAGCACTGTTGATTTAATTTTCATATCTTGCACTGGTAAGGATTTAAGCTTCTAAATTCTGAAGTTATAAAAGGAATTGGTCAAAAACTAGCTTTTATGAAAGTTTTTATGAGACCATATCACACCTTGGCTGTACTGAAGCCCCTCTTTTATGTCCCCACATTGACCTTTCAGGCCAATTATGCATGCTTGAAGCAAGGCACTCTGCAGCCAGCCAGCTCTTGGGTGGCTTCAACTGGATCTAACTGTCCAACCCCCTCCACTAGTATTTGTTTAGGCCATAAACATAACAATAAACTTTTTTTTTAATATTTGGTTTATGATAAGAACTTAAAAAAATAAATGGAAAAGGAATTTATAGTTAATGAGTTACAGGGGATTACCTTGCAATTACTGATCATTTATGGATCTTCCATGGATGGCCAAAATTGTATTTCAAATAACACCATGCAGTCACCATTGGGTATTTTTCATTTCAACCATAAAAATGAAAAATAAATAATTAAAATAAATTGTTGTTTACTATTAGGGATTATATGAAGCAAGATAATGATAGACAAGGATGCAGTTGATTATATTAAATTAATCTAAATTTCCAGGTCTTTTCCAGGTCTTTAACTTGTTGGTTTATATTTATTACAAAATTAAAATAATAAATAAATATGTCAAAAATTTAAAATATTACTCAGACAAGTGTTCATTAAAGATTTTAATTTGTTTGACTTATAACTCATGGTTGTATCAGTTGTTACATGAGACTGGCTAAATAATCAAAATTTATATTGCTGGTCCTTTATTTCAGTTCATAAAATTAAACATTCCCAACTCCAGTTTGCTCCTGGTATGATATATTGGGTGTTTTGATCCTTTGATTAATTTTAACACATGTATTAGTTTTATAGCTGAGAATACTTTTCTTTTTTTCCTGATACCATTTAAAAAAATATAAATATTCAAATTTTTCCTGGATATAATTTTCACAGCATGTACACATTAACATTTCATCTGTTAAAATCTGAAATTTGAAACCATTTGATCAAAAACTGTAGATTTTATTCAAGTTTCCAGGTATCATGTCTTCATTGTTTGCATCAGATCAGTATAAATGCAGTGTACTGGGCAGTTACATAACACCTTCAGGTCTGACCTACTGCCACTGTGAGTGTCTGGGTCAGGCAGTAATTACCAGAGAGCCTCTCTTTCTCTCTCTCTCTGGCAGTCTAGGTCTCTTTCTCTCTCTTTCTCTCCTCTGCTTTTTCTCTTTCTTTCTCCATCTTTCTTTCTCTATTTCTCTCTTTCTCTCTCTCTCTCTCTCTCTCTCTCTCTCTCTCTCTCTCTCTCTCTCTCTCTCTCCCTAATTGCCTCCCTTGCTCCCTCCATCCCATTCTGTTGACAGGTACTATAAACTAGATACATTAGCTATAAATGTTGATGCAATTTAGAAATGTGAATCAACTGAAATTTTCACAATCACATGTATGTTATACTGTAAATTTATAGTAACATTCGGAAACTTGGATTAAAATTATGTAATGAAAAAAAGGAATAAATGCAAATATTGTTAATTTTTTTCTTGGCTCAGTAGAATGGGGAAAAAAATTAATTGCTTTGTTTCTCCATCTTTCTTTCTGTTTTAAATATTTAATGTTCATGAATAAACTTTTTTTTATAAGCAATGTTGAATTAAATTTCATATCCTGTATGTATATGCAAGGGTGTTGTAACTCTCACCATCCCCTTCTTCATCCCACTGAGGCTTTGCTCCTTGGCACTGTGAACAATAGTTCTATGGCTATAGCATAAAATTTAATAATTAAAGAAAATATCTACAGAGAGACAGAGGCTTTGTAACTCTGATCATAACACAACACCCCTCCCCCCCCCCTATCAAGTCATTGCACCTGTGGAATGAGGACGTTATGGCAACTGTATACATATCATAAAATTGATAAAAAAGGTTTACCAAATAAATTTGATCTCATCAGACAAATGTGTAAACTGTTTAACTGTCAACAGCTTATCAAAAAGATTACCAATGGAAAGGCATGGTCAGGTCTCAAATATTATTTACAACATTTTCTTCAATCATATAAACCAACCATGGCCCAGATTACCTCTTCCTCTCAAACATTATCTACATTTCATCATATTTTTAAGATTTTAACCTTCCAGGTGGTTCAGTACTGTTGACCATTTGTCCATAGGTACCTATGTACATGCCAGAAATTATGTCAATATTGTGTAATATGTAGACGTGAGGGGCATCAAAATAATACACCTTGTCAAGACCGATCTTGTCAAGATATTATGTCATACAGTCACAAATTCATAAATCCCCTCATCAGTATAGTTAATCATAACCTTTTATCTGTCAAATTGAACTCTTGCAGTTTTCCATACACTATAGATCATTCAACAAATAGCCTTATCATCATTATACCACTGCTTAGCATACTGTCATTGCATTCATATTTGCTCAAATAAATTGCTTTTTTCAACCCCTCCCAAATAAATAAAAAATAAACCACTATATTTTACTCCATATTAATCCATCAGTCAGGTTATTTCATATATCATTTACTCACATATTACATTATATTCCTTTATAAAACCCAACATGACCATGATATTCTAAGCTTTATCTACTCAATATAGTATTAAATGGTGATACATTTATAGTCCAATCAGGATCAGCTGAGCGCCGTGACCCATGGGTCCCTTGTTATATTCATATTTGGGTATTCGTTTAGTGATTTCATATATCTAGTTAACATAAAGTTTGGAAGTCACAGATTTTCTGTGAGTTCGTAGTTTTCACATGTAAGCCAAACTAACAAAGAAACAAATTATTTTTTGTGAACCATAATTTTAATAATCTTTGGAGCCTTCTATTTCAATTTAAATTGTAGTATTACTGTTGCTTTATTACTGCAATAATATATTTCATGGGAAATTTTATTGAGGTAATATTAACAGTTTATATAATATTTCTTGGTTTTGAATTAATGTCTGTATTATTATGTGAACAAAAGTAGATTGGTCAATCCAAAATTGACATTTATTTATAATTGTCCCATGCTTCCTCGGAACGGTGGACATTGATTTGGGTTTGCTTGTCTGTCTGTTTGTCATGTTTTCATTTCGGGGTAATAACTTTACTAAATATTATCTGATTTCATTCAAATTTTGGTCACTGATTGCTCTCATTTATACCTTGGTTGGGATTGGTTTTGAAGTGTCAGTCTTAACATTTTTTCTCATCAGCTCCAAAACAAAAAATTGAAAATTTGTTCCTATTTCACAACCAAAATTACGAGATGTGGAGACATATTCAGGGAACCATGAGAACTAAAAACAGCCACTGTGACATGTTAGAGATATCTTCAGGCCAGAGAAAAAACTAAAACATTGATAAAGCAAGCATGAATGACAATAAGAGACAGAAACAGAGGACATAAATTCCATGATTTGCTTGTTATATTAGCAGTTCTGAATACAAATGATTAATTTCTGCATCTTTTTTCAGAAATGAGACCAATCCTGTGATCAGGATGAAGACGCTAGAGGTTTTTAAGGAAGTGGTGTACAACAATAGACAAACCTATGAGGTGGGAATTGACCAGGGATTTTGGCCAAGCATTAAAGGGGCCTACTCAGATATCTAATGTCTATTAACTAAAGATAATCCCTTGATCCTTCATTAAAAATAGGTCATGTATGTAACATGTGGGGTTCCTGCCAAAACAGTCCAAACAGATTCAACAAGGACAGCTGGTAGCAAGTGGGATGAACCACAGTTTTGCAAAGGATGTTTTCCCATATTTGGTGAAAAATATTGTTTCTCAAGTCGATAGATGTAATACTCTCTTTACACAGCGCATTACCCATAGGCCAACTACCTATATGGTAAGCGCTGTTTGTTATGACCTTGTATCCTGAATCTCTACACCAGAGGGGATCACTATATTAAGGTCTAAAGGCTTAGAGAAAATTGCCCCACACGTGGTTTCCGGGCAGAGCCTGATGCCTGTCGAGTGTTTGTTGGCTTGCATTTGGTTGGCTGCTCGTCACATTAGCAGTTTTTTAGCGAACCTGTGAGCTTATGTGATGGTGCGGCGTCGTCCGTCGTGTGTCGTGCGTTGTGCGTCGTCTGTACGTTAACCATAGCTATCTCAAAAACGGCAGGAGCTAGCATCACCAATTTTTTTGCAAATAATCAGTCATCCAAAAAACTATATCGGATTTTGTTTATTTTTTTTCTAACTGCATTTTCTTAGATTTTATAGGGATAAAGCTAAAAAAGCTTTAAAAATCTTCTTCTCCGAAACTGTCCAGCCAAATTGTCCAATATTTTACAGAAATGATCCCTGGAACAATCTTTCTCAAGTTTGTTTGAATGGTTCCTGTTCGGAGATTTTTGGGCGAGTTACAGGAGGTTGAACTTTGTTAACTCTGCAAAAAAGCATATTAAAATTTAAATCTCAGAAACGGCTGTAGCAATCATCACCAAATTTAATGCCAATGTTGGTCACATAGGTCATATCTGAAATTGAGGTATTGGTGGCGCCACCTGCATCGGCCTTTTTTGTACGGGGTCAACAGTGCCTATATCAGTCTGAGGGCTACAAAAAATTCTTCTCTGAAACAATATGGCCAAAATGTTTAATATCGCACAGAAATGATCCTAGGGTAGTGCTTTCTGAAATTTGTTCAAATTGTCTCTTTTCAGTGACTTTTGGCTAAGTTATGGGAAGCTGAATTTAATCATATGCCAAAACAGCCCATTTAAGCTCAGTGGCTACAAAGATCTTCTTCTCAAAAACCAATTGGCCAAATTCTTAAATCTCGCACATAAATTATCCTCAGATGTTGATAATTCAAGTTTGTTCAAATGGTTTTGGTTGAGTGCTTTTTGGCTGAGTTACGGGAAGCTGAACTTAGCCAGTTTGCTGTATCCTCCTATATGAGTTATAAACCTGCGAAACTTTTTTTCGACTGATGCCACTGAAGCCAGTTTGTTAAATATTTTACAAGAATAATCCCTACAATAATTCTTATAATAATTGTCATTAATGGTTCCACATGAATGATTTTTGGCTGAATTATGGAGATTGAATTGAGTCATTTTACCATATATGTTAGCTGTGTTATGCTGTTACATCTAGCCTAGCACCAGTTTATCAGCATCTATTACATCATGCCACTAGACATTTAGATTTCAGGTTATCTTTAGTTAATATTGACAAGAAAGTGTTTTTAAAAGCTTTTAAAAAATTTAGATTTATGATGTAAGTAATTCATCATACCAGGCAATGTTACAATCATGGATATTCAGCCCTCTGTGGCTGTATAAAGACAACTGAACGTGGATTATAAAATATTGGTATCCCTACTCAACTTAATTTAAGAATTTGCCATCAGTGAGATATATTTGTATTTTAATTTTGCATTCACTATGCATCCGTAATAATTTTACATATAATCCTGATTTCTTTTTTATAAAAAGTCAGCTGAAAAGCATTTTGTTTTGGAAAAATAAATTTCAAAGTTATTTCAAGTAGGGGCCGCTTTTGTGTACAGAAGGCAGCACTTGGTTTACCATTGGCAGATTGCCAGTGCCTTGATGTTAGCCATTAGCCAAGATGATGTCAGCTCTATAAATAATTTTGGCACAGTGCCAGGATTGGAAGAAGTGCAGCAAGGTATAGGTCAAGAGTTCACTCAGTGCAGTAGTTGCATTCTATTTATAGCTTTGGCTGACTGCCAACTGTGTCAGATTATGCAACAGGTCAAGAGTTCACTCAGTGCAGCCAGGTACAGGTCAAAAGTTCACTCAGTCTAGCTAGGTGCAGGTAGAGAGTTCACTCAGTGCAGTAGCTTGAGGCATCAATTTGTCACAGGTCACTCGGGGGCAACTGCCTTACTCGCGTGAGCCTTGTCAGCCCAGTGCTTCAAACTATTGGGAAGTTTGATGTATTGGACTGATATTTTGACCTGTCTATGTGTCTTTGATGGTATTCTCATTTATAAGACAGGTGGTGCCACCTACATTGACTTTTGCAGTGTATGTGCCTGCTTATTTCTACAGAGGAATTTGATACATCAGCCTAAAATTTGGCATGTTTATACATATCTGTACAAGACTGGTGGCGCCACCTACAATAATTTTTGCACAGTGTATGTCCCAGCTTATTTCTCAGGAGGGGTTTGATATATCTGTCTGAAAATTGGCATGTGTATATCTCTGATAGCTTCATTGTATACAAGACTGGTGGTGCCAGCTACAATCACTTTGTGTCGTGTGCATCCATGCCAGAATTTCAGCAGTGATGTTTGTGTAATTGTTTCTTATTCAAAATGTTTAGTACTTGCATTGTTCATATACATGAAAAGTAATGGTCCAGCATTGAAGCATTATACCTGGTGTATTCCCAATGCACAGGTTCGCATTAGGCCTGTAGGCCTTGTTAAGAAGACAGGCCCATATGTGTCATCTGGTGTTTAAATGCATTATAAACGGTCAAAGCAGGCAGCGTGAAAATCAGTAGCTTCTTTAGAAGTGCATGATTTCCCCTGCCTCGAGAGCGTATGTAGCTAATAATCAAAATGAAAGATGTCAGATGATAAGTTGTTGAAAGAGACTAGTTAACTTAACCTTGGTTTTGAAGGTCACACCTGAAGAAACCCAGGTGGCTTGCCAAGTGTCAGTATTTGATGGGGACCTATTTTTGAAGGGGGGATTAATTGTCTGGGGATACTATATCTAGTTATTCATGATAATTATAATATGTATGTTGTTGATGTTTATATTGTTGATGTGAGGTGACTCATAAATTATGTATTTATACAGTATTCATACTACTGCACAGTGTCACTTTTGCACTGTAGCAAGTTCATTTATGAATAAATAAATGTACAGAATTTAAATGTAGTCATACATTTATTTAAAAAAAATAATTTAGAATATTTAAAAAAAAATTTTTTTTTTAATATTTTGAGGGCTTTGGACCAGAGGGGCTCTTGATTCCAGTTCCTACGTGTGAAATATTTTTTTTAATATGGAGACAAAATATAAATAAATATGGTTCAACATGTAAAGATAAATACACACAAACTCTGTGAAATAAAAGTGTAAATCAAATAAGATTTTATGAATAGAGAGTCAAAGCATGGTTTATCAATCCAGTGACCTTTCAGTTTTGTTTATATGAAACTGCCAGGTACTAAGTGTATGTTTATGGACTCAAGTCTGTCCTGTTATTTTATATTTAAATAGCCCAAGGCATATTTAAAAAATCTTCTCATTTAACATAAATTTTTCTTTTTCAGGAGGAACTGGTTGAGGCTGTTGTGTTACCACATATGACAAATCTTGACACTGATCCAGACATAGAGATCCGGACTGAGAGCAGTCAGCTGATCGTGGATCTGATCCAGACCTCCACTACATCACACTGCCTGGATCTGCTCCGGATCCTAAACAAGGTATGTTAAAAATGAAACGTATCATGGTCAGATTTAAATTAAACCTGGGCAAAGGCTCAATAGTTTGAATTACCTAAGCACTAAAGCAACAATGCTTTTAAATTACCTGTTTCTGTATCCTAAAGCCTCAAGATTGTTAGGTTGAATCTCCGCCAAGGAAGTGAGATTTTTCACTGTCAGCTTATACCCAGGGCAAGTGCTGTGTAGGCTTAATAGGAAGGGTGTGCGCCATGACCTATTTCACTCCCAAACGAGTGCACCTTGGAGGAGGGGGGAAGGAGTCCTCAGTTGTATGACCCAGCAGTGGTGGTTATTACACATCAGGGGCCAACAGGTGCAGTTGCCACCGGGCCTGGTTAACACCAGGATATAAAATAAGAGGAAGCGTATGCTACTGCCCTGTTACATAGCCCAAAACAGGAATGAAATTCTGCAGTTGTAAACATTGTGTTGGCACTAAAATGGAGATAATTTGTTCCAACAAAAAATATTTAGAAGAAAAAAGACTTCAAAATTACATTACTCTGTCAAAGATTCCCTAATACATTCTTGCTAAATTATAAGTGATGTGTTTCTGTTTATAGGTGATCAAAAGGCCATCAAACGAGTCAGCCTCAAGTTCTGCCAAAGACAAAGAACAACCAAGTGCAGTGTATAAGGATATAGAAGCAGCTGTAGCTGGTCTTACAAGAGTTTTCAAGGTAGCGTTGTTTTGCAAGATTTTATTTTTGAGATATTTTTGTAGGTAAAATATATGTGCTAATTAAACTGTTTTTGAAAATGCATCGTGAGATATTCAAGGCTTTTTGACCTATTAGCTGGATCTAGGTTAAACAATAGACTTTATCACCTGAATTAAATTCTCAACGAAATCAATGCTTATTTAATTAGGTCAGGGGTCACAAGACTTACAATTGGTTTATTATGCATTCTTGCGGTGCTCATTTCAGACAAAGCTGTACCAGTCACCTGGAGCTCCAGCTCTGTTTATATATGAGATGCTGGTTCAGCATGCTCTCCTGCAGTACCAGCATCAACAGCTGTTTAACACTCAAGGAAGCACCAGAAAACTGGTAAGGTCTGAATTCTGTGGTTGGATTCATGTTGCAGGATTATAATTTCAAGTGTTTCACTTTCTAAGTGTTTTAAGAGGGGTTCCATTTTCTCAAATTGCAAAAGACCTACAAAGAGCCAAACTTTTATATGAATAAATTTGAATCAAATAGAATGCGGGCAAAATATTAACAGCTGCACCTGGAGCCAAGAGACATCGACTGAGTGCAAATTACTGTTCATTAATGGCAGATAATGTGTAAGATTTGATAAGGTAATCTTTGAACATACAAGATCAATTATTATTATTCATAACTGTCTTTTACCTTTCAATATGACATTTTAGTGGAACTCCTCATTCACGAAGGTTTAATTTTTTGCAATAAATTCCCTTTTGCAAATATTTCAAATTTGAAACCGTTGCATATAAAAAGGCAACCACAGTAACTATGTGCTGACATTTAATCACAAGTTAATGTTTCAATATTTATTAGCCCTTTCCCATGAATTGAAAGATCAAATCTGTCCCTGTATGAGTAGCCACTGTGTAGCTGTTTATATCCTGTAGAATCAGTATATGATATTATCAGCAACTCTCAAAGGTGATTATTTTGACACATGACCATTGACCTTTTGTGCCATTTGTTGGGATGAGCTTTGCAGTTGGAAATTAATCCCGACAAACATTTAAAAATGGGGCTGAAATGAACATAAACTGTAGCAATTGATGGTCTCTTGGTTATGTCAAGGAGGTTAAATTTTGCCAGGAGAGTTTACTTCAAACACAGGTCAGGCCAGTGTCACTGCGATCTTGATAAGAAACCTCACGCCTAGGTGGGAAAGCTGTTTGATCAGGGTATATGCGCTTGCCTATAGCTCTATCCTTGATATATCACATTTTTCTCGCTGAGGACCACAGTATCGCTTGGCAAGGAAGTTGTCATATCAGTCCCCTACTAGATAAATTTCTCAGCTGGGACAGACAAATCTTAAGGAAATGGCTTGGTTTACCTTAAAGTTACATGTGAAGAAATTAGATCAAGGGTATGCAGACAAACTTTAAATTTACAGGAAAATAAAAATGACAGTGTAACTGTGCCGTAAGCCAGGTAAAAAAATTTCACAGTACTATCCCATATCACATATACACCCTGCACTGCTTAACACTGGACAAGCTGAGATTGAAAGACAAGGGACTCCAAAAACACCCAGTATGGCAACTGGTATCTAAAGATTTATTACCCTGTGACTGTGCATGAATGTGTCTTTTAGTTAGGCTTCCATTTGTATACATTAAACTTCTGCTTGCATATAATTTAATGAAATTTCATGTGAATCATCAAGCAAAACAGTGCTAATGCTTAGCTGCAAAAAGCAGCATAAGATGCAGTATTTGTACTTTCTGACTTATGCGAGATGTCACAGTAACGATTGACTGTGATTACATTACGCGGCAGCAGCAATATAAAACTTCGGGGACTGGGATGCAGGTTTCATTGATGCTGGACACTCTCCTGTTTAATTTTAACCTCCTTGGTATTATTATTATAAGGGTACATAGTGTACTGTGAATTATATACAGAAAATGGATAGATAGCTAGTTCTCTCGTGATATTTAAAAGGTGTTTGAGTGTTTCCTGGGCCTGTATTGTGATGAGTTTGGTCGTCTCGGCTTGAGAGGACTGGGACAAAGCAAACCACCAAGAAGCAGCCCATATATCTCCTGTGTTTTCAGGTAAGTTTTATACTGATATGTCCTACCCACATGTCATCAAGCTTATCAAACATTGTGTATACTTGAAGTAGATGGTCTCCATGGTGTACACCCATGAGTCAGCTGAGAAAGGATATATTAAATTCTCAGATAGGTATATTAAATTTTGAGAAAGGTATATTAAATATGAGAAAGGTATATTGTATTTTGAGAAAGGGTTTATTAAATTCTGAGAAGGTAATATTAAATCCTGTGAAAGGGTATATTAAAGTCTGAGAAAAAGTATATTAAAATTTGAACAGAAATTCCATTTAGTAAACCTAGTCACTTTACATAATTATTGTATCCCCAGACAAAGTCGGGGGATACTATGTTTTCATGACGGTCCCGCCGCCGCCGCTTATTAATCTTTTTGGCACGATAACTAAAAAAATATTTCATGGATCTTTACCAAACTTGGTATATGTATAGATATGGGTGAGAGGATGACGCTTATTCAAAATGAGGCCAGGAGAGTGTCCTTGACCTTGAATAGGTCAAATTTGGGGAAAATCACACAAATTCTTTAATATTTCAAGAAATCTTGCATGGATTGATCCAAAAATCAAATTGATCGAAGATCATGGATAGGGTTGTCAGGTTCTAGAAACTGGTGGTGCCACCTATAATTCTTTACTTATTTTCGTGCCTTTTAATACCCCCAAAATTGCCACTTGACAGTACATTTAGCATTATAAGTCAAAAACTAATGGACAGATTTTTTTACATTATGCATATACATAGATATGGGTTATGGGATGATGTTTATTTAAATTGAGGTCATGACCTTTCCTGTGAGAGTGGCCTTGACCTTGAATATTCCCATATTTGGTGAAATTCACACAAAATCTTTAATATCTCAGCAAGGGATACATGGAATGATCCAAAAATCAAATTGACCGAAGATCTTGGATAGCTTTGTCTTTTGCAGAAGACAGGTGGTGCCACCTTGTGTCGTTTTCTTGTAAAAATGATGTTAACGCAATAACTTTGTAAGAATTTGAGGTACAGTCACCAAACCCACAAGTTTGATGCATCTTATCAACGGCTAGGTCAAATTTGAACATGGATGACCTTGATACATTTTTTCAAGGTCACAGCAGCAATAATGTTAAAATGAAATTACGGCAATAACTCAAAAAAAAAATGTTGGTACAGTCACCAAACTTACAGGTTAGATGCATCTTATCATGGGCTTAGGGGAGGGCAGGGGTTAATTGTCTTGGGATACTATGGCACCTGCGGTTCCAAGAAATATCTAGTTGTTCATTGATTTAAGAAAATCTTATTTTTTTAATAATCAGTCGCTTTGCAGATGGTTATGGATGTTCAGTCAAAAATGAATTGCATGTGAGAGATTGGCTTGTTATGGAAAATGATTTATAAAATAAATAATGTTTAAACTTTTCATCTTTCCTGAATTATACCCTGCCTTCTTTAAATCCCCATTGTTTAACTAAGGGGTGGTGTTTTTGAAACAGTTTGAAACTAATTTCTTGGAAGGTTTTGGGTGGAGAATGCTTAAATGAAAGCTAATTACCTGAAGCATTTAACACCATTATATCTGCAGTGAGTGTGATTGAACTCATGTGGTATACACTTACAGAGATGAACCGGAGAAGAATGATTCAACATTGTCAGCCAGTCCAGCATCATCGGCTGCCGCCTCTCCACTGCTGCCCTCTGCTGGCAAGACCACCATCCTCTCCTTCAACCAAGCATTCAGCTGTATTCTGGTCTGTTTGGAACAGGTATGATATTACTATGGACTGATAGCTATATTGACTTTCATTCACACTGTACTTGTTTTTTTTTTGGTTTTTTTTTTTGGGGGGGGGGGGACAAAATGTAAGATTAAGTAAAAAAAAATCAGGTCACGTTGCATGACTATCAAAATTAATGTTTACGATGTCTGATACTCCAGAATGTGATTCCTGTAAAGATGAGAGCAGCTTTAATTATTTTTTACATCATGAAGGATATGTCTCATAGATTTTATATCTATGGTTATGATCCTTTGAACCACATTGACATTTATATCATCTCAGAAGTCAGAAGTTACTTTGACAGATTTCCCCCCCCCCCCCCCAC
Source organism: Sipunculus nudus (assembly GCA_026874595.1). Lineage (NCBI taxonomy): Eukaryota > Metazoa > Annelida > Sipuncula > Golfingiida > Sipunculidae > Sipunculus > Sipunculus nudus. Next base: position 48,760,332 of record CM049307.1, on the reverse strand, counting down.
CCTACCCCTCTTATTATCCCAGTTTCTGTAGCATGAGGCGACTTAGAGTTCAACTCTTCCTGGATGGGACGCCAGTCCATCGCAGGTTTCCTTCCCAGTATTTACTGCTTCCCATTTCTACTGCTGGGTGGACAGAGGCGAACTTCTGGTTGGGACCTTGCCCTAGGGTCATGGCATGGTGGGGTCTGAATGGGATTTGAACTCCTGACCTCCTGATCATCAGCCCAGCACCTTAACCATTACACCATGGCCCCCAAAAGTAATCTAATGACTTACCTGAATGGCTGGGACATTATGTGTGAACAAAGGTTCTTGTGCTATGTTCTCTATATGACATGGCTCACAAACCTTGGGACTGATAGGGCAATATTCTGTACATCTTGTTGAACAAGAAATAAAAGTTAGATGTTAATGGACTTTCATTACGTCAAGCTTCTTAAAAGTACCTTAATGTATTCACGTGCAGCTTTCACTGTAGTATTGTTTAACATTCAAAGTTCATATGGCCACAAGAGTTACAGAAGTCCATTTGGATTGGCTGCTGGTTTGCTGGTCAAAATCAACTGATGGACATGTACGATTTTCTCCAGGTCAAGCAATAATTTGCTCAACAGACACGCAGTAAATGAAATTCAGAACAATGATTGGCCAAACCATTCACATGGTAGGGACTCTCAATGATAATATGTCATAATCAGTTATTTGAAAATCCAAGGAGATCCCAAGGGGCTTGCCCAGTGTTGTCATAGGGAAATGGTAAACAAAATCAGCTACATATTGATCGCAGGTGCCCCCAGTGGATTCTTAAATATCAATTTAATGTGTCAACTGTTACAGGAGCTGGACTGGACAGTGCTGAAGTTGGTACTAGAGCAGCTGCCAGTGATGTTACAGAACAAAGGGCTGCTCCTCACAATCCCCCTGGATCACTTCCAACAGTTCTGTACAAGTCTCTTCACCATGGTAAAGATTTTATGTGTTTCAAGTGAGATCTGGCCAGTTGGTCAAAAAGGCTGTAGATCTAGCTCCTTTGATGACTGATTTCTAGCAACAGATTTCAGTAGATGAAGCTATTTCAGGCTGTTATCCCGACATTTAAAAAAAAATAAAGTCTTTTGAGACTTGAAAATTTTCATTTTTCTTCACAGCTGCAGTCTACTTTATTTAGTCCTTAATGTTATACGAAGTATATTTAAATAGACTTATGTTTGTGCTTTGGCAGGCATATTTGCCTGATCATACCTGGAAAATAGAGATGACCATTTTGATACCCCCAAACAGGCTACTGACACATGGTATCTGTTATAAATAAATATAAATAAATATAAACTTATTTATTTTACATGGATTGTACAAATAGTTATAATAACTAATCGAGGCACTCTCCATGGCTCCGGTGATGGCGTTCGGTAGTCTGAAGAGGTGGAGGAAACCTGAGTACCTGGAGAAAACCACCGGCCTTGGACGGGCAACTACAACCCACTCTCATAGCAACGCCGGGGATCGAACCCGGGTCGCCAGCGGAGAGAGCCAAGCGTTTTACCACTCAGCTGTCCAGGCCCTTAGCTGAAAATGTTTAGCCGAAAATTTCATGTCATGGAAGATATTTCTCCATTAATGTCAAATACACATTTTTTGGGCTTTGATTCCTGATGCTACTAATCTTTTTTTTAAACTGAGAGAAAATCTTCATACTATCAAGCTTTTTGCGGCTAAGCTGTCAGAGACCTTAATTCACCAAGCCATACTGGTAACTGTTTCATGAAAAGAGAACAAGTCTGCAAGGGTTTGGGCCGAAATCACAACTGTTAAACAAATCCAATGAATCAAATATAAGCAATACATTGTTCAAATGACATCTGAATATAACACATCCACCTGAAATGGAATGGGTTTATGTGGCTTTATATGATTGGAAAGAGACATGATACCCTTTTGGCGATGCTTAACATTTGGTCTAAAATTGCAGCAGACATGCTCTGGCAGTTGTTTAGAACAAGTGTATCATTCGATAGCTTCATTTGCCCTGTTTATTGTCCTCCACTTCCTCAGAATCTGGGACATTGATTTGGGTTTGTCTGTCTGTCCCTCTGTCTGTTTGTCCATCAGGTTTTTGTTTCTGTGCCATAACTTTCCTAAATATTTTCCGATTTTCTTCAAATTTGGGTCAGTGTTTGCTCTCATGCTTAACTTGGTTAAGATTGGTTAAGGAGTGTTTTCTCTCACAAGATAATAATACAATATGATATTTCATTTTGATATGATGAATCAGCACATTTAGTTTCACTAATCACCAACAGGTGTGGGTGGCGGTGGGCATAAATTACTTGAATTTTTGCAGTAACTGCCTAGTGCTGCCATCTGCTGAGCATGGTTAAATTTTTTGCACATATTCATCACTTGAAGGCACAAGCGGAGGACAATAATTCCTTGAATTTGCTTGTTATTCATGAAATACATCCCAGACTATCTCAATGAGCCAAGGGCTCTGAAAGCATAGCTACCAGGGGCTTGATAGTTTGATGATGGGTTTCCATTTCTTACCACCCAACCAGAAAAATGTTACATTCAGCTCACTTGTTTTAGACAGGTTCTCCCTGAGACTTACTAACTTGTTGATACATACAGGTGCATCATACTCAGGTTGTACACATTAAATGACTTGCTGAATCAATGTCTTTGGAAGCATTGCTGCAACAGAATGATAGTGTAAAGATGAGGTTCCATTCCTTAATGACAAACCAGAAGAATGTCTCAATGAGCTCATATGTTTCAGACAGGTTCTCCTCTAGACTTGTTGATATGTACAGGTGCTTCATACTTAGTTTGGACACACTTTTCTCAGTAATGTATCTCATCAAGTTTCATAATAGCCTTGCATTAATGTCTGACTTTATACATGTTATGTATGACACAGGTAGGGGATTCTAGTCGTGGCCTGCCTGACAAGTTAATTAACAGACCAGAGAAAATGACAAAGTCTGACTTCCATTGTTACCTGTTCCCGGTGCTGACGGCTCTCACATCTTATCATGTCATCATGGACAAACCTCGACAGGTGAGCTGTTTATTATTTCTTCTGCAGATTATGATTACATTTGTTATTGATTCATGTACAGCTTACCTACATTTTGATTGTGCTTATACCAGTAGTTTTATCTTTTCTAGTAGTTACAGGATATATATCAAGTTATTTTATCATCAAGAGTAAATTAACTGTTAAAAAGAATGTATTTTCCTAACTAATTATATCTGGTTGGCAATGCTGCTAACTAGTCTTCCCATCTTTGAGTTCCTTTGTTTACTGTATTATCTCAACCTGTATCTCAGAGTGTAATATGTTGGATAAAATTTTAGAAACCAGTGCAAAACCAATGTGAATTAAGTGTATTTTGGCAAGTGTGTGAGAATATACAGACTGTTGGCATTGAGAAAAGGAAGCAAGCAAAAATATAATACCTGTTACTAACATCAATATAAAATGAAAAATGCTTTCTTGATTAAGGGGGGATTAGCTGTAATTTACATCACTTCTTAATATTCATTGTTACTTAAAATCATTAAGGTAGACAATGTGTATGTCAGTCATGCCTCATATTCATTTTTGATATTTCCCTGTGAAGCGTGACCTTGTGAAGTGCCTGGAGTTTGGCCTGGTGTCTAAGTGTTCAAGGATCTGTGTGCGGGCACTGACAGTATGTGCATACGACATGCAGGAAGTCATGATGAGACAGCTACCTGCTGTTCTCCTCAAGCTCTCACAGGTGTCTGCAACGGTTGCCATGGCAATACCATTGATGGAGTTTTTATCCAGTGAGTACATATCATGTACAGTGAAACCTGTGTTATAAGACCACCCAAGGGACTGTGCCAAAGGTGGTCTTAATTCACAGGTGGTCTTATGGGATGTGTCAGTTATAACCTGTGTGAATGGGTTAAGTTCACTTAAGGGTGGTCTTAAATGGCTGTTGGGCATTAAGACACTTGTCCCACTGCATTTACATCTTGTTGTCTGTTGCTAACTTTTGTGCTATTACTATGGTGAAGTGCCCTGTATACTTCCACTATACATTATTCATCTTTCATTATTTATTTGATTGCATCATCTTGCCATTGTTTTAAACATTTTTGCTTTATAGCATCATATAAAGAGTATTTCACAACAATGATGCATGTTTAAATCTTTAATTCATTGATGCTGTAACACTCCTCACGCAGCAGTTATATACACTGCAGTTCTTCCAGACCTCCCCTGCTTTAATTGCTGCTTTGTATTACAAAGCTTTATGGGTTTCACTTTCGTTGCTGGCACAGGGCATAATATTGTTATCTAACCAATAAGAGCATTGTATTGCCTTGTGAATCCAACTCCCAAGTTTTAAACTAAGACCCCCCCCCCCCTTCCCTCATTTGATTCTTGTCCCTGTGTCAGCCCTGGTGTTGAGAAACCTGAAGAACTAAGCAGCTGCCAGCAATTACAGCAAAGGTGATATGGAACAACTGCATTGTATGACCACTGCTGTGAGGGATGTAAGATGTTGTTAAATATTAGTACTTTATGACTATGAGGCACATTTTGATGTTTCATCCCAAGAGACATTGTAAACTATGACTGTGATGACATGTATTCAGTATATATGTATAATTCTGTAGGTCTGATACATCTGCCTCAGTTGTACACCAACTTTGTTGAAGACCAGTACATGAGTGTGTTTGCCATTGCCTTGCCGTACACCAACCCTTTCAAGTAAGTATGCTAATACAACGAGTATTTTAACTAGAAGAATAATTTGCATTTCCATACAAATAAGTAAACAGACTACATTTTCTCACAAAATGCACAGACTGTTTTACCTAATCATAGGTCAGAATTCCCTTTTTGTGACAAATTTACATTTGTCAGCTTTGTTTTATGTCATTATATTTTGGCAGGGGCAGATCCAGGATTACGGGAGAGGGGAGTTTACAATTTACACTGGGGGATGAATACCCAAATAACAAATCATTAGGAAGGGGGAATTAAGAATTTAAGACAGTGCTGCACAAAAAAGAAAGATATTTGCTCCCAGGGATCCAAATTTATTTTGTATAAATTTGGTATTTCTTGTACCTGACCTGTTCTTTAATTCTGAGATAGTAATGAGTCATACTGCAATGACACAGTAAAAATATTGTCCTTTTGCAGAGTTCCATTTAAGTTTATTTTCACTCGCATCCCTTGTTCCCGAGTATTCATGCTTAAAGGGACCTAATCACCTGTTAAACTTGTGGAATTAACATGAAAAATAGAATCTTCTCTTTTAAATAAATTGCTACCTGACAAAATGTTGCCCTTGGGCCTATTTCACAAATTTGTTGCAACAAGTTTTATAATACATTGATATTAGGCCCAGTACCATAATGTCCATCCAGCAGAGATATATGCTGATAGATTTTTGTATAAAGGAAAAGTGAACTGATAGTGTGAAAGAATAGGCATAATATTGTGTTTGATTATGTCCCTTTTAGTCAACAACCTGGGAAATTCCATAACATACTTTAATTTTTTTATGTTAAGGTGTTTGATTTAATTTGCAATTAGGTATAATACCTTTATTTTGCCTTGATCTTACAGAAATTATTTTTAAAATAATATAATATCTTCTTAAAGTTTGTGTCAATAAAAATTGAGAAAAAAATACATTTGATTGTTTTTGATAATTCTTTGTCACACAACAGATATGGTCACTATGCTGTTTCCTTGGCGTACCATGTGGTTGCCATGTGGTTTCTCAGATGTCGTCTGCCATTCCGCAGGAGTTTTGTGGGATTCATAGTCAAGGTAAACTGTTATGTTGGCCAGTGTTCATATAATTTAGATAAATCAAATACATATTTATATGATATTATCCATAAAGCAATGATAAATCAACACTGTGACCATGCTTTGTCATACTAAATGTTTAATTTTGCTAATAAGCTTGATCATAAAGCATGAAAATAGTTAATTTTAAAGTAAACTTTGTTTGATTTCAGTTCTCAATAGTATATGCATCCTTGTCTGTTAGCAAGTGTACATTACTTTATAGTGATCAGTTATTAGTATATGTCTAGTTATTATTACAATAGCTAAATTGGTCACTCAGATATATGCTATCTACACATACAACATAACAAATTGAAAGGATAAAAGACTGACATCATATATGGTATCAGATCTTTTATGTTACCTGTAATTAAAAAATATTTATTATAAATAATGTCAGATGTTTTATATCATCTTGTAAATATTATATTTTAAAAGAATTTCCATCTGTTCCATGTTTTCCTTTGCTCTTCATCAAATTGTTAAGATTTTCTGTAGAAAACAATGATTGCCTGGATGTCTGCAGCCTGAACATGAAAGAAGGTGGCACCACCTGCCACAAAATCGAGAAAGCTATCCAAGCTGTATATTCATGCAAAATATTAGGCAGACAAGTCAAACCACTGCCAAAATATGAGTGATTTTATCCCATGGCAGACAAACAGACGGACACTGTGCAAAAATGGTTGCAGGTGGCGCCACCAGTTTTGCGTATGATAAAGAGGTATGTGTGATCTAAAAACATGCAAAATATCAGGAGGATACATCAAACCAGTCCTGAGATATAAGCCTGGATGTCTGCAGCCTTTACGTGAAAGTAGGTGGCGCCACCTGTCACAAAATGGATAAAGCTATCCAAGATGTATATACATTCAAAATATTTTGCAGATAAGTAAAACCACTGCCGAGATATGAGTGCTTTATCCCATGGCAGTTAAAAACAGACGGACACTGCAAAAATAGTCGCAGGTGGTGCCACCAGTTTTGTGTCTGATAAAGAGGTGTGTGTGATCTATACACATGCAAAATATCAGGAGGATACGTCAAAACAGTCCTGAGTTATAAGCCTGGATGTCTGCAGCCTGAATGTGAAAGTAGGTGGTGCAACCTGTCACAAATCGAGAAAGCTATCCATGATGTACATACATTCAAAATTTTAGGCAGATAAGTCGAACCACTGCTGAAATATGAGTGATTTTATCCCACAGCAGATAAACAGACAAACACTGCAAAAATGGTTGCAGCTGGTGCCACCAGTTGTGTATAATAAAGAGCTATGTGAGATCTATACACATGCAAAAATTTCAGGAGGATGCGTCAAACCAGTCCTGAGATATCTGCAGCCTGAACGTGAGAGTAGGTGGCGCCACCTGTCATAAAATCAAAAAAGCTATCCAGGATGAATACACATGCAAAACTTCAGGTGGATAAGTCCATACACTGCAGAGATATGAGTGATTTTTTCCCCAAGCAGATGAACAGATGGACGCTGTGCTAAAATGGTTGCAGGTGGCGCCACCATTCTTTATGTATGTTATAAAGCTATCCAAGGGCTACATTTGGGCAAATTTTTTTTTCTGATTGGTCAAACGAGTCCAAAGATATGTGGGTAATGTGTCAAAACAGACACACAGATGGACGCACTGAAGAGAGGAAAGGCAAGAGGTCAAGGCAAACTATTTTGGCGCCCGTTCATATGTGACCCGATTATCGTGTAAAGTTTCGGAAAAATCTGTCCAGTGGTCTCAGAATTCTATTCCGGAAATGAACACAGCGGCAGCGGAACCCGGTAAAAAAAATAGTGTCCGCAAAACTTTGTTATGGTGGATACAATTATCCTGAAAAGAGCTGATCATAACCCACACAGGCTGTTTGTTTCATTTATATCCATCAATTGTTTAAAACAAGTTGGGGGGGGGGGGGCGGCGGCTAAAATAATCAAAATACATCCAAAAAGGACATCTGGTGGCAAGTCTGACATGCAAGAGTTTTGCAAAATGTGTTTGCAACTGATAACCTTTCAGCTTCACACATATTCAACCAACCACCTTAAGTTGCTGTGTTTACTATCAGCTCTTGTAAATAAAAAAGCTGATACATCCATCAAAGAGTCATTATAAGAACTTTCCCCAAGAGAAATTACGAGTTCATAATACGTAAAAATGTTGGCACAATTAGTAAGAAATCATGTAAATTCTACAGAAAAGCAGAAGGTGAATAGCTGGCTTTAATCTGGTGAATATAGAACCAACCCCAGTGTCTGGTCTGACTGCAGACTGTGGGTGTTGGACAAAAGCCCCCCTGGACAGAAGCCCCCTGGTTAAAAGCCCCCTAGGACTAAAGCCCCCCTGGTCAAAAGCCCCCTAACCCCCCCCCCCAATATATCATTTTTATGATGTTTTATACAATTAATTGTTATACTTAGGTATGTTGATATTTGCTTATCCCAAAGCAACTTAAAATTCAATATATTTCCTATTTTGGGTGAAATATACAAAAGCAATATCAATGTATGCTTCACATAAATTTACATGAACTACACTGATAAAGTTATGATTAAATATGTATGTGTGTATATATATATATATATATATATATATATATATATATATATATATGATTAAATATGTATGTGTGTGTATATATATATATATATATATATATATATATATATATATATAAAATATCAGTTTAATGGAAATACAATTAATCAATGTTTTGATGAATTATTAGTCATGATAAAAATGATGTATATATATATTGTTGATATTTATATTGTTGATACCAAGTGAATCATTAATTATGTTTATATACAATAATCTTACAGTATAACTTCTTCACTGTAGCAGGTTTAACTTATGATAAATAAATTTAAATAAATTATAAAAACAAAATTTTAAATGTAGTTATACACATTTTAAAAAAATTGAATTTGAAATAATGTTTAAAATATTTTTTTGGAGAGGGGGGCTGGTGTCCTCTTTATCATTTAGTTAGGGGGGGGTTTTGACCAGGGGAGCTTTTCACTGGGGGGCCTTTTATCCATACCTTGTGGACTGTATATTAAGCTTAAGTGTAATACATATAAAAGGTAAAGTGTGGAATGTGTTAGTTGCAGACTTCAGTAAAATTTCTCAGGTTTTTGGAAAAGCTGACCTTATAGAGCATGCATATTCTGTTGAGAACTGCACAATATATAAATATACTAGTCTTTTGACCAACTTTTGTAATTAACTATCTATTGTGTGTGCATGGATTTGTCATTAACGAGTACTTTATGTGATTTCAGGGTCTCATGGACAATGTGTCTTTGTCCTTTGAGTATTCTGTGTAAGATATCTCATTGTTGTGCTTGTATGTAGCGATTTGTTGTGCCTGTGTATTGGAGAAACGGCAAACTATCGTAGGCTGGTCACTGTTGCCCTGCCATCTATTATTCTTGTTCCTTAACTTACTAGTATGTGAACTTCCATCATTGCTTCACTGCATCTCTTCTTGTTGCCAGGCACAGATAATTTAAAGGAAATTTTACTCTTAACTAATGTGAATTCTGTGTTAATTTGCACTAACATTTTTCCTGATAGACGGACCTAATTTTATCGATCACCAAACCGGAGCTGATATTTGATATTTATAGCGATAGGCAGCCCTGGAAATGGTATCTTATCTCTTATGTATGCCTTTGCTTATGTATATCTTTATGTATATGGTTCAGATACTGTTTATGTTATCAGTATTTTGTTTTACTGCTGCTGCTCTGTTTACTTCCATACAGTGCTTGCACTCTATATCTTCTGAGCTGTGTTGTCAGTCTGTTGTTGTAACACAATATATGGTTTTGGAATATCAGGAATATGTTGCAAAATAATCATTTAACACATTCAGTGTTACTGGGACTGTTTTTCTCACTAATGTCACCAAATGAGAATAGGAACTATTTCTGCTATGCCATTTTAGAACTTCTAAGAATTAATCTTTAGAAATTTTTAAATATCACAATTTTAGTTTTCTCGCTTATATTGTCTCATGATTATAATCAATCATTTAATATACAATTTTAAATCTGTTAATTTTTTATTGGTTAATATGTATACCCCTGACTGATATTTGCAGTGCCCCAGAAGCATTTATTTAACTGTGCAGCATATTCCTTTACTCCAAGCGTGTTTCAATAGTTCCCTACTGGCTACTAGGTGGTATCTGTGTCCTTGGGATCCGCTATATTTGTCTAACATTTCACTCTTTGCATGATCGCACTTGCCTCCTGTGTGCTTGTAGGGCCTGAGAGCCAATGTTCATCGTCAGTTTGAAGAATTAGAATTGATTCGCTCCCGACAAAATGAAGACTCATCCTTCAGAAAGCGAACTACGAGTATGGATGAATCATGGAAGAAGTGAGGCAGTCTAAACAGCATGGATTGATAATTTTAAATTTAATGACATGTGTTTATTCATTTAAGAGGAACCTGTCTGAAAGATCACCTGTATTATAAGACCACTTATGAATTAAGACCACTTTTGGTCAGTCCCACGGGTAGTATTATTACACAGGTTTCACTGTAATACCCCTTTCATACAGCAACTCGCCTAAACCATTTTGGCCAATGCGGATTGGTGCTTTCACACGTTAAATAAACCAAAACGGTTCGGACCAAAGCTAGGGTTTTTGCCTATTAGCTTGTGCTTAATTTGGCCAAAATGGATTCGTTCACATTTTATTGCCAAGTGATTCTATATATTCTCAATCCATAATAAAACAGCTTCAGTCTACATTGAAATGTGGATTTGGCGACAGTTTGGTGACCATAGATTCAATATACATTTTTAGCTCAGGTGACTTTAAGTCATCTGAGCTATAGTCGTGGTCCTTTGTCCGTCGGCTTTCCGTCTGTCCGTCCGTCCGTCCATCCGTCCGTCCGTTAAACTGGCACGTTTTGAAACCATTTGACCTACGAATCTAAAATTTGGCTTACCTTTAGATGGCCCCAAAATCTTCTACCATACCGAAAACTGGGTCACAAGGACTTCGTTCCTTTGAATTATTAAGGAAAAACCTCCGTTTTCCATTAAAAACCCATTGTTACACTTCAAGACTGCCTAATATAAAAAAAACTGACCTGATATTGACCATTTTTAATATATTAATTCCTCTATATATTTCCTATGTACATATGAGAAATTAGTTTAATAATTTTTAAATTCTTGAAGTTATTGGCCCAAATATAATGTACTTTGTAAAAATTCAGGAAATATATTTACTCCCTTAACTTGAGAATTGCTGAAGCTAGAGACTTTCTTTCAGGTATATAACTATATTTAGTCAAGATTCAGTTGTATATCCAAAATAAGGTCTGAATTTTTAAAATTTTATAAGTTATTAGCATAAATATAAAATCAGTACCTTAAATTTTGCCTAGATTTGACCATTGCACATTTTATTCCTGTAACTGCTGTGGATTTAATTTTCACAGCATGTTACCATAAGCATTTCATCTCTAAACATCTGAAATTTGAAACAAGTTGATCAAAAACTGTTGATTTTATTCCAATTTTCAAGCCCCATGTAAAGTTTTGTTTAGATCAAGCAAGTGTTATGCAGTTTGCTATAGCTCAGCTCCCCAGCTTCCCAGGCCAGCTTTCTGCTCCCAGATTTGGCATACAGTTAGATGTCCCCCAAACCCCCTTACCTTACCAAAAGTTTGATCACTAGAATTTCATTCGAGATGTTAAGAAAAAAACATTAATTTTCATTAAAAAACCCATTGTTACACTTCAAGACTGCCTAATATCAAAACCACTGATCTGACTGTGATCATATAAAATTTACATGTTCTTCTATTTATACTCTATGCACATGCCAGAAATGATGTGAGTATTGTGAAATTGTTTTAAGTTATGGGCAGAACATAATGCAGTTTGTAAACTAGAAATATATTTACTCCCTTAATATGAAATTGCTGAAGCTAGAGATTTTTTTTGTCAGGGATATAACATTATTTAATCAAGTTTCAATTGTATACCCACAATTAGGTCTGAATTTTTCAAATTTTATAAGTTTTTAGCATAAATATAAAATCAGTACCTTAAATTTTGCCTAATTTTGATCATTGCATGTTTGTTTCCTGTAAGCACTGTTGATATAATTTTCATATCATGCAGAAATAAGGATTTCAGCTTGTCAGTTTTGAAAGTTGAAAGAAATTGGCCAAAAACTGTAGCTTGTTTGAAAGTTTTTGAGACCATGTCAGACCCAGGCTCTACCCAGCCCCTCTTCAGTCACCTGTATGTCCTCAAGTTGACCTTTCAGGCCAATTATGCACACTTGACGTGGGGCATATACTTGCAGCTGGGCAGTTACTGCTGGCCACAGCTGATCCAGGTGTCCAACCCAGCTCATCTATTAGTTGTTTAAACCAACAGCATATCAAGAAACAATGAAAAAACATTTTTTTTTTTTTGTCTATAATAACAACTTTAAAAATAATCAATAGAAAAGGTATTTGACAGTTGATGAATAACACTAACAGGGAATTACCTTGCAGTTACTGATGTTTTATGGATTTTGTATGGATGGATGAAAATGTATTCCAAGTAACACCATTTAGTCACCTATGGTATTATTCTTTTCAATTTTAATAATGAAAAAAATAATTAAATTATATTGTTCTATACTATTAGGGATTATATGAAGGAAATAAATGATTGACAAAGATGCAGTTGATAATATAAATCTAAATTCCCAGTTTTTGTTCCAATTGTTTCAGTTTGTTAATTTTTATTTATTTCAAATTTAAAAAAAGTTAAAATATGTCAAAATTTTTAAATTTTACTCAGACAAGTACTGATTAAAGATGTCAATATGTTTCACTTATGACATTCAGACATGTGGCTGTAACAGCTGTCACAAGACTGTAAATAATCAAAATTTATATTACTGGTTCCTATATTTCAGTTAATAAAATTTAACCTGCCCATCTCTAGTTTTCTCCTTGTATAATTTATAGGGTATTCTTATCCTTGGGTTATTTTTTACACCTATAATGGTTTCGTAGCTGAGATACTTCAAATTTTTTTCTGATACTTTTTTTTAATAAAAAAAATTAGAATATGATAAAAAATCATATCTTAGACAAGTTCTCATTATGATTTCTGTAATGTTAATAATTGTCATAAGACTCTTGCTATGTCTAGTGTGCAGATTGATGTGAAGGTAGTCCAAAATGAAAATTATAGTTTTATTTTTGAATATAAATAAAATTCATAAAACCAGGTACTTATGATCATTATTTAAATTTGTGATATTTGTTTATTCTGGATTCTCAAGAACTTTGTTTGGTTGAAACTGAATAAATACCAGACATGGTGCAGAACTTTGCAAATGTATTTGAATGCAAATATGAATATGTACTCCATAATTTTATGTATAAGGATAGGAATACAAATAAAAATGAAAGTGTTTGATACAAATGCATTCATGAATATATTCTATAATATTATTGTAATAATCAGTTATTTCGATATTATTATTTTAAAATCTTTGATGAAAAAAACATGATACTGTTATTATTTTATTTTAAATTATATTTGAAATAATATTTGTTATTAATTTTTAATAAATAGTTTAACTTTTCAAATAATTCTGCTGCAATGTAGGTAAAGATTTATGGCCAAGTCAAAACCAATGTGATAATAGCACACCATTTCCAACTGTAAATAATATTAATGACATCAATCCTCTTCCCTGTCTCCAAGGATATTATAAAAATCTTCGTAACTTGAGTTAAACACCATCAACTCTTAATAGAGTTTATATTACCTCACAAAACCAGCCTTTGCCTACCTCCTCTTCCAGATCATATTTGGTGATCATATATAACAGCTGAGTGCCGTGACCCATGGGTCCCTTGTTTAACTGTGTGAACACTCAATGCAGATTGAAAATGATTTTAAACCGTGTTGTCTTTGCTGAGTGAAAGGGGTATTTATTGGTTCAGTGAACATTCATCACTGAAACAGTGAATGGCTATTATCAAATGTATAATCAACTGTGGCTTAAGTAACACCTGATAATTATATTCTGTGTTTTCTGTCATACAGACTTGGAATGAATTACATGAAGACAATGTACATTGTGGTGGCTAAGTTCAATGTTTTATTATTTTATGCCGTAAAGATGTTTTTCATAAAGCTGTTAAAATATCATTGTGAACAGTACAAAATAACAAATGAATCCCAATTTACATAAACAGTTGAATTGTTTGCTATATGTCAGAATTAGTCAGAAAGGATACATCAAGTGGGGAACTTCAGTCACATTTCAGTTTAGCAAACAGTCTAGGTCAAACCTTGTGGTAAATATATAATATTCAGCAATTTCCTACAACTTATAATATTCCCTATGTTCCAAAGGCCAATGTTCTCTGGACAAATATACCATGGAGGAATGTTCCAACCAGTGACATCATAAAATAGTGTAATAAAACTGAATTACCACAAAAATCTTCAGAGGAAAAAGGTGTTCATTCCTGAAAACCCCAAATACTTGTTCTCAAGTTTCACAGTGTATAACATTGAAAATGAGAAGAGTATAGTGGCAAATTCTTATGAAGCTTTAGTGTGTTTTGTCTGGAGGCCACAAATTGCTGGTAATTGAATTAAAATTAAGATTCTTGTGACAGCGATAGTTACAGATATATAATAAGGTTTGTTGATGTCTTTATGTCTGAAAACATTCACAGGATTACCCATTACATCAAGGTGAAAAGTCAAATATTGTTTTTAGCTCAGCTGACTGTAAGTCATCTGAGCTATAGCGATCATCCTTTGTCCGTCGTCAGACTGTCCGTCCGTCCGTCTGTTAACCTGGCACAAATCGTAACCGCTGGATCTAGAAACTTGTAACTTGACATTCTGAGAGGTCCATGAAAAATCTCCTTGGAAATTAGGTCTCTGTTACCCATATCCTTCGAGCTATGGGGCCCCAAAGTACCCCCCCGAATAGTCAAAAATTTCATACAAAAACTTCAATATCTCATTAACTACATCACTGATGGTCATGATTTTTGGCATACATATTGATCATGAGATTTTCCATCAGTTCCTGCAGACTGGTGACGCCACCTGTATTTTTCGATTTTTTACAAATTGTTTTCTCTATTTTTAAACCTTTAAAAATGTGAACATCTGTTAACAGGGCACAAATCGTTAATACTGGACCGAGAATCTTCATTCTTGACACAGTGAGAGACATATGAAAAGTCTCCATAGAAACCAGAAATAAGGTCTCTGTCACCCATATCCTTTGAGCTGTGGGGCTCCCAATTACCCCCCCCCCCCCCCCCCCCGAATAATGGAAAATTTGATAAAAATAAACTGCAATATCTCAATAACTACAACACTGATGGTCATGATTTTTGGCATACATATTGATCAAGAGGTGTTCCATCAGTTCCTGCAGACTGGTGGCACCACCTGTATTTTTTCAAATGTTTACAATTTTTTTCTCTATTTTTGAGACCTTTAAGGATGTAGTTATCTGTCAACAGGGTACAAATCGTAATGACTGGACCTAGAATCTTCATTCTTGACACACAGGGAGACCCATGAAAAGTCTCCATGGAAACCTGAAATTAGGTCTCTGTTACCCATATCCTTTGAGCTATGGCACTCCAAAGTACAGCTCAAAATAATGGAAAATTTGATACAAAAGCTCAAGTATCTGAACAACTAATGCAAAGATCACCACAATTGTTTGCATGGATATTGATCATTGAGTATTTCATCAATTTCTGCAGACTGGTGGCACCATCTGTATTTGTTTGGGTGTTTTTACGAATTTTTTCTCAATTTTTAGACCTTTAAAGATATGAACATCTGTTACCAGGGCACAAATCATAACAACTGGACCAAGAATCTTCATTCCTGACACACAGGGAGACTCATGAAAAGTCTCCATGGAAACCTGAAATTAGGTCTCTGTTACCCATACCCTTTAAGCTGTATGGCTCCAAAATACCCCCCAGAATAATGAAAAATTTGATACAAAAACTGCTGCATCTCTATAACTACAGCACTGATGTTCATGATTTTTGGCATACATATTAATCATGAGGTGTTCCATCAGTTTCTGCAGACTTGGTTTGCCACCTTTATTTTTTTCAAATTTTTATGAATTTTTTTCTCTGTTTTTTGAGACCTTTAAAGATGTTGTTTTCTGTCAACAGGGTACAAATTGTAACAACTGGACCTAGATTCCTAACTCTTGTAATGCAAGGAGGCCCATGAAAAGTGTCTGTGGAAACCAGAAATTAGGTCTCTGTTTCCCATATCCTTCAAGCTATAGGACTCCGAAGTATCCCTCAGAATAATGGACAATTTGATACAAAAGCTGAAATATCTGAACAACTAATGCAGAGATCACCATGATTCTTTCCATGGATATTGATCATGGAGTGTTTCATCAGTTTCTGCAGGCTGGTGGTGTCACCTATATTTTATCCAATTTTTCGAATTTTTTCTCTATTTTTGAGACCTTTAAGGATGCTGTCATCTGTTAACGTGGCACAAATTTTAACAACTGGACCTAGAATCTTCATTCTTGTCATGCAAGGAGGCCCATGAAAAGTGTCTGTGGAAACGTGAAATTAGGGCTCTGTTACCCATATCCTTCAAGCTATAGGACTCCGAAGTATCCCTCAGAATAATGGAAACTTTGATACAAAAGCTGAAGTATCTGAACAACTAATGCAGAGATCACCATGATTCTTTGCATGGATATTGACCATTAAGTGTTTTTATTAGTTTCTGCAGACTGGTGGAGCCACCTGTATTTTTTTTCAAGTTTACGCATTTTTTCTTTATTTTTGAGATATATAAATACAGTCACAATCTTGGGCCATTGGTTAATCTGTTTGATGCTTCAGTTGAATGGGTATATACTACCATTCAGATGATAAAATTTCCTTTTGCAAATCTCTTCCCAGTCAGCTGAGCGTCATGACCCATCGGTCACTTGTTCTATTGTCAAATGTCTGTGTAGCTGTACATTGCCACACACCAGAAAGTCAGACATTTCACTAACCACCTCCAACTTTTAATGAAAGTCAACCGTTCAGTGCATCCAAAGTGAAATATCATTGGTCAGAAATCAGTTGATAGGCATCTGATTGGCTGTCCACTGCACAATCAAACTGATTTAACAGGCTGTAATATTCTTTGGTGTTTTGTGGTATTTTAGTTTTAGAGTATAAAAGTCAAACCAAGATCATATTTGTGAAGCCTTAACTTATCCTTGTAAATAAAAAAACAGTAGCTTGTTGTATTTCATTTACTCAGCTGAAAAATAATTTAAGATTATGCCAATACCCTGCACGCAACATCTAAAGAATATTTCTTACTAAAGAATGAGACAGCTATAGATAGATCAAAATAGGTTAGATGTCTACATAGACCTTATAATATAGATATCTTCCATAAACACCCACAATAGGTAATTAAGATATATACTGATATTTCATCTATCTGTGTATTTGCCTTTCTCTGAACTTAAAAAATAATTTAAAAATATAAAATTAATAAATTGAAATACAAAGATTTATTTTTAATATTTATCAGGTTTGCAAGAATGACCCTCTGCAATGAAAACAATTTAATAACAAATTTGTAGATAATGATTTGATTGACACATCAGACTTGGTTCAATGCATGAATATTAAATAGATGTTTGAGTAAGAGATTCAGTTCTAGAAAGTTCTAGAATTAAAACGATTTCTGAAGAATATGTAAAAAGTGGACTCTAATGGAAGAAAATATAAGGATGTATCCTCTGGTGTTAGCAGGTGTTCAATGTGTCTGCTGGGTTTCATTTAATTTAATTAGAGTTATTTACCTGTAGACCAGCAGAACAAACCCAGTTATTTCCTTTTGCTCAGTTATTTTACATTGTTTTAATCTGTTGATCCATAGACTCTATTAATGTAAGCCCTATTTACATTAGAAAGATCTGGCTTGACCTAACCAAATCTAGCTTGTGACACATTTCATCTTTTTACAGTTTTACACTGTGCCTGGCCAAGTGACCATTTAAATTGCTCTTATCTATGGGTTAGCCTGTTGCTGTCAAGCTGGGTCCAAACCTTACCTATGCATTTAGACTTGGGAAAAGGGGGGATTTCATGCAATCTTAACTGCATGCATGTAGTAGTAGCATTTAATGCATGACCGTGCTAAATCTCCAGTTCTATTCAGTGTGCTCCAATACCTGTATAGCAGGTGCTAGAATTGTGAACCACTGTAAACTCATTATGGTTTAGAGCACTCTAAACTGAAATCTACACATCTGGCCCAGGTCTAGCATGTTTGGGGAATCTAGTGTGGTCTAGATTTTGGGTATAAATGGGGCTATAGACACATACGCATAAACAAGATTCTTACCTTAATCTAATTAGTGGTGGACTTGTTCCTTCCAGATCATGTTATGTATGAAGCTCTATGTGCATATGCTAGCAGTTTTACTCTAATGTGTACAGTTTTATTTCTAGTATTCATGGGTTCACTCTGGTCTCATAGATTCTGAGTCATCATACATCCATTCCTAGAAAATGCTGTGGTTTTGTGACGAATGCTTGAAATTGAATTGTTGGTGTGCCTCAGCCCTTGAAAATCATAACAAAAGTTAACCTCTATCTATGTTTCTAGTTACAGTGTGAGCTTTGGAAATTTCTCTTCAGCACATGGCAAATATTAGCTGCAAAGATTCTTGGTTGTACCAACCTAAAAAATACTCGAGCCAGTGATTCAGTAACAATGTTTGACTTCAACACAATTGAACATTTTAACAACGTATCGCTAACAACTGACAGCATGTTTATGTCAACAGTTTATGAAAATACAGCTGGTTCTCTGCTATAACTGCATGATTTATTGATTTGTAATTTATCTCTCAAACCAGTCAATTAATTAAAGATACATTTTCTTATATTATATATATTTTTACATATTCTGAATATAATGGGAAAATGAATATTTTCCACTCAGTACCATGACTGTACTGCATTGTAATTTTTTGTCATGAGTTCATTAGCTTATCAGACTGCTAAATAAATTTCTATGATATCTAATGATATAGATATCATGTACTCTTACAAAGATTCTCTAATTGTATTTTATCAGCATAACTGGAAGATACCTCAAAATAATATAAATTATGTTGGAAATTTTAATGACTTTCTTATTTAATCCTGATATAATTTCCTTCTTTATTAGGAAAAGAGAAGCTATGATGGCAAAGACTGGTCCCACCACAATTACATCACATGACAGAGGAACTGCACCTAACAATGCCATGGCATTATTTCATAAAGAGCTCACAGAAACCTGCATTGATATGCTGGCCAGATATACGTTCTCAGATTGTACTAACATGCCTAAGAGGTAGGTCAAAATGGTATATATGTGTTGCATATAGCACATTTATATTAACCAAGTTACGAAGAATAATTTTAAATAAAACAAAATGTCAGCTAATTCATGTTTGCTGGCAGTAGTAAGCCCCCCCCCCCCATACCCCCTCCCCCCAAAATTAATAATTTTTTATTTTGATTTTCAGTACAAATTTATGGATTTTGAGCTCCAGCCACTTTTGACTTTTTTTTCAAGACAATATAATAAAGTTTTCATGAGATTTCATTTTGTTGTGATGTGCTTCTACCGGTTCAGCAAATTATCATTAGAAACAGAAATTTTTAACGAAAATTTAAAACAAAAATGTAATAAAAAAATTGACCACACTGATTTCTGAAATAAGTGTTAGAGAACCCAACCCTTATTGATTTGGAGTCATGATTCAGACTTTTGTGAAATCATACCATATAAAATGTATTATATTAATGTTAGTATTAAGATTCATTTTATACTCAGAGTTTTGCTATATTTAGATATATTGTCTTCACATTTATCTACAGATCTCCTGTTGCTGAACTCATCCTTGCTGGGGGTCAAAGTCAGAAATGGCTGCTAGGACACCGGCTGGTGACAATTACAACCTGCAGTCCAAGGTCACGCATGAGGACGTCTCAAACTCCAAAGTCTTTACTCCCAGGTGTCAGCACTGTTGATGAACAGCCAACTGTTGTAGGGAGTGCTGGTAGGAGGCGCCACAGGTCAGCCACAGTGAAACCTTTATCAGAAACTCCTCCGATGAGACCTTCAAGTCAGGATGACATCTTACTGCACAGACAGGGGTCACATGACCAAGTCAGGGGGAGTCACATGTCACAGTTATCACCGCTTGGTGAGTTGGATCACTAATTAAAACCCTTAACTGCTCAGAGGGCCACTCAGGGCACTTAAGATTGAATAGATTTTCATGGGATAAACATATTGCACTTTTTTTTCCAATTCTAGACTAACATTTTATAATATATAACCTTATACTTATATTACAGCCTTAAAGGAAATATATAGAAAGGCAATATAAAAAAAATGAAACCTTTTCATCTCACATCAGCGAAAGATCATACCAGCAGGTTGTAAAATAAACTCATTAGTTCAGATAATATGTAAAATATCTTATAACATGACTTACAGTTACACTTAGTTATTGGTCATTTTTAGCTCAGCTGACTGTAAGTCAACTGAGGTATAGGAATGGCGCTTTGTCCGTTGGCCGTCTGGGCGTCCAGCCGTCCGGCCATCCGTTAGCAGGGCACAAATCGTAACTGCTGGACCTAAAAACTTCTAAGTGAATATCCAGGGAGGTCAATAAAAAAAATCTCCTTGGAAACCTGAAATTAGGTCACTGCGACCTATATCCTCCGAGCTATGGGGCTTGAAAGTACCCCCCAGAATAATCAAAAATGTAATACAAAACCTCCAATATCTTGATAATTAATGGGTGGACTGTCATGAATCTTGCCTTAAATATTGACCATGACTAGTTCTGGCAGTTCCCGAAAAGTGGTGGCCCACCTGTATTTTTTGTTATTTTAACAAATATTTAAAAAATTTTTTTTACCATAATATGACAACAATCATGTCAGTTTCTCAGCTGTAATTACATTGAGTGTCCCAAAACCTGGTGTGTTTATTGATCACAAGTGGATGCCATATAGTTATCACCCTGTCTGTCTATCTGTTTGTCTGTCCATCCGTCCATCCACACACATTTGTTTCCAGATGATAACTCCAGGTTGTATTGACACATGGATTTCAAACTTGACTCTCATATGGCCCACCACTAAAGCAAGAACATATATGATTTTGGGGTCATGAGGTCATAGCTCAAGGTCACGGCTGCATTTTAAGCCAAGCTTTTCATCCCAAACTTTCCATTTTGCACATTTAGCTGACTTGCCAGTATGGGGAGAGCATAAATTAATTTGGGGTCACATGGTCAAAGGTCAAGGTCACAGGGGCCATATGTTCACAAATTAGTTTCCAGATGATAACTCCAGTTTAGTTTGACATATTAGTTTCAAACTTAACTTAAATATTACTCACCACTAAAGTAAGAACCGTGTGGATTTTGGGGTCCAACAGTCAAAGGTCATGGTCACAGGACTCATTTCTTTAAAAAGAATGCATATGCATTTGAAGCCAAACTTTTCATTCCAAACCTTTCATCTTCAAGGTATTGCTAACCTGCCAAAAAGGGAAGATTCTGTTCAGTTTTGGGGTTATGAAGTCAAAGGTCAAGGTCACAGTACCCACTTATTTAGAAAGATTGTGGATGCATTTTAAGCCAAACTTTTCATCCAAAACCTTCCATCTTGCACATATAGCTGAGCTGCCAATTGGGGAAGAAACTGATTAATTTGGGGGTCACAAAGTCAAAGGTCATCGTCACAGGGGCCCATCTGTCCACATATTTGTTTCTTAATGATAACTCCAGTTTGGATTGACATATTGGTTTCAATTTTTACATATATATGACCCACCAATAATGTAAGAACCCTTTAGATTTTCGGGTCATAAGGCCAAAGGTCAAGGTCACAGGACCCACTTCTTTAAAAAGATTGTTGATGTATTTTTAGCCAAACTTTCTGTCCCAAACATTTTCCAGATGTTGCTCACCTGCCAATAGTGGAAGTAACTGATGGATTTTGGGGTCACAAGGTCAAGGTCATGGGGGCCATCAATCCACATATTAGTTTCCAGATGATAACACCAGTTTAGTTTGAAATATTGGTTTCAAACTTGACTTCTATATGGCCCACCACTAAAGTGAAAACTGTTGATTCTGGGGTCATGAGATCAAAGGTCAAGGTTACAGGACTCACTACTTTAGAAAGATTGTGGATGCATTTTAAGCCAAACTTTTCATCTCAATCCTTCCATCATCAACATGTGGTGCACCTACCAATAGGGGAACTTTCCTTTTGATTTTGGGGTCATAAGGTCAAAGGTTAAGGTCACAGGGCCCTACCATTCACAAATTAGTTTCTGGATGATAACTGCAGTTTTGGGGAGACAGGTTGGCTTCAAACTGATCACAGGACCAATATTTATGAAAACCTCATAAACATATATCCTAATTGTCGACCCATGGGTCCCTAGTTTCTGATTAAATCAGAAATTTGAACAACTGAACAAAATAGAAGCTTAATACTACCTGTACAAAGAAAATTTACAATTATCATTGTAAATGGTATTATAAAATCAAATAATAGCTGGTTTGTTGACCCTAATTTATCTTGATGTAACATTTTCAGTTTTAAGCTCAGCTGACTTTCAGTCATGCTGGGCTATAGGGATGGGTCTTTGTCCATCGTCCTTACGTCGGTCCGTCCGGCCAGCCGTCCGTTAGCAGGGCACAAATCGTAACCGTAGGGGCTAGGGCCATGAACCCTGTGCAGTCTTAGAGGTTATAAAAAGATCTCCTTGCAAACCTGAAATTAGGTCACTGCGACCTATATTCTCGAAGTTATGGGGTGTGTTTGCACCCCCCAGAAATAACTCTTTGAGACAAAATTTTCATCCCAAACCTTCCATCTTTCACATACAGCACACCTACCAACAGGGGAAGAATCATAATTTTTTTTAGGTCAAAAGGTCAAAGGTCAAGGTCACAGGAGCCTCTTCTTTGAAAAGCCTGTGGATGCATTTTAAGCCAACCCTTTCATCCCAATTCTTTGATTTTTTACATATAGCTCACCTACTAAGTTGGAGAAGAATCCTATAGATTTTGAGGTCACAAGATCAAAGGTCAGGGTCACAGGATCCACTTCTTTGAAAAGGTTGTGGACACATTTCAAGCTAGACTTTTCATTCCAAACCTTCCAGCACTGATATCGCTTCTCTGCCAACAGGGGAAAAGACCTGTTGATTTTGAGGTCAAAGGTCAAGTTCACAGCACCCACTTCTTGCGTGGAGTCATTTTCAGGCAAACTTTTCAATCTGTACCTTCCATCTGTCATATATGGCTTACCTACCAATAAGGGAAGAGCCTATTGATGTTGAGGTCAAAAAGTCAAAGGTCAAGGTCACAATATTTAATTGTTCTAAATGCTTGTGAGCATATTTCAAGTGTAACTGTTCAACCCAAACCTTCAATCTTTCACATATGCCACATCTATGCATCACTCAGTTTGACTCAAACTTCATATTTATGGGTCTTTTTGCTTGAATAAATAACTTATTGATTTTGGGGTCAGCTGGTCAGCAGGTTAAAGGTTGCAGGTCAAAGTTATTCACCCATTGGTTGCCAAGTAATTACACCAGATTTAAGTGGTTAGTAGTTACCCATCATTTAGAAAGAATCCAGTTGATATATGGGCAAAAGGCCAAGGTCATAGGTCAGGAATGTTCACAATTACTTATTTTATAGACCATCTCTATTTTTCTTGTATATATAACCATCCCACTCCAGCTGGTACATCTCCCTGTGTGGCTGTAATTGTGAGTGACACTGGTGACATATGACTCCCTTTTGTATCAGCCTATTAAGTGATAAGGCTCAGTGATAAGTACCTCGTTACTTCATAACAAAAACACTGTTGTCAGAATGCTTCAGCCAGGCATTAAGACTATGAGAGTATAGTATTAAGGTTTAGCTACTGATTTATAAGATGATGGGAACATTTTGCAGTTTATTTTATGGAATCCTAGCAATAAACTTATTTTCCTACATATCTGAATATTTTAATATATATCACCACATATAAAAGCAAGTGTTTGTTCTCATAATATGTGGATGTGTACCTTGATTTAGGATGGCTTTTTGTTTTATTTCAAGATTCTTAGTCATGCTTTCTGCATTTCTTTTCTTTCAGGTTTGGCAGTTTACCAACCCTGCTGACCCCATTGAAAATCAGAGTGACAATAAAAAATATTGGACTTACACTTTTTACAATTGCATATCTATAAATCTGATATGAGGGCCTGGACATGCCTTTTGAATTATTTTGGGCATTCATTACTGGATAATTTGCCCAAGTTTGGTCTCTTATTGGAGAATGTGGGATATCAAATGTCATACTTGTCAGAAATCCATAATGTCTGCCAGTTAGCCACCTTAGAAATTCTTTCTTCAGTGTAGTTTCAGTAATTTTTCTTTAATGTTTGGTCCGATTTAGAGAATGTTTGTTGTCTGATTTTAGACTTGTCAGAAGTCCAATATGGCCACCAGGCAACCATCTTTTAATTCCTTTTGATCATATTTTCTCAAGAACAGTTAAAGTGAATGCAGTTGGATGTATATTTATGTAATCTTGTAAAGGATTGGGTCAAATATTTCTGAATAAATATTACAATCATTTATAAAAGTGCAGTACAGTCGGCTTGTATTGAATTAAAAATCATACAGAAGCACCTGTTTCTCAATAATTCTTGCATGTATTTCCTTGATTTTTGCTATATATTTTGATCTTATATTTTCCCTTTGTGGTGTTCCTTTGAGACTGACAGGTTTCAAGCAAGCTGTTGGAATAGTTCCTGATAGCTTAACAATCATGCATTTTCCTCAGACCATCAATTCACTGTGTTTTAACCAGACATAGGTGATATATATTTCTGTTGTCATAGAAAATTTTCAACAAATTAGCAAATTGGTTCTTCAAAATTTGACTGGAAGTTGTGAATCTCAGTCCATGATGTCACAGGTCATGCTTGGCAGCTGAGCGTCATGACCCATGGGTCACTTGTTTAGACTCCCTAGTGCCCCTTGTTGATCACTTAAATAATAATTATCCTGCATAATCCTAATTAATATTTTACCTCTATGAATATATTCTTTATTACTATTCAGCTTCCAGTAGTGAATCTCTGCAGAGTCAGCCATTGCAGGACATGACGTGGACACTACCGTGGGCTGAGGTACATATCCGTACTCCAACGGGGAACACCTCGTGGATGCTGAGACTTCAGAATGGACAGTGTAGCGGCTCTGACTTCGCCGAAACGTCACCGGATGATCTGTTTAAGTTGTATTCTGGAGAGCTAGTCACAAACTCATATGAGAAGGGACAGAAAATTGACAGTGAAGGACTTGGAGAGACTGAATATGATTCTCTGCACGAGGAACATTTCCAGAGTAACGGCTCATCTACTTCCATCACAGACAAAACAGAGGTGAGTTAAGTTACAGAACACCTATATAATATATATAAAATAATACACAGAAAAAGTAAGATCACCCCATAAGGGAATCGAACCCATGACCCTCCAGTTGCCGGTCATCTGCTCTACCACAGAGCTAACAGGGATTCCCCCAAACTCTGTGTATCAGCACACTGTCATAGGAACCAGCAAAATAACGTCACTACTATGACTGGAATTATACATATTATGTGTCAACACAGCAACTTTGCATGAAGCAGTGATAAACTGATGGCCTTTTTATGGTATGCATCATGAATTGTATAGAGATGTTTGAATGGCCATGCTGGTCCATTTCATAGAGATAAAGAACAAGAATACACAGAAGAAGTTGGATCCCCCAATATGAGAATCAACCTATATAAATTAATGTAAAATTCAAATTGTGGCACCAGCCCTTGAAATCACTTTTATCAACATAAAGGTAAAATGATAGAAACAAATCCTTGAAGGCTATCACCAGGAAACAAAGAAATAAACCACTTCAAACATCCAACAGTATGGCACAAATTGATCTCTTGCATGAAAATTTCAATTTCAGTAGTTCTGATTAGCAATGAATGGACTCTTGGCTGTTTGCCCAAAGTTATGAATACACATCTCAGAATAGGTATTTAAATACTGGTATAGGTGTTTATATACTGGAGTGGTAGGCCTGCTTGAGTTGTGATCCGAGTCACACAGAGAACTGCACTGCAGTGGTTATCCATAGGCGTGTGTGTTGGCAGAAATTCAACAGTTATACAGGTGATTTACCAATACACTTTGAGTTGTAATGGGTTACTTTTCCCACATGGCTGGTTAGAAAGAAAACAGTTGCATTTTATGAGAGGCTTTGTTTATTGTCCCCCACTTCCATGGAAGGAACGGGGGACATTGATTTGGGTTTGTCTGTCTCTTCCTACAGCTGTCTGTATGTCTGTCTGTCTCTCTGTACATCAGGTTTTTATTTCCAAGTGATAACTTTCCTAAATTTTATCAGATTTCATTCAAATTTGGATCAGTGATTGTTCCCATTCCTACCTTGGTTGGGATTGGTTTTGGAGTGTCTGTCTCACAAGATAATAATACAATATGACATTTCATTTTCTGTATGATGAATCAGCACATTTAGTTTCATCAATCACCAACAGGTGTCGCTAGCGGTGGAAGTAAAATACTTGAATTTTTTGCAGTAACTGCCAGGAGTTGCCATCTTTTGAGTGTGGTGTAAAATATTAGTCACCACACACTTTAAAATCATACCTGACTTGAAGGGGGAAGCGGGGGAGATTAATTGCTTGAATTTGCTTGTTTTAAGTAACATTGCACCTATAGGCCATGAAGCATTGTCAAAAAAGATGAAAAAATTTGCATTACCATGCAGTTCAGACAAAAGAAAGCATGACATCTAAATGGACTCTCTTATGTTAGAGGGGCAAAACCCCTCTAATTGTATCCGCCAAAACAGAGTTTTGCTGATACTATGTTTTCAGCCCACTGCTGCCGCTGCCGCGTAAGTGTCTGGAGAACTCCTCCATAACCGCATGACGGAATTTTACTAATTCCGGGATTATGTTCGGGTCACATGAACTGCTGCGCCCCAATTTTGTTTTGACCTCTGACCTTTCCTCTCTCCAGTGAGTACATCTGTGCGTCTGTTTTGACACATTAACCCACATATCTTGGGAACCGTTTGACCGATCCGGAAAAAAATTTTGCACAAATGTAGCCCTTGGATAGCTTTATAACATACATAAATAATGGTGGCTTCACTCCACAACCATTTTTGCACAGCGTCCATCTGTTTATCTGCCTTGGGATAAAATCACTAATATCTCTGCATTGGTTAGACTTATCCACATGAAATTTTGCATGTGTATACATCCTGGACAGCTTTCTTGATTTTATGACAGGTGGTGCCACCTACATTCACGTTCACTAATATCTCTGCATTGGTTAGACTTATCCACCTGAAATTTTGCATGTGTATACATCCTGGACAGCTTTCTTGATTTTATGACAGGTGGTGCCACCTACATTCACGTTTACAATGTAGCCCTTGGATAGCTTTATAACATACATAAATAATGGTGGCTCCACTCCGCAACCATTTTTGCACAGCGTCCATCTGTTTATCTGCCTTGGGATAAAATCACTAATATCTCTGCATTGGTTAGACTTATCCACCTGAAATTTTGCATGTGTATACATCCTGGACAGCTTTCTTGATTTTATGACAGGTGGTGCCACCTACATTCACGTTTACGCTGCAGGCATCCAAGCTCATATCTCAAGAACCGTTTGACTGATTAGGCCAAAATTTTGCATGTGCATAGATCTCACATAGCTCTTTATCATATGCAAAACTGGTGGCGCCACCTGCAACCATTTTTGCACAGCGTCCATCTGTTTGTCTGCCGTGGGATAAAATCACTCATATCACGGCAGTGGTTTGACTTTTTGCATTTGTATACAAATTTGATAGCTTTCTGGATTTTGTGGTTGGTGGCACAACCTACTTAC
This sequence comes from Sipunculus nudus, assembly GCA_026874595.1. Lineage (NCBI taxonomy): Eukaryota > Metazoa > Annelida > Sipuncula > Golfingiida > Sipunculidae > Sipunculus > Sipunculus nudus. The sequence continues at coordinate 48,732,389 of CM049307.1, read as the reverse complement.
ACATTTCGGCTGCAGACATCCATTCTAATATGCAACACACCTCACTCTATTTCCCCTTGTTACTCAATCGATGCCTCACTTCACCCGTCCCACTCTGATTTCAGCAGATACACGTAGTCGCTTGTCAACTACCCGTATTCTAGTGTGGCCCATATATTTTGCTGCTTAGTGTCTTATAGTAAATCTGGTTGCTACAGCTCTAACTCAGAGACATTTCTGTTAAGAATCGTGAGCTGCTGCTGAAAGAACTGCAGAGCTGTTCTCTGTCAATTTTGAAGAATTTTTAAAGATAGTAATTTAATAAGAATGGTTTGTTGAATTTCAATATTAATAAATGGGTCAACAAGAGTATTTGTAGCTTTCCATTGCTACTTGTAATTTATAGTGAAATATACATATAAAACAAAGTACAGTCATGACTTGATAATTCGACACTAAATGTTATACACTAATTTATGTCAGATTGCAAGGCTGTCGGTTTGTCAAATTAATAAAGGGGACAGAGGGTCAAGATACAATGTGACTTAAATGTTTGGAAGACTTGTTATAATTCATTAAGTATTTTGTCATATATCTTTGTATATGATATTGTTAGGATTTATGTGATTTAGGAAGTAAAACATCTGTCATGGAGTACTGTTTTTATTCTTATATACATGTCTATATATACTATGCTCATCAAAATTGATGACCTATGCAGATTCTACCATTATGAGGCATGCTTATATTTCTGAACAAACACTAACTAAATGTATTTAATAAATGAACCAGCAGTTCATGTACATCTAAAGAATGCAAGCATGTCTGTCTGGTATCTTGATCTTTTATTTTGATTTTCACAGACTTTTCTAAGCAGTCCACTGTCAGCATCAAAGTCCCCTGCAGCGAAGCACTGCTCCTCCATATACTGTAGCCCTGTTTCTATTCCCCAGATCGTGTCTCTGGGAGTGACTGGTTTAGAAGGACCATCTACTCCCTCAGACTCACTCTCAATGTCGCCTCCGTCTTCTTTGACCATTGATACAATATCAGCGACCATTGGCATTGTTTCCGTGGGCTCCATGTTGTCCAATACCAGGTATTCCTTCGTGGTCCCGTGGTCAGCACTGTTGAGTGCCTGGAAAAGGTCCCCCACACCATTCTCCACCTCTGCGTGTTTCACACACTGAGAGGTTCATGCCTGCCACATACGGATCTAAACTGACTTTATTAGTGAGCCAAATTGACTCAATAATTGGCTCTAGTGTACATTTAGAACAGTAAGCATTGCTGAATTTCAAACCTAATCGATCAGGGTGCTGTGTGCAGGAGCGCAACAAATGACATCAAAGGACAATATACCGGTCGGATTGTCAAGTCAGAAAATTTCTGTATCCTTGTTTGTGTCGGGAAATGTCATGTCAGAGTCACAATCCAAGGCTGTTAGTTTGTCAAGGCTAATTTCTATGGGTCCTGTTCGTTTATTGCAAAATACTGTCGGATTGCCAGGTTTTCAGATTGTTAAGGGTCGGAATGTCAAGTGCTGACTGTAATGTTAGACTAATCCTAGTTTAAAAAAGTGCTAATTGGTATATTTGTAACTGCATTGTAGATTCTAAATTTTGAAACATGACTGATAATGTATATCGTGTTGTTTTACAGGACTCCAAGGAAGGCACAGATGATAAACCATTAACAAAGAGCAGCTCCTCTCCTGACCTGGCCCCCACAATGCAGGACCTAATACAGAAGGACAGTGCTGTCGAGGCCAGCCCAGAGACAAAGGCTGAATCAGCAGGACCTGAGGAGCCAGAGCAAGGGGTGGTAGGTGACATAAGTATACCAGTGTCTACTAGAGATCAGTCTTGAACTTATAGATATCAGGGGGATAATCAGAAGGAATCATCTGCTCTTGAAGGCAGCATGAACAATAAGTTTAAATGTGTCCTGCTTGTACTGGATATGTGCATGTGACAAATGCAGCTTTCATCTTGGAGATATGATTCAAAGTATCTAGTGTAACCCTTTTTTCCATAAATAAAATGTACCTTTATTAAAGATTTGTCCCAATTTAAGTCGTCTTTATCATTTTATGATATGACCAACATAAAAGTTCAGTTTTGATGGTTTTTATGAAAGGACAGATATTAAAGATCAATAAATTTAAACCAATCCTATAATTTAACCATTTGGAGTAAATATTTAATCAATTGTTCCTTCCAAAAGTCCTTCCACTGTTATTAATGGAGTTCATGCGGGGGGGGGGGGGGGGGGGGGGGTCGGGGATGGCTAAGTGGATAAGGGCATTTTTTGTATAATATAAAATATTTACACATACATGTCTTCTTTCAGGAACCCCGCAGGTCTAGATCACAGACTATTGGTACCCATACCATGGCCAGACAGAAGGCAGCCATAGCCAGACGACTGAAGGTAGCGAAGGACCTAGGAGGGAGTCGAGGTGGGATGAACCCCAACTTTGTGTTTCTCCAGCTCTACCACTCAGGGGCATTCAGGGCCAGACAAGAGGAGAGGCCTGTGGCACTACCAGCTCAGAATGAGGTAAATGTAGGGTGGTTTGTGTTAACGTGAAGTTTGAGTACACAGAGAGCAGTTTAATTTTTATGGTACTTTCTATATAGTATTCAGACATCAGACTGATGCAAAAACATGACTGATGTATGGTGTACATTCCAGTGATTATCAGAATATTGCATCACCTCACAAGCCAAACCAAATTATGTAATAATATTTTTACAGTTTTCTTATTTTAACAATTTTATTTGATTTCACAGCCTTAAAGGTAGTACATAAACATTTGAAATAATGTGTGCTGTATCTCATGCTGTTAATTCATTTTGGCTCAGTACAACAGTTTCCCAGTAAAACCAGCCTCATCACACAGACTTACTACCTCTAATTTACCTGTTTTGTACATTGATATGGGTCTATATGTGAGGAAACAGAGTCATTTGTCTGTTTACAATGACAAGACTTTCTGACACAAGGAGAAAACACATGAAAGAGGAAACAGAAAACATCACCTGTTGGGACTTTGAAAAATCTTAATCTGTTAAGTTTCGCTATACAGCCACTAGATGGCCTGTGTGCTATATTCATGTTTCATGCCACTGATCAGGTCTAGTGAAAGTTTATTTCCACTTGTGTACAAGAGTAAGCAAAAAGCTTTAGAATGAAATATTGGCAGACACCATAATATTTAAGCAAAAACCCTATATTTCATGTATATTTAATATACCTGATACCCATTAATTGTGACCTCTGTTTTAGGCCAGTAGCTGATAATTACATATTTTATGCAGGTGGTCAACAGAGCTGTCAAGATGCTTGATCTGATGTTTCCATATGAGACTCACAAGATTGGTGTGGTGTATGTGGGCTCAGGCCAGGTGAGTGGCAGTTTGATTATAGCTAACTGACCTTGACCGTCAAGTTAATTAGTTTATAATATTGTCATATTACCTCCAGAATATCTGAAAATTGAAACCATATAGAAAAGAGGGTATCACATACCCTGATGGTAAAGCTGTACTACTAGTACTGTAACAGTATTCTGTACCTGTTAATATTGTAAATTAATAATCATATCTGGTATGTCTTCAGATATTCCATGCTTTCAGAAAGCACCATATATATACATTAGAATCTGTCATCTTAGAAAAAAAAGTGAGATGTTTATTTTCCCTGGAGGGCCTGTGGAATAAGTAATATACAAGCTCTGCAGGCTTGTAAAATTTCAAGCTAATTAATCCTCATTCTGGATCTATTATTAGAAAGCACATTTGTAGTGTCATTCCGATAGTGCTAGATGGTCTTTCAAAAGTGCACCGTGAGGTATTTATTTCCATTTAGGCTTTAAGAAACATTTAAATTCTCAAAAGCTTATGATCTATGCAAGGAATCTGAAGACAGATATTTGCCTAGTGCAGTATCAAAGTTTGTGAATCTTTTGAAGAAACTTATTTAAGGTAACACACTTATATAAGGAGCAAAGAATAAATATATAATTCTCTTACTAGACTTAAACTATCTTATATGCAGTATCCACTAATGTGTATGTCTTCATTGGTACTGTGTTAAAGTTGTACACATTTGTACTAACCCAAGTGTAAAGCAATTATAATGTATACCCATTCATCAGCTTGCAGTAGGGTTCTTTGGTTATCTCTTGCTATGAATTATAAAAGACAAAAAGGTTTGCAAACAGATTTGCTCAAAACCTTGTCCTATTGTGAATTGATTTGTCTGGGGAGTTGCCTGGTGATAACTGTGGTTGGCTTTATATTTGCGAGGCTGAAATTTCGCAATTTCTTCAATTTGAATGTTTTGTGAAGGTTTCATTTTCGCGATTGCACCAGAACCTGTACAACCTAAGTGCAAAAGTATTTGTATTGATTTAAAATTTAGAATGTCCTACAATACCTAATGCATTGCATTTCTGGTTCAGTCATTCACTTATCACCTGTGTCATAGTTGATATATCTCATGTAATTACCCCGTGTTTTACAATAATTAATACTTGTTTGCATGGGCCAGTTCACATACAATGCAATGATTAGATTGCTGATTATCTTGTTTCCAGAGCTGTGATATCTAATCTGTTTTTACAGATGCATCAGCCCCTCATATTCATCTTGGTTGATGAGCCATTTTATTCCCGAGGGTTACATATTCATGGTTATTTCTCATTAGCGAATATCGCGAAATTAAAACCCTCACGAATGAAAAGGCAACCACAGTATGTATTGTATGTATTCTATCACAGGTGAGCAGTGAGACAGAGATCCTGTCCAATCTGTATGGATCCCCTCGATACACTGAGTTCCTACAAGGTATCGGGACACTGCTTCCTTTACAAGACTGTAACCCTGAAACTGTATACATCGGTGGCCTTGACCTAAGTGGAGCAGATGGCCAATTTGCATACACATGGCACAGTGACTTCATGCAGGGTAAGAAGAACATGAACCCCATGGGGATTCTTTTGTCACTGCTTACCTATAGACAATACATGTGATATATTTTTTTAAAGATTAGAACCATGGCCAGTACAGGGCACCTTCTATTAAAACAGGATGAAAACAGCCCTATCATCTCTGTCAAGTCTAAACCTTTTTAATTTTAGTTTTCAGAATACATTTTCACACAAGTTATGGTAATAATTCGAAAGTCATACAGGCATCAGATCACATTTCTTAAGTTGAGTTTAATCTTTTCTTTATTTCTTCTGTATATATTGTCTTCAGAATTTAAGTCAAATTTGTTGTGCCTTTATATTTAAAATGAAAAAATACTTTCTATCCTGGTCTCAGTTTAGAAATAATTTTTGATAAACTATGTATTGTACTTTGCTATATTTCTACTTTTAATACAAGGTTAGCTTTTAAAAGATTTGGCGAATTTCACATGAAATACATTAAGTCATTACTAATGTTGAATCAGGTAATGACAGAATAACCTGAAAGGAACACACAAGTATTGATTATGGTTTAATATGAACCACTATACACAATAAGATACCTCATCAGGAAATCGTAAAACCCATGCCTGCTTGTCAAATATACATGTCAATCAAATTATCTACTTTCGATCACAGTTCTGTTCCATGTGGCTACACTGATGCCAAACAGAGAGTCTGATCCTAACTGCAATGCCAAGAAGTTACACATCGGTAACGATTATGTGCATATCATCTATAATGACAGCGGGGAAGACTACAAGCTTGGAACAATTAAGGTTAGCCAGTTTTTTTCCTCAATAGAGATAACTGACTTTTTCTGTGTATTCTTGATCTATATCTCTGTGCAATTGACGAGCATGGCTATTCAAACATCTCTCTATATAATACATGATGCACACCGTAAAATTTTGGCCATTAGTTATCACTGCTGCCTGCAAAGTCTCTGTGTCGACACGTAGTATGTATAATACCCTTGAGTCACGCTGACGTCACTTTGCTGGTACCTATGAAAGTGAGCTGATACACATAAGGGTTTGGGGATCCCTGTTAGCTAAGTGGTAAAGCAGATGACTGGCTGTCAAAGGGTCATGGGTTTGATTCCCATACAGGGTGATCCAACTTTTTCTGTGTATTCTTGTTCTATATCTATAAAAGAGTAAGATTAAGATGGGAACACTCTTACGGTAACAAACTTTTTTGGAGCAGATATTTTAGATTTCCCTGAACAGATGAACCTTCAACGATGCTAAATGCTGCTTTGGCATGCAGTTTTAATGAAGTTAAAAAAGGAATAATTTTCTTTATGATGTGTGTCATGTTGGTTGTTTTGTGTTAATTTAATTATCAAGATAATTAAGTCTAATCTCAAACTTTTTTTTTTAATGTTTGTTGAGTTAATATTTGCATGGTTATTAGTTGCACATGGGTTTCACGAAATTTAAGAAAATATGAATAAATCAGAATCTTACAAACTGTATGATAGCTACAGTTCAAAAATTCTCTCAAGCAAACATTACCTTTTTTAATGACATGCAAGTAACCATAGAATGTAAATGATGTGATGTAGACTTGTTTAAATTTGTTTCAGGGACAGTTCAACTATGTGAGTATTGTGATCCAGCCACTGGACCACGCAACCAACGCTGTTAGAGTTCAGGCAAGGGAAGGTAAGTGGAGGGGTAGGGTAGAGAGAGTGTGAGAGAGAAAGAGAGGGAGAGAGTGACAAGAGGTAAGGTCTCATGTGAACTGCACTGTTACAAATTAACTACCAGTAACTAATTCATTTTGTGTTTTGAGGTGTTTCAGGTGCCCGAAGGTAAAACCCCTTTATTTACCCAGGGATGATATTGGCTTGGAAATACATGGGCAAACGATGAATTCCCTTCATCATTAGGGCTGTATTATCTCATGATATACTGTGTTTAGCTTTATGTTTTCAAGAGTTTCAAATTCATGATATTTGCAAGAGGGATATTATCAAGCAAATAAAACCTTCTGGAATACAGCGCCCCTTCAACACAGCTAAACAGTCATTTATATTATGACCAAATAATTTATCTCACCTGTCTTGATACATCAGTTTTGATCAAACCTACTGTGTCCATGGAATAAGGACCATCCTTGAAAGCACTGGTTTAAAGATGAGAAAATGTTTCAAGTTAACAGCTAGCCTCCCCTCACTATTGCATTTAGTTAAGTAAATGTAGACAATTATCAGATAACAATCAAATTTATTAAAAAGAAACATACCACAAAAGCTGTGCATGAGATTACCTGTTATGTTTTGTGAGGAGTGTCAGAATTTGTCCCAAATCTGAAATAAATGTAAACAGTAAAGGGTTACAAAGCCAAGATTAGCCACTCCGATACTGGCCACAGGCTGTATATCATACTTTCCAGTTTCATAAATTGTCATGCTTAATCATCCTGGGAAGGAATGACATATATATAGAAACAAAACAGAAAGATATTTTAAGGGAAATTTATAAATATATCTTTCTCAGACATAGAAGACATCATCGGCCATACTGACACCAAAGTGATCTCAGACAACAACCTGGCCAACCTGGTGAGACAGATGGCAGTCCATGCTAATGTGAGTTCTTATATACTGGAAAATAAGAATCCTCCTGTAAGCCTTGTTATATCATTAACCTTTACTGTTAAGCCCTACTTAATGTGGTACATGCTACCAGCTTAGAAATGTAGTCCAGGGGTAGAGCACAGGGCTCAAAGCTAGCAGATTGTGAGTTCCAATCTTGGCCAAGGGAGTGATATTTTTCACGGTCAGCCCCACCCAGGGCCCTGTAGATTTAATGGAAGGGTGTGCCCCACAGCTGTGTTTCACTCACAAACAGGTGTGCCTTTTCAGGGGTTCCTTGGTGGTATGACCCAGCAATGGGCTGATTACACACACTGCCTGCAGGTGCAGTAGTCACTGGGCCTGGTTAAAACCAGGATTTAAAATGAGAAGAAGCATGTGCTACTAACCTGTCATGTAAGCTGAAACTGGAATTGAATTCTGCAGATTTCCATACTTAGTTAAACTGGCATTAAAATCAATGGAGGTGGTTACCTCCAAAAAAAAAAAAGTGGTACATGCTGATTCTCATTAATAAAGCTCTTCTAATAGTTCCTCAGTTGGGTCTTTAATCAATTGCTGTGAAATGATGTCATTGTCAAACAAATTGGAGATAATTTCACCATGATTGTGAAACGTTCTACAATACACCCCTATACAGTACCCACTTAATTCAGTTTCTTTACCTGTTTCACTTTTCAGTCAGGCTGACTGAAAGTCTCTTTGAAAAGAGAAGAAACTGCAGTTAATAATTGGCTTTAATCACATTTCACCTTAAAATATTTGTTTGCTTATGCACACCTGGGAAGATTATTCATGTATGTCTGTATGTCTGTATCCGTGATAATTGGCCCTAATGTCACAAACATAATATTACTTAACATTAGTAACAAGGCCTACAGGCCTAATGCGAACCTGTGCAAAGTTTGGGAGTATGAATGGAGGTTTATTTTTAAAATTTAATATTGATCCTCTTAAGTCCTGCATATCTACCTTTGTCATTATGATTTCAGCAAAATGGACGTTTCGGACCTGCAAGTTTCAGACTAGGACATTTTAAAACTAGAATATGGGTAGTCGACAAGAGACTATGTGTAACTGCAAAAATCAGAGTGGGACGTGTGAAGTGAGGCATGGATTATGTGGCAAGGGGAATAGAGTGAGGTGTGTTGAATATAAGCATGGATGTCTGCAGCATAAACGTGAATGTAGGTGGTGCCACCTGTCATAAAATCAAGAAAATTGTCCAGGATGTCTAAACCTGCAAAATTTCAAGTGGATAAGTCAAACCACTGCTGAGGTATAAGTGATTTTATCCAAAGGCAGATGAACACATGGACACTGTGCATAAGTGGTTGCAGGTGGTGCCACCAGTTTTGCCTATGATGAAGAGCTATGCGAGATCTATACTCATGCAAACTTTTGGCCCAATCGATCAAATGGTTCCCGAGATATGAGCTTTGATGTCTGCATAGTAAACCTGAATGTAGGTGGCGCCACCTGTCATGAAATCAAGAGAGCTGTCCAGGATGTATAAACCTGCAAAATTTCAGGTGGAAAAGTCAAACCACTGCTGAGATATGAGTGATTTTATCCAAAGGCAGATGAACAGATGGACGCTGTGCATAAATGGTTGCAGGTGGTGCCACCAGTTTTGCCTATGATGAAGAGCTATGTGAGGTCTATACAAATGGAAAATTTTGGCCCAATTGGTCAAACGGTTCCCGACATATGAGCTTGGATGTCTGCAGAGTAAACGTGAATGTAGGTGGTGCCACCTGTCATAAAATGGAGAAAGCTGTCCAAGATGTATAAACCTGCAAAATTTTAGGCAGATATGTCAAACCACTGCTGAGATGAGTGATTTTATCCCAAGGCAGATGAGCAAATTGGCTAAGTTCAGCTTCCTGTAAATCAGCCAAAACGCACTGAACCAAAACCATTTGAACAAACTTGAATTATCAACTGAGGATAATTAATGTGTGAGATTTAAGAATTTGGCCCAGTGGTATTGTTGAGAAGATCTTTGTAGCCACTGAGCTAAAATGGGCTGTTATGGCATATGACTAAATTCAGCTTCCCATAACTTAGCCAAAAGTCACTGAAAAGAGACCATTTGAATAAACTTCAGAAAGCACTACCCTAGGATCATTTCTGTGCGATATTAAACATTTTGGCCATTTGGTTTCAGAGAGGAAGATTTTTGTAGCCCTCAGTGTGATACAGGCACTGATGACCCCGTACAAAAAAGGCCGATGCAGGTGGGGCCACCAATACCTCAATTTCAGATATGACCTAGGTGACCAACATTGGCATAAAATTTGGTGATGATAGCTCCAGTGGTTTTTGAGATATAAATTTTAATATGCTTTTTTGCACAGTTAACAAAGTTCAACCTCCTGTAACTCAGCCAAAAATCTCCGAACTGGAACCATTCGAACAAACTTGAGAAAGATTGTTCCAGGGATCATTTTGTAAAATATTAGACAATTTGGCTGGACAGTTTTGGAGAAGAAGATTTTTAAAGCTTTTTTAGCTTTTTCCCTATAAAATCTAAGAAAATGCAGTTAGAAAAAAAATAAACAAAATCCGATATAGTTTTTTGGATGACTGATTATTTGCAAAAAATTTGGTGATGCTAGCTCCTGCCGTTTTTGAGATAGCTATGGTTAACGTACAGATGACGCACGACGGACGACGCCACACCATCGCATAAGCTCACAGGTTCGCTAAAAAAACTCTCCACTCAGGGACTTCCATTGGTTGTAGCTGTTGCTTGCTTGTCACCATATGAAGATATGAATTCACCAGGGACATGATCCAAAATACATTATTTGATAATATACCATGTTTCAGTAGTGAATTAGTCAACTTTGAATAAGTAAATACTAGTAAGTTTATAACAGTTCAAATGTTATAACATCTTTTTTATTTCCCTGGTCACATGTACTGCATCTTTTATTTCAGTTAATGTTTAAAATTCTTTTTCTAGCTGGCATCCATGATTCTACAAAGACAGAAAACAAACCCTCGAGACCCGTATGCTTCAAACTGGCTGGAGCGTCTACGGCAGCTCAAGCGAATTCACCAAAAAGTCCAAGGGGAGAGTGAGAGAGGAAAGAGTCTGCTGGCTGAGGACTTCTCTGATTATGTGCTATAGGACAAGAAGTGAAAAACTTTGGTTGCTCGCACAATCCCTGTGGGTATAAGAGATGAGGGAGGGGGCAGGGTCTAAATAAAAGTAGAGCATCCACCTTATAACTCTCAAGGAGATCACTGGCTACCTAAGCAATACACCTCGATTCAGAAGATGGACCCAGCTTTTTCATGAATAGTGAAACAGACACAAGGGATCCTTATTGTACCCACACTACAATTAAGTACTCAGTTGCAATTTTGAGATGAGTAACTTTGACATTTCAAGTAGAGGAGGCTGCTTACACCTGGTGCTACGCCTTTCCCGTTGATCCCACATGTAGAACAGTGCTGGACAACTGCTAACTCTGTGTTATTGTTACTGTGTTAACTTTTGTTATACTGGATTCCACTGTTCTCTGTGCTTCATGCAAATTATCAACCAGGGTACCTGCCCGCTCTACTAGGGCACAAGGCCCTAGACAGGAAGTGCTTGCCTTGGTTGTTATGTGAGAGCAGATGTCACCAGAAGGGTATCCACATTGAAGAGTATACAAGAGTGCTCATCTACTACTGTAGAAGAGTCTCTAGTTTGGAATTTCAGAACAAACTTTCCTGGAGGACTAGGCATCGTGAATATTCAAAGTAGTCCTTAAAACCTGGTCCTACACATAATACATTTGCTGTGTCTGCAGTCAAGGGTAAAGACCAGTTGACATGCTTCTTATTAAAATATTGATTTTTCAATTGCTTCCTTCACATTTCATTGGTGTGTACAGAGCTGCAGAGTTGAAAGGGGGGGGGCACCTTGATATGCAAGGCCTTTAAAATTTACTTAGGGAGTTATCTAAGGTCCTAATTTGAACTTAACTTTGCCAAAACTTTGCCCAAAAATGTAAACAAGGCCTACAGGCCTAATGCGAACCTGTGCAATGAGATTACACCAGGTATAATGCTTCAATGCTGGACCATTACTTTTCAAGAACATGTGTAACATGTATATGAACAATGCAAGTACTAAACACTTAGAACAAGAAACAATTAAACAAACATCACTGCTGCAATTCTGGCTTGGGTGCACACAACACAAAAACTAGAATATGTGTAGTCAACAAGGGACTACGTGTATCTGCCAAAATCAGAGTGGGAAAGGTGAAGGGGACATGGATTGAGTGGCAAGGGGAAACAGAGTGAGGTGTGCTGCATAATAGCCTGGATGTCTGCAGCCGAAATGTGTATGTAGGTAGCGCCACCTACCACAAAATCCAGAAAGCTGTCCAAAATTTTAGGCAGATAAGTCAAACCACTACTGTGATATAAATGATTTAAGCCCATGGCAGACAAACAGACGGCTCTGTGCAAAAATTGTGGCAGGTGGCGCCACCAGTTCTGCGTATGATAAAGAGCTACGGGAGATCTATACACATGCAAAATTTTGGCCCAACTGGTCAAATGGTTCCCGAGATATGAGCTTGGACGTCTGCAGCTTAAACAAGAATGAAGGTGGCGCCACCTGCATAAAATAAAAAAAGCTGTTCAGGATGTATAAACATGCAAAATATCAGGTGGATAAGTCCAACCAATGCAGAGATATGAGTGTTTTTATCCCAAGGCAGATGAACAGACAGACGCTGTGCAAAAATGGTGGCAAGTGGCACCATCAATTTTGTGTATGATTAAGAGATATGTGAGATCTATACACATGCAAATTTCAGGGGGATATGTCAAACCAGTCCTGAGATATAAGCCTGATTGTCTTCAGCATATACATAAATGTAGGTGGCGCCACCTGCCAAAAAATCCAGAGATGTATAAACATGCAAAATTTTAGGCAGTAAGTCAAACCACTACTGAGATATGAGTGATTTTAGCCCACGGCAGACAAACAGACGGACGCTGTGCAAAAATGGTTGCAGGTGGCACCACCAATTATGTGTATGATTAAGAGCTATGCCAGATCTATACACATGCACAATTTCAGGGGGATATGTCAAATCAGTCCTGAGATATAAGCCTGAATGTCTGCAGCGTATACATAAATGAAGGTGGCGCCACCTGCCACAAAATGCAGAAAGCTATCCAAGATGTATAAACCTGCAATATTATAGGCAGATATGTCAAACCACTGCCGAGATATGAGTGATTTTTATCCCACTGCAAACAAACAGACGGACGCTGTGCAAAAATTGTGGCAGGTGGCGCCACCAGTTTTGCGTATGATAAAGAGCTATGTGAGATCTAAAAACATACAAAATTTCTGCCCAATCCGTCAAATGGTTCTTGAGATAGGAGCTTGGATGTCTGCAGCATAAATTTGAATGTAGGTAGCGCCACCTGTCATAAAATCAAGAAAGCTGTCAAGAATGTATAAACCTGCAAAATATCAGGTGGATAAGTCAAACCACTGCCGAGATATGAGTGATTTTTATCCCACTGCAAACAAACAGACGGACGCTGTGCAAAAATTGTGGCAGGTGGCGCCACCAGTTTTGCGTATGATAAAGAGCTATGTGAGATCTAAAAACATACAAAATTTCTGCCCAATCCGTCAAATGGTTCTTGAGATAGGAGCTTGGATGTCTGCAGCATAAATTTGAATGTAGGTAGCGCCACCTGTCATAAAATTAAGAAAGCTGTCAAGAATGTATAAACCTGCAAAATATCAGGTGGATAAGTCAAACCACTGCCGAGATATGAGTGATTTTATCCCAAGGCAGATGAACAGATGGACGCTGTGCAAAAATGGTTGCAGGTGGTACCACCAGTTTTGTGTATGATAAAGAGCTATGGGAGATCTATACACATGCAAAATTTTGGCCCAACTGGTCAAACGGTTCCTGAGATATGAGCTTGGATGTCTGCAGCTCAAACGTGAATGTAGGTGGCGCCACCTGTCATAAAATCAAGGAAGCTGTCCAGGATGTATACACATGCAAAATTTCAACTGGAAAAGTCCAACCAATGCAGAGATATGTGTTTTTATCCCAAGGCAGATGAACAGATGGACGCGGTGCAAAAATGGTTGCAGGTGGCGCCACCATTTTTAGTGTATGTTATAAAGCTTTCCAAGGGCTACATTTGTGCAAAATCTTTAGCCTTATCGGTCAAACGGTTCCCGAGATATGTGGGTTTATGTGTGGGAACAGAGGCACAAATGGACACTAAGCAGAGGAAAGGTCAGAGGTCAACCAAAAATGAGGGTGCAGCAGTTCACATGTGACCGATCATAATTCCGAAATTTAAAAAATTCCGCCCAGTGGTTATGGAGGAGTTCTCCTGAAACCTATGCGGCAATGGCGGCAGCGTCTGCGTCCGACTGAAAACATAGTATCCGCAAAACTCAGTTTTGGCGGATACAATGATTGTAGCTGCACCACCAGTCTTACATACAACGTCAGACTGATATGTCAACCCCTCCTGTGAAATAAGCAGGGACATACACTGTGCAAAAATTATTGTAGGTGGCGCCACCAGTCTCGTACACTATAAAGCTTCCCGATATGTATAAACATGCCCAATTTTAGGCTGATGTATCAAATTCCTCTGTAGAAATAAGCAGGCGCATACACTACAAAAGTCAATGTAGGTGGCACCACCTGTCTTGTAAATGAGAATACCATCAAAGACGCATAGACAGGTCAAAATATCAGTCCAATACATCAAAGTTCCCCAGAGTTTGATGCACTGGGCTGACAAGGCTTAGGTGAGCAAGGCAGTTGCCCCTGAGTGACCTGTGACAAATTGCTGCCTCAAGCTACTGCACTGAGTGAACTCTTGACCTGCACCTGGCTAGACTGGTTGAACTTTTGATCTGTACCTGGCTGCACTGAGTGAATTCTGACCTGTTGCATAATCTGACACAGTTGGCAGTCTGCCGAAGCTATAAATAGATTCAGGCTGAACTTTTGTGCCAAACATGATGCAGTGAGCTGTCTTCCAGAGCTATAAATAGAATGCAGCTACTACACTCAGTGAACTGGCTGCACTTCTTCCAATCCTGGCACTGTGCCAAACTATTTATAGAGCTGACATCATCTTGGCTAATGGCCAACATCAAGGCACTGGCAATCTACCAATAATAAACCAAGTGCTGCCATCTGTACACAAAAGTGGTCCCTACTTGATATAACTTTGAAATTTATTTTCCCAATACAAAATGCTTTTCAGCTGACTTTTGTATAAAAAAGAAATCAGGAATTTATGTAAAATTATTACGGATGCATACTGAATGCAAAATTAAAATCCAGATATATTTCATTGATGGCAAATTCTTGAATTCAGTTGAGTAGGGATACCAATAATTTATAATCTACGTACAGTTGTATTTATATAGCCACAGAGAGCTGAATATCCATGATTGTAACATTGCCTGGTATGATAAATAACTAAAATCATAAATCTAAATTTTTTTAAAAGCTTTGAAAAAACTTTCTTGTCAATATTAACCAAAGATAACCTGAAATCTAAATGTCTAGTGGCATGATGTAGTAGATGCTGATAAACTGGTGCCAGGCTAGATGTAACAGCATCACACAGCTAACATATATGGTATAATGACTCAATTCAATCTCCATAATTCAGCTAAAAATCATTCATGTGGAACCATTAATGACAATTATTATAAGAATTATTGTAGGGATTATTCTTGTTAAATATTTAACAAACTGGCTTCAGTGGCATCAGTCGAAAAATGTTTAGCAGGTTTAGAACTCATATAGGAAGATACAGCAAACTGGCTAAGTTCAGCTTCCCGAAACTCAACCAAAAAGCACTGAACCAAAACTATTTGAACAAACTTGAATTATCAACATCTGAGGATATGTGTGAGATTTAAGAATTTGGCCCAGTGGATTTTTAGAAGAAGATCTTTGTAGCCACTGAGCTAAAATGGGCTGTTACAGCATATGACAAATTTGAGCTCCCCATAACTTAGCCAAAAGTCACTGAAAAGAGACCATTTGAACAAACTTCAGAAAGCACTACCCTAGGATCATTTCTGTGCGATATTAAACATTTTGGCCATATGGTTTCAGAGAAGTTTTTTGTAGCCCTCAGTGTGATACAGGCACTGATGACCCCGTACAAAAAAGGCTGATGCAGGTGGCGCCACCAATACCTCAATTTCAGATAGGACCTATGTGACCAACATTGGCATAAAATTTGGTGATGATAGCTCCAGCCGTTTCTGAGATTTAAATTTTAATATGCTTTTTTGCAAAGTTAACAAAGTTCAACCTCCTGCAACTCGGCCAAAAATCTCCGAACTGGAACCATTCAAACAAACTTGAGAAAGATTGTTCCAGGGATCATTTCTGTGAAATATTTGACAATTTGGCTGGACAGTTTCGGAGAAGAAGATTTTTAAAGCTTTTTTAGCTTTTTCCCTATAAAATCTAAGAAAATGCAGTTAGAAAAAAAAAAAAAATCGGATATATTTTTTTGGATGACTGATTATTTGCAAGAAATTTGGTGATGCTAGCTCCTGCCGTTTTTGAGATAGCTATGGTTGACGTACAGATGACGCAAGGACGTACGATGGACGACGCCGCACCATCGCATAAGCTCACAGGTACGCTAAAAAAAGAGGAAGGATTATAGTGCACAACCAGCAGATTTAGTAAAGATAGGTCATGAAAAGCAGGCAGTCCAACAGTCAGCCAAGCTATCCTTTCTGGTAAATTTAAATGGGGCTAATATTTCCAAATTGCATTTCTTGCACAAGAGTGCATTATATCAGGGAGGATTGGATGGAGACATACCTTACATCATTTGCTATATTAGCCATATTTTGTGAATTTTAATACTGTCAAAATCAGCCTGGCCATGTACCTTGATGACCCAGGGATGGGTAAGACTATAATGACTGGAGGGTGGCCGGGGTCCGAAGTAACAATATGACAGGAGTACTAAATGGCACATTACCACACCATACAACCTCACAACAAAAATATGCAAAGAGACATTTCTTAATGACACTTTATTATTTAAAATACTTGTCCATTATATTATATGCATGTGTGGTTCACCTTTATATATACTATACACTTCTTTCTCAACCAGACAGTAAAGATCTAACTTGCACAAGAAGCAGCCTAAGTAAAACATGAGACTTGTAGTTACCTTGATGAGCAGGAAATTTAAACTTTGTGCCCTTAATTCTCAGCACACAGTGTACTTAATAATCACACCTATTTAACAACCGAGGAAACTAGTGTATTACCTATTCCATTACATCAATCAATCAACTGAAAAACTGTTTTACCTGTACAGAATATAACTAGAGCAGGGGTAACTGATGAAAAGCTGCCTTCACATTCCACTGCATAAAATGGTCAACTTACCTGACACAAATATATCCAGCTAATGAGCACAGCTCTGTTGAAGCTGCTGTGCTGGCCAATGCAACTAATGCATTTCAGACAAAAAGTATCAATCTTCACACACAAGGGAAATTATCATAAAATACAAGACTGCTGGTCAAGAGTCACTTAGTCTCCAGAGAAGCACCACCAGCTGATGTGACGACAATTTATTTAATGCTACACAACTGGCAACTGGACAATCAGCAATGTTCTGGGTCATTATAAAACATAACACAAGTTAATAAATCCCATGAATACAAATGTAGACAGAAATAAATAACATTTAACTACCCAGCAAGAGTACCCAAGTGCCTTCTCATTTGACTTTTAGGTAATTATATTAATGACATAATCGGCAAACTATTATTCAAGAGCTACCCTAGTGTCATTCTCAAAGCTACTTAAATTTAATTTAGCACAATCTTCCAATGCAATTTCTTATGGCTAAAATTATCCAAGTATGTATACACAAATGATTATTCTTTAAGAACATTCAAATTAATTCCAAGGAATCTAAAAAAAAATGATTTTTTGCATGTCAGCACTGGTCAATGTGAACATGAATGGTGATACACCATCAGATTTGCATGTATACAACTTCTATGGACACCATAGTGCTAACTTTTATGAGTTTTAAACCCATTTAATGATTTAACCAATTTTTGGAATCATCCATTTCCCAAAGAAATATACAAGTAGAAAATTACAGTGTACTGGTAATAGTATAAATCACACATTCAGGAGTATCTCACCTATTATAAACAAGTCAGGAATCAAATTACTGTAA
The DNA here is from genome assembly GCA_026874595.1 of Sipunculus nudus. Lineage (NCBI taxonomy): Eukaryota > Metazoa > Annelida > Sipuncula > Golfingiida > Sipunculidae > Sipunculus > Sipunculus nudus. The sequence goes on along the minus strand of CM049307.1, from coordinate 48,714,564 downwards.
ATATCCTTAGTTCTATGAAATTTCATTTCAAAATACAATTCCTAGGTTATAGTGTAACCCTATGTAAAGAAACATTTCGAATAAAAATGGACTCAATATTGAACAGATGAAAAATGTCTTCACCTATTCTGGTTCATAGTTCTGATTTTCATTGTTTGATGTTACTTGAATCATGTTGTTGTCTTAAGTATGTGCTACCTAACCAATGCTACAAACACTGACGTGATTAAAATGGAAATCTGATTAGATCTTTCTTGCAAGTAAATATCCATACTGGTGTAAGAGGGCTCCCGCAAGGGTAAAACTTGGTTAAAGCTAGGGTCCAAAGTACCACTCTGAAATACTGACCCAAGCCAGTTCACAAATGTATGTCTGAGATAGCTACGCTACATAAGATTACAGGTTGTGTGGAAGCATTCTGCTCTGGTACCAGTCTAGTCATCCCCAGCAGGACTTCTATCATCCCCATTCCTGAAACAAAGAAAACAGTTGTCAAACATGCTCCATATACTTTTAGATAAAACATATCTTGTGAAAATAAAATTATGTTAACTTCATAAGATACATATGTAATTAATAATATTCTAATAAAAAAAATATCAGCTTGCAATAACAGTTGACAAAATATCAAAAATTAATTATTTGGACTTTCTTCAAGAGAAATTTATGTGAAATTTCCATTTCAGTTTAAAGCCCTAGCTATCCAAGTCGGGGATATCAGATACTCCGGTTTACTAACAGACATGCTGTTAATGCAAAGATGTACAGCCACAGCTGAGCAAAGTAAATAACCATAGCAATGAAACAGCATGTCCGTACCTTAAAAAGGCCAAACATGCCCGATCAGCAAATATTAATGATAATCTAACTATATAAAAGCCTGCCAAGGCAGCAACGAACCACAAAAATTTATAACCAATTCTCCTCAAGGTTTATCTTATCTCACACTCATTAACTAATTCGTAGACCTGACAATGACCTATATTTGCAACATTTCTCAGAAAATCATTTGGTCTCTAACAGACCAGGGAGACCTCTGGTGCTGATTATTTGTACTATCTACCTGTGAGGCTGCTCAGATTCTGCAACCTCCTTGTTTTCTTTCCCGGATTTGAGATCTTTGGAGCCCGAGCGTCTAGATCTACAAGAAGCCATGCACAACTAGTCTACATCATGCAGAGAAGCACTCAATGGAAACGGTAGTATAACAACTACAGACATAACACTGAGACAATTTAATATTATAGATTTTAACATGAGAAAACGACTCCATGCACCACTACAACATGCTGAATGATTTCCAAGACTTTTATTATGATCAAGTGAAATTTTCCGACTAAAATTTAATCAAGATAAAGGGCAACTTGTTTAAAGAGCCTTAAGACATAATTTGTCTTGGTTCCTAGATTGCCAAGTATGATGTGTCCAAATGGGTAACCTTCACCCCACAATATGTCCATTATGTCGAGAAAAGTTCTCCAAAATTGACATACTGCTGAGGAAAGCCTCTGAAGTTAGAATTTATCAGGTTTTGCAATCCTAGAAATTTAGCCATGTCATGCCTTTTAAGAAGAAATTATCAAAATTATTTTAAATATATCCTGGGTAGAGGGGGGGGGGAAATGTTTGGCACCGCTTTATCCAGATAAAACATTTAAATTTACTACAGCAAACAGATCATCACAAACTAGATTTTCCAATTTTAATCTATACTATTTTATGTCAATCCAAAAACTGAACTCATGTAACTAAGGATGGTGATATGAATAAATTTTCCTGTTTCACAATGAAATTGTAATAATAAATTCAAATTTAACTAGCTGCATCAGCTGATGATACCAAAAGAATCATACTGAGCAAGATAAAGAAGGGGATCCTGCAAAGCTGACACCATGCAAAGAGTACAATAACATCCCATCCACGTGCAGAAATCTACTTTTGTGCTTAAAAAAAAACAAGCTAGGGTATGGGTATATTTAGCAGATTTGTATATGTGATAAAAATACTGCCTCAGTTCTTTAGTTTGTTAACACTAAAAGAAATGTATCAGAAGTGGAAGTGTGTGTGAACAGACTTCTGGTCACCTTTAATAAGCAAACTTAAATTGTTGATGTTCCAAATAGTGTGATAATATCACCATAGAATAGGTGACACTATATCTAAATACCAACACTGATTCAAGCACATTGCAAATGGCTACCAAATTTACAGAGTCAGCAGTTTGTGTTAGGTCTTATGTAGACACAGACTGCCCACTGCAAGTAACAGTATACTGGGGCTTCATTTACAGGGTTAGAATTCGTGAATTTTAGTTTTAAGAGTTTCTTGATGGGTTCAGTTTTCATGATCGCACCATATGTTACACAGAGATCTCTTGAAAAGAAGTATGAGACAGTCTTTTACTTTTCAACATATGACACAACAGGCATGGATAATTAACATACAGTCCAACCTGTCTGAACGACCACCTGTGAATGCGGGCACTCACTGACCAGCGCTGACTGGTCAGTTGACTGACCATGCGTGAAGTTGAATTCACTTGCACCGCTCTCTGTGTTTGTTTTATTGGTGTGCATATGTACTGAGCACAGGCTGGTGGTTTGGGAGGACCCACAGCCCAAGGTGGGCCATGTGACTGGCTCACACCACTTGTTAATCCACATGAATGGAGGTCCCCAAAAGTTATCTTGGATCTGTGCCCCTGTGGTTTGTCTTTGATCTATTCAGTGCATTACATGAAACAAGCAAGTGATGTTAGTAACCAGCAATGTTAGCAAACAATCTGATTTGTTTATATGAGCACATTCATCATGCCAGGTGAACCTCTATAAATAAAAGTATGAATAGGACTTTGTCAGAATGCATTTAGAGATTGACTTACTCCCATACAACCCATTATTATATTTTACCATAAATTTTACTTTACTGCCATTAATTGCTTACGTAATGGCGATATTGGAACAATGTTTCGCAGGACCACATGAGCATGCCTGAATTGACAGGAACTAGAACTTAATGGCTGATAATCAAAGAATCAGTCAGCACAAGCTTGTTGAAGTCATCAGTACTGGAAAGACGAGTGCAGTGCATCCTTAAGCAGAAGCAGGAGTACCTGGATGCATTCACAAAGATCCTTCACTTTTGCAAATGTATGTTTTTATTTGATAGTCACAAAGATGGTCTAGTATGTTGATTTTCGTCATACATGTCATCTAGATTTGTGCAGTTCCTTAATGTTCAGAACTTGTCTAATACGACCACTTGTCTATTACGACCACTTAAGCCCCGTCCCTTGGATGGTCGCATTGGACAGGATCGACTGTTCATAATAATAAATATACTACAGAGGCTATGGTATAAATGACTGTTCATCCATGCAGACTGGGTTTCCTAATTCACAAAAGTGAATTTCCCTTTCACAAATATACTGCGAAATTTAAACACTTGAAAAAAAAAAGCAAACTGCAGAATGTCATTACACATACTACAAAGAGCCAATAGTAAACCTGTATATGGATAATATATAAAGCTTCTCCACAATTCTGAAATGTGTTTGTACATTGTTATCATGAAACAAACCAGATCTGACAATTCATGTGCTGTGTTTCAATGTCTGTTTTACCAGCTGGATGTTCTTCACATATTCACAAAACATATTTTGCTGACACAAGTAAATTAACCCCATTTGCAACAGTTGATTATAAAGTAGGATGTTTCTGCATGTGAATGGTGCTAACTTGGCTAAATACTTGGCAGGTAATACTAATCAAATATTTCAGTAGACATTGCCAAAATTAAAGGTTAATAACATGATTACATACCTTCTTGAACGACTCCTTGAGCGAGACCTTGACCTCCTGGATCTTTTGGATCGTTTATGGCGGGAACCAGATCTAGATCTTCTTGACCTTGACCTCGACCTTGACCTACGTGACCTTGACCTACTCCTTGAGTGCCTCCTCCTGTGACGACTCCTTGAACGTGATCTATTTAAAGTAAAGGGTATTAACATATGATATTGCCATATCAAGCTTTCATCACAGCTTAATATTGCATTTAAAATCTTGGTCTTGCAGTAACCCCAATTAATTATTTGATTAAAAGCAGTGGAAACAGGTCGGTGACGACAAGAGGAATGCCATTAAAACAAAGGCAGAGCCAGATATGCCGGTGGACAAAATAATGACTAAGAGATCCTGACTAAGAGACCTGAATATCTGTGATTACCTTATTGATATGACTACAGTCTTGCCAAAATAAATTGCTTTGCTTAGGCTGTTAAGGTTATAAGGACATAAGAACTCATCTAATTTCTCAACAGAAATTATCCAATAACCTGCGCTTTCTATCTCTGCTTCTACTACGTCGCCGGCGGTCCTTGCTTCTACTTCTGGTACGATGCCTGTGGCTGTGACTACGGCTCCTACTACGGTCCCTCCGGCGATCTCGTTCACGACGTTCATCCTCCAATTTTGGCCTTGCCTGTCTCTCAAGTTCCCTCTGTTGTCTTCGCTCAATCACAGTTTTCTAAAAGCAGACAAGATAACCAGGTGAAAACGTTTGTTAAGAGCAAATGTAGATGATTTTGATTCAGGTTCATGTTATTTTGGAATAACCAATATATGCAAGTTTACAGATTTTGTCTCTTCTGAAAAACATCAGGGGTGGGGTGGGAGGGGATATTTGTCAGGCATTCAGCATCCAGTTCTGGGCTATGATTTGTGTTGATAAGGGGGGGAGGGGGATTGTATTTGTCAGGCATTCAGCATCCAGTTTTCCAGGTCACCAAAAAACAGTGACTTAGTTATTTTATCAAACATGCAAGTTAGGAGTATAATAAGATAATTATTTTTATAATTGTTGTTCATTAATATGGAGTATCATGTATAATTGCATTGGAGAATCTAGGTGTCTCATTTGATGTTAATTTCAATACAGTTCATGTCTCTTGAAGTGACAGTATCTATAGTAACACTGTTTATTGTAGGCTTCAGAGGCAACACACCTGCACACTTGATTTTTTCCCACTTTTTGCTCTGGAGGCATGTCCATTTTATTCTTCAAGAAATTAATGACAAGATGCATAATAGTGTGAGATGATTGGTCAAACAGCGGTCAGGATGTGTGACATCAGCAGGTGTATATAGGCGGTGGATGCTAAAAAATCTTCAAAACCCCTATGACAGCATGCCAGAGAAAGAAGTCTGACCGTTTGTCACCAATGTAGAGGAGGATCTGGTATTGTCTGATCAGCTGAGAAACAATGTTCCCGAGCGTAATATGTCAGTGTCCGAGGACAGCCGAGTAGATCCTCTCTAACAGACTTCACACTGGGAATCATAATTACTAAAGGAATGATAATCTGGCGATGTGTTTCTACCGTACTGGGGTTCCAGTAACAAGCCAGGACAATATATGTCAAGGCCGAGATCACGATCTGGACAGATCTTAGATCTGTCCAGCCCAAATTGCGATCGCAGTTCAGGCCGGCCCAAACTGCGATCACAATCCAGGCTGGCCAGATCTTAGATCTGTCAAGCCCAGATTGGGATCGCAGTTTAGTCCAGCCAGATTATGATCCTGTCTTTCTTGCTTCAGGATCGCAATCTTGGCTGGATAGATCTTGATCTGTCCAGCCTAGATTACAATCCTAAACTTGACCAGCCCATATAGCGATCCATGCTTTTACTATCACAGGAGTGAAACATTGAATGTTTTACCAACTTATTTGGTATTGCATGGTACCATTTCCCCATAATTAATACATTTATAATACAAAAAGGCACTTTTCACTCCTTCCTATCACAGGAGTGAAACATGGGACGTTTCACCAACTTATTTAGTTTTGCATGGTACCATTTCTCCATATTAAATACAATTATAGGCCTAATACAAATAGGTTCATGCAAAAAATGCTGCTTGTTGAAAAAGGTAAAAATAAAAGAAACAATTTTAGGCAGTTGCTAAAATGCAAAGCCCATGTAAGTCATCATGCAATCCCAAGTAATTATTTTGAAATTAACCTTAAGGCTATCATCTAAATCTTATACTTTCATCCATCATGTATCTTTTAAAAATTCATTATTTTTTATAAACCTTAATAGTATGTATTATATATATTTGTTACCAGTAGTTTTTCTGCTTGACTCATTGGATTTGGTCTGATTAATTAGTTACCTATTCATGGTGCCTGGAATCCTGTGATCTTTCCATGTGCTTAAATAAACTGACTGATATGATTCATAACTATAGCAAGCTATATTAAAATATTAATTGTTGTGTTCTTTGATTCATGTTTTTATAATACCTTTCACAAAATTTGTCTACTATAAACATGAAAAACATAATAAGTGCATAACCATGTAATTTTATGAGTGCATTGGATAATATACAATCAGTGGGTTACGTGCAACAAAGTGGCCCAATTTTGTAATGTACTCTTGAAGGGTTATAGACCATTTCATGATCATTAATGACAGAAGTGATATTTCAAACTCAAATCATTGAAATACTGCTTGATACCTTATCTACCACTCTGTTTAGTGCAACCCCTTGTAACATGAATAAACAGTATTTCAGATCCACTCTTACTTCTATAGGTCGGGCAATTGCACAGCATTTTTATGCTACTTTTATTATGCACTTATTAAAAATGCTTAAAAAACAAGTTCTTTTTCTTGAGATATTTGTTATAATCCACCTTGTAAGAAGTAGACTCGCAGTGTAAATTTTTAAAACATAAAATTTTAGCAGAGAAACATGTACAGAGATCAATATTGTTTATTGCTGCCATTGTAGACTTCGAAAGGGGAAAAGTGTGTTGATGGAGCACACTTCAAGCACTGGTGCTACCGCTGTTTTCAAGGCTGAACAGATTGGTGCCAACCAACTACTTTTAACTGCCTATGTGTAGTATAATTGTATTTATTATGGGTAAATGGAACCATGCAATACTAAATGAGTTGGTAAAACATTCAATGTTTCACTCCTGTGATAGTAAAAGCATGGATCGCAATATGGGCTGGTCAAGTTTAGGAATTGCAATCTCGGCTGGACAGATCTAAGATCTGTCCAGCCCAGATTGCGATCGTCAAGCAAGAAAGACAGGATCGCAATCTGGCCGGACTTAACTGTGATCACAATCTCGGCTGGACAGATCTAAGATCTGACCAGCCTGGATTGTGATCGCAATTTGGGCCGGGCTGAACTGCGATCGCAATTTGGGCTGGACAGATCTAAGATCCGTCCAGATCGCAATCTGGGCCTTGACATATACGCGAATCGCGAGTGATACTGAATAGTGTCAAGCAAGGTTGCATATTCAAGTACATAGTGCTGGAGGAATCCAGGAGTCATCTGCTGTGGAAGATATTTCTTAATTGTTCTTATAGAGAAGACTGTGAGCCTATCTGTCAGTGCTTTCAGGATTTTGCCTTTAAACAGAGCGCGTACTTCAGTGGAGAATGTTGTTGATTAGTGGCATGAAACACTGGCAAATCCCTGTTTACACAGTGTGGACGGACGGACTGAACTGGTAGCTGACATTTCAATGTCACATGCATCAGTCATGTGATCAGAAGCAGTGTAAACAATTGAAAACCTTGTATGTAGTCAACATTCTGGATAAACAGGACTTTGTGGTTTTATGTGATTATACAGACTTTAGTAATCATCAATGCATATGTCTCTCCAGAGAAGTGAAATTTTACTTTGTATATATTTTATTGTTTTGTTTACTCGTCTTTTTCATCTTCTGAGGTGAATGCGTGAGTTTCAGCCAGTTTGGTTTACCGTTTAAAAGAACCTGGGGTGTCGTGCCTTCGGGAATGTGACACTGGGCTATGATTTTTGAAGGTCAAGTGATTGTTAATGTTACTTGCTCAGTCAGCAAGTTAATGTCAAGCACTTGGTAACATGGCAAGCGAACTGTATACAGATATAACTTATCCAACCAATTTTAGTGGAGATACAATATATACATGTATACAATCATTAATAACATTACCTCCAAATCTGCCAGCTTATTTCTGATAGTGATGAAGCCAAGATGGAGTTTTCCACCAAAGTGGTCAGCAAGACGGCGGTCATTGTCATGAATACCAAGGTATGCTGAACAAACCTCACAAACACGCAGCTTTTGTTGTTGGTAACTGGAGGCAGGCATGGAGTTACGATATTCAATCTATGGATCAAAACACACCATTAGAATATCAATCTCATGCAACATTTCAAATGAGACAAAATATTTGTGCAATGAAATGACTTTAGAAATACTCCATGAAATATATATTGATATACATTAACTGCACGATTCTCTGTAGGAGAGTTAGTGAATCGGGTACCTTTAGCTGACCTAACTACATGTCATGGAGCCAACTATACAACTAAACACTTTTGTTTTCTTTACCAAAACAAAACCAGAAGTCCTTGCCTTCTGTTGAAATATAGATTTAACTTTAAGGGAAACAGATAAATAATTTATAACACCTCATGCTTTCAGTTTTATTCCATAATTGTACACCCATCTGTACAAAACAAATGAACATAGAGCATGGGATAAAAAGCATACATCCTTCATCAGGATTGCTTGTCAAATCTATAAATACTCAGGTTTGAATTAAACAGATTTTTAAATAATGTAAGTGAAGCCCATCTCTTACCTCAGCCTGGGCCTTCTCCTTCTTCAATTCTTCCACTTGTTCCATCATTTTCAAGGACTCCTCCACATCTCCTTTCTCCCCAACCTCCTCAGCCTTCGCAAGAGTTGTTCCGATCTGTTCACCAAGCTGGTGGATCACCTCAGCCTGATCGTAGAAAAGGAGTATTACTGTAATATGCGGTACCTAATTTCAACAATTTCACTTTTTCAGGTGTAATCTACCATTGCTAGAGGCCTCCAGGTTAATCCCAATCAACAGGAATCATTATAAAGAGATAATCCTTGATATGTCTTGGAGTTGTGCCTCAAAGTCAGAACAACAGAAAAACAAGGGACCTATGGGTCACGGCGCTCAGCTGTTATATATGATAAAATTTTGATTTAGAAATGAGGCACATCTGGTTTTGTGTGGTAATAAATATAAGCTGTATTATGAGTTGTTTAGCTTATGTATGATTTTGATAGTACCTTTGGAAGCAGGGAAGAGGACTGATTTCATTTATTTATTTTTTTAACAAACGGAGTACTATTGTCACACAGATTTTGACTTGGCCATATAACTTATAAGCAGAACACATAATATAAGATTTAAACAATTCATTAAAAAAAAATTACAAATATTGTCCCAAATATAATTTTTATTAAAAATAATAAGAGAATCGTATGATTTTTTAAAAATGAGATATAACTGAAATGATTATTAAAATAATATTAAAGAATATATTCATGAATGCATTCATGAATACATTTTGAAAGTATTTGCACTGGTATTCATATACTTTCATTTTTACCGGAATTCCTATTCTTTATGCAAGAAATTTTATAATGGAGTACTATATATTTATAATGGGTAATTCATATTCGTATTTAAATACAATTGCAAAGTATTCGCACCATGTCTGGTATTTATTCAGTTTTCACCAAACAATGATGCTGAGAATCCAGAATATACAAAAATCACACATTTAATAATGATCATAAGTACCTGGTTTTATGGCTTTTATTTATATTAAAAAAAAAATAAATGTAATATATTCATTTTGGACTAATTTCACATCAATATAAGCACTAGACACAGTAGGAATCTAGATTAATATTTTCAACTGCATCTTTGTCTATCATTAATTTCCTTCATATGATCCCAAATGATTAGTAATGAATAATATGATTTACTTTTTTATCATTAAAACTGAACTGAAAAATACCATAGGTGACTGCATGGTGTTATTTGGAATATGTGACATTCTATCCATCGATACAAGATTCTTATATCATCAGTAACTAGCAAGTTAATTTCCTGTTATTATAAACTAACAAATTCCTTTTCTATTTTTCTTTAATTTTTTATTAAAAACCAATAAAAATTTATTAATTTATTGTTAATTGTTATGTTGTTGGTTAAAACTACTAGATGAGTTGGGTTGGACACCTGGATCAACTGTGGCTGGCCATAAGCTGCCTGGCTGCCCCAGTGTATGCCTCACCTGAAGCATGCTTAATTTGCTGAAAGTTCATCAAGGTCAACATACAGGTGACTCAAGAGGAGCTGGAGAGAGCCTAGGTCTGACATGATCTCATAAAAACATTAATAAAAGCTACAATTTTTTGCCAATTTCTTTCAGCTTTCTAAACTAAAAAGCTGAAATCCTTATGTGTGCATGATATGAAAATTATATAAACAGTGCTCACAGGACACAAACATGCCATGGTCAAAGTTGGGCTAAATTTAAGGTACTCATTTTATATTTATAATAATAGCTTATAAAATTTGAAAACTTCAGAACTAATTTTGGGTATTCAATTGAATCTTGATTAAATAATGTTACATCCCAGACAAAAAAATCACTAGCTTCAGCAATCCTCTTGTTAAGGGAGTAAATATATTTCTTGTTTTTTTACAAAGTGCATTATGTTTGGGCCCATAACTTAAAACAATTACGCAATTCTGACATCATTTCTGGCATGTGCATAGAGAATGTATAGAAAAACATGTATATTATATATGATTAAAGTCAGATCAGTGGTTTTGATATTAGGCAGTCTTGAAGTGTAACAATGGGTTTTTAATGGAAAAATGAAGGTTTTCATTAATATCTCGAAGGTATTAAGTCCTAGTGACCAAATTCTTGGCATGGTAAGGGATCTTGGAGACATCTAATTGTATGCCAAATTTTAGGAAAAGAGAGCTGAAGCTGGGGAGCTGAGCTCTTGCAAACTGCATAACACTAGCTTGTTGTATGTTACATGGTGCTTGAAAACTTGAATAAAATCTACAGTTTTTGATCAACTGGTTTCAAATTTTTGGTGTTAACAGACAAAATGCTAACGAAAACATGCTGTGAAAATTAAATCCAGAGTACTTTCAGGAAAAAAACGTGACATGGTCAGTGTTGGGCAAAATTTAAGGTACCAATTTTTTATTTTTGTTAATATTTTAAAAAAATTTAAAAATTTTGATCTAATTTTAGGTATACAATTTAATTTTGATTAATTAAAGTTATATTACTGGAAAAAAGTCCATATCTTTCCTGGTTTTTTTACAAAATGCATTGTTTGGGCCCATAACTTTTTTAAATTATATAATACAGACATAATTTCTGGCATGTACATAGGAACTATATAGAGGAATACTAATGGTATATATGAGGAAAAACGGATAAGTGGTTTTGATATTAGGCAGTCTTGAAGTGTGAAAATAGGTTTTTAATAAAAATTTAGGTTTTTCCTTAATTTCTCAAAGGAACAAAGTCGCAAAGAAAAGACCCAGTTTTTGGCTTGGTAGGAGATCTTGGGGACATCTAACATTATGCCGAATTTTGGATTCCTAGGTCTTACGGTTTCAAAACGTGCCACATCTACGGACGGACAGATGGACAGACAGACGGACGGACCACAGACAATGGCCCATGACTATAGCTGAGATGACTTATAGTCAGCTGAGCTAACTAGATGAACAACAGAGAAACCTTTGGGTTACTGATCATTTATCATAATGATGTAATTCTTGGCATCATACATATCTTACTGGTTGCTGTAGTCCAATCTTAATATTATATAATAGGTTCCCTTACCTTAGCCCTAGCCTCTTCGCTCAACTCCTCTTGTGTTTCCTTCAGCCTTCTCTTTGCCAGTTCCGTCTTACGGTCACATTCCATGATAAAGTTGTTTAGATGTTCCATGGCCTATTCAGGGCAAACATTAACATTATTAAATTCACAGCAGAGCATTTCAGAGGGAGGGAGGAAAAAATTCAGACATCTGAACATTAGGATAAACTTTGAATACTAACACCAGAATATAAGAAAGTCATACAGTCCTCAACTCATTTCAACTGAATTTTCACATTCTTACTGAAAACAGTAACTATGATGTTGCACGACTATTTGTCAATACTTAATGTTGTCATGATAAGCAACTCTTTCAACTAAGAATATATTAACAGATCACAAAGTAGTAGTTTTCTTCACCTATGAACACGTGGCAACATTAATCTACTTCAATTACTGTTACTTCAATTACTGTAATTTCTCTTTACACTTTTAACAAATGTTGTTTGCTTCAATATAACGATTTGATCTTAAATACATTACACACATTGACATAAAAATAATGTATGCATTCTCTCCAAAATAAGTATATAGTATTATACTTACATCAATATCATAGAAGTAATCTCTCTTTTTGGAAGCTGCTTCAAAATCAGCCCGGAGTGCCAAGTCATGGATTTTTGCACATTCTCCAAGATCCATCCGCTGAAGAAACAATGTATCCATTAAAACTTTTTGCAATATGTTCATTTTACTACTTCACAGTTCCCTGTCAAGTCAAAGGAAATATATTTTAACCAAATGAATGCATGTACATGTATGTACGAACAGACAAAGTGGATAAGGAGGATTCTTGCTTTAAACTTAAGCAAGTTCACAATATCTGACACCAGATTATACTGATTATCAAAATATCTTCAACAGAAAACAAACCTACAGAAAATCATTAACCCTAGCCTTTCACGTACCTCTTCTAATGTGCAAGAATAAGCTCCATACCATAGTCATTGATATTTATAATGAAAACATACTGGCCAGATGCCTCAACAATATCCTTAATTTTGCCTAAGCAGCCTAAGTATTATGACTGAGATCATCTTTAGATATTGATCTAACATTATCTACTCACAGTTAGTCTTCTGTACAATGGAAGATGCACCACCATGTAACTCATCATTTTGATACTCACAGAATGTGGGAGGGGCTCAGTAAACAGCTGATTTTCATGGAACCTTACAGTCTTTATGGCTGCTAAAAGATGCTGCTTTCCTGTACGACTTTGGTTCAGCACAAAGAAGTGTGTATGGGCTGGAACCCAACTTACAAGGACTCGTATAAAATGTCATACACAGGTTTAAGAAAGATTGTTCCTGTAAGAAGATGGGGATATATTAATCTACTTTTCCTGAGATTGATGCTTATGCATCATGAATAAACGAGCTGATTTGTACAGGTAAGTTAAGACAGGAAGTACTCATTAAGCTACTCACAGTGTGCAGTTGAGCAGTACATGGGCTGTCAAGGACTTTATTTAACACAAAAAACACTTAGAAAACTCACCGTGCTTGACAAGATCTCATGGGGGCAGCAACTTAGGAGAAAGCTCTTACATACCCGAGGGTCATCGAACGTCACATGTGGTCTGCTGTCCTCGCCTGTAAATATAACAGTCACGGACATTTACACACTGTCATCAGGCTACCAAGTCCCCGGGGCAGCCTCGAAAGCATACTCACAACTTGTCACAGATACCATGATACAGAAGCTGAAGAGGACCGCCATCACAAAACACACCTCCCCACGTTAGTTATTAAAGATGTTCTAACAATCAGGTTACAAAAGCTCTGTACATAATTGTCTATTTCTTTTGTCTGCCTTATGATTTTCCAGATAAGTCTTCATGCCCTTTTGGTTGAACTGTTTATTAAATGACAATAAGGTGAAGAAATGACATGTGTTTTAAGTTTACTGGATTTTACAGTTTCTAAGTACTAAAAATAAGTGTGGAGTCACTGAAGTGAAGAGCTTTTAATTATTTTTAGCTTTTCTGAGGATTCTATCTTTTGCCAATGCATGAGACAGATGGAGATTTCACAAGGAACAAGTTTGACAGTTTTAAATACTCTGTCATGTCCTACACAATTTTATTCTATTAGTATTACTTAATTTACTATGGCAAAAACCATTTTCCTTAAATGTTAAATTGGCAAATGAACAGCTTCATAAAATGTAAAGAAAAAAAAAGTAAATACAGTGCAGGTCCATCACACTATTATTTATACAAATAGTTATTTATAAAATTTCAATTTATACAAATCACCACAATCACCCTAAGTGGGTATGTTTTGCAAGGTCTGTTCTTTTTCAAATACCTTGAAAGACTCATTAATAATTTATGTACAGAGCTTTTTAATGTACCCTTAGGCATTTTGCCACTTTGTTGTATTTATAACTGTTAGGTCATTGACTGAAATACTCACAAAACTCAGCACCGCAGCCATACCAATGCCAGTCAAGAGACCTGCACTAAGATATTAAACAATATGTGGTATTTAGGAATGCTCACGTAAAGACGTCTCTGCAACTCAAGTCCAGCTGTGATGTAGTCAACGCCGAATACCTGAATGATGCCAAAGTTACCAGTATCCAGACTTTATACAACACAGACCAAAAGTCTCCTCAAATAGCTTGCATTTCTCAATTAAAAGGCCAAGGCATGAATTTGAGATACCTGAAGGATAAACAACCTGGACTTTGATAAAACCTGGGTTACTAGTAATTTTGACATGACATAGTACTCACAGTCTGGTAGTTTTCAAACACCCTGCAAGAAAAAGGTCATGTCCACCCCAGCTTCAACTCGGCTTCTATTTAACCTGTGCAAAAGGTGGCTGAAACAAATCACCCACATGTAAAAAATATACAGTATTCTCTATCACCCATTATTAGTGCAATTACAAATGTTCACAATTTTCTGTTAAAAGCATGGCATATAAAGAAAATCTTTAGAAAGAAAAAATTTAATGATTGACAAAGCCGCAAATGACAGGCCTGAACAGAAGGCTCTGCTATATTAATTTTCTGCTTATCGTGCAAAACCTGATTTTTTGTTTTTGTGTTTTTTTTTACAGAAATCCCATAATTTTAGTGTAGAAATAATAACTTTGCTACTATGGCCCATGCTTCTCAAAACTGAAGTCAATTTATTTCTTGCAGTAAAATGACTGTCTGGGAAAGAAGTTAGCATTGGAGAGACCAAGTTTATCTTTAAAATACTATAAAAAGAGCTTCTCACTTAAAAAAAGGAATTAATGCAAATAACTTTTCAAATGTGACAATGACATCCCTGAAATTATGTTTCTGGTCCAATGTGTCATATCCAAAAGTTATGTTGTATGCTAAATGACAGCACTTAAAAAAAAAGAAGACAAGTGACAAGTCTTAAATTTTATGTACAGGTATGCATTAAAGTGCAGTCTTTACCCCTGTTTACATACATGACAGAGAAAGATACACACGGCACTGGCTTGACTGTCGTCTATCTGACACTGGTGAATCCCCACCCGCATCTAACGACATTCCGCCTTCGGATGCAGATCTGTGTATGACCATGACTTGCCCAAAACAAAACTAAGTGGATTTAGTGCAGATGCTAGTTGCAGTTTCAACAACCAAATCAGTTCAAATTTAATACATTGGCATCATGTGTTCACTTCTCATGACATAATGGCTATTAAAGATACTAAGTCTTGTCAAGTAAATTTAATACTCAGCTGTTGCAAAAAATTAACATACACAAAAAAATCTTATCATGATATGCCATCCATAAATACTAAAATACCCTACAAACAAGTCACGCTGTCCTATTTAAACATGTCAGCATTATCTTGAAAAGGCATATCTTACCAACTGTTGCAAATATCAAATTAATTTGGTGATGTATTGGTTTTGTGAAGGAGTGAAAGTGTATAATACTAAATTCTGAAACATATCACTTCAACTCACGTCTTGGCTCACCATCTTATTTAACCACAGGGTTATCCCAGAGTGCAATGTGACCTTCAAATGAGGAAGAAATGAAGGATTTAATGGCAAGTTTTTTTCATTAAGCAACCATAATATTAATATGACATGCAAATAACAATGCAAATATATACATTGCCATTTTATCTGGTCTTCACACATCCGTTCATTCAAAATTTCATTCACACAAATTCACTCTCATTATCACACACAGAAACATGTGTAACTTCATTCATAATCATTATTAAAATATATACCATAAGTCATTACAAATTCATTCAATTTATCAAGTGTATGATCAATGTTGCTAACTCGCTCTAAAGGATTAATTAATTATTTTTAAACGACAGACATAATAAGTAAATCAGGTAATATACATGTAAAAGAAGCATACCTGAAAAAGAAGTTGTTTATCATTTACTTTAAATTCTTAAACTAATTAAATGTGTAAAAAACTTTAATATTTCAGAATGAGCTTTTAAAACCCAGCAAACCATCATGTTTATTATAACCTGGCATCTCTCAGCTCCTTCCGCTTGAACAAAATCCATTTCTGCATACTTATTGATCACCAAACCACCACCTCACACCACAAAACATTATGATGATGTGAAAATTGTTATTGATTTTCATTTTAGGCATTCTAGGTAAAATAAATTTCAAAAGAGACTTGTAAAGATTACATTAACCCAAGAAAATTTTTTTGTAGAATTTATAAAAACAAACTAGCTAGGATACCAATCAATTAACTATGATGCTTCAAGCAGATTTTATCACTGACAATGGTTCTTAATTATAATAAACTTCTTTTCATATTTGTGGGGACAAACTTTCACCCAAAAGAGTTCTACTTGTAATAAGAATAACATGAAATACCACTTTACATCTGGTTTATTGGTAGAAATGAGACAAGTCTCACAAATAACCGAATGGTAAAATTAAGAATGACCTAAATTTGAACTGTATAATATAAGAATATAAAAAAAAGCATAAAACCTTAATAGCTTTAAGATCATAATTTAGCAGTGCAGTAAATGACTGAACAGGAGCTGAACAGAGAAATCAATTTAAACAAAAAAATCAAATTGCAAAGGTGACCCATTTACCACTGCACACGGTGAACGTGGATATTATTTCGAGGGCCCTTTATTCAATCGGTCACATCTGGATATGGAGGGTTTCAGCCCAGCATTGAATAGCAATATGGTAAAATAGTGAACTGAAGATCCCCCCCCCCCCCCAGTAGCATTCTGAACAGAAGCAAGGTGTTTGGATATGCCAGTAAATTTAAAATAAGGGCTCTGATTGGCCAAGCCAATATTTTCATGTACATGGTATTTCCTTGGGTTTTCAACCCCCCCCCCCCCCCCCCCCCAATTACCCTGGAATATTCTCTAGAGTCATCCAGCTGCTGTTCAGTCTGAGTCTTCATTGCCTTTGCCAAAAGACTGCCCCAATCCCTTTCAATTTTTTTCCACATACCCATTTTGGCATCTATCTGTTGTATAAAATGTATCTGCAAAGGGATGCATTAAATGTGCTTCCCAACCACAGTTGGTTAAACAAGTGTCAAGGGAACACCTGAACACCCAGTTCAACACCCTGGTGCCGGTAACATGTACTGCTCTTTCATCTTATAACTGTCCCGGATCCCTAAGTCATTAATTTGAGTGACAACTGCTGTTTAATGATACAAATATTAATGAGGCCCAAACAGCATAGGCAAAAAGGCCTCTTTGTTTCCAGTTAAACAGCCAAAAAATTATGAGGTAGTCAGAGGTACCAGTTAATGCTTATATTAATCATCTAATGCTACAATCCATAAAAAAATAAGTTAGAAACCCTCATATTAAAACTGACTGCATCACTAAAATATTCTAAAATGCATTTAGGAGTCTTCTTCAATTTTTGGAAACTGGCATATTTGTACAGAATTGCAAATTTTTAAGGAGTGATTGTAGAATGTTTCACTTGTTCCAAAACACATTTCTGCTTGTAACTGTAAAAAGTTTTAGAGACATTTATACTATTAGAACTGTTGTTTGGAGGAATTAAAGGGATGTGGTATACCCTCTGGGGGTATGGTGTATTGAAGGGTCATGTTTTGCCAGAAGGACAATAAACCATTGCCTGCCTCCTATGTTTTTTTTTAAAGTAATTTGGCAGTAATAACTGACATTTCACTGTATTTCAGTTCTAAGCATTTGATAGACAAGTATCCGTCTGGGAGGCTTACTACTTAGGCTAGATGCACTTCAGTACTTTTCAGGGGATCCACTTTTTACAGAAACTGACCTGTTTTAACTGAACTGACCGAAACTGACATTAAAATACATTCAAACTGCATTTTTTTATTTCTATATTCTTATTCATTAAACTAATTGTGATACAGTAACAACACGACAAAACAAATATACTGTGATAAGCATGATTAAATACAAGGTTTAGTAAGTGATTATACATAACATTAGTGCATAATTTTCTTGTTATGTTTGTTTGCAAATATTTGTTCAGTTTAAACATAACATTTAAATTTTTCTGTTAAGTGTTAAATTTCTGGTAATTTAAATTTGATTTACTTTTGTACAAGTATTGTTTCCTATTTAAAATTAATTATAATATTTTAAGCATCTTTTCCAAAACAAAATTTTGGATAGTAAACTGAGTAGCTATTTTATGATATGACAGATACAATGAATAAAATTTATATATATATATATATATATATATATATATATATATATATATATATTAATTAAAATTACAGATACTGTTGATTCAGAATTGTTGTTTTTTTTATTTTTTGTGGAATATGTGGGTACCTTTTATCCAAGAAATTGAGAACCCAACCATCATTCAGTTTATTATAGAACTTTTGAAAATCTGTTGTCCCTGTGGCCTGTGCACCGAGTTATGACATGTTGGCCCTCTGTCACCATAATTGTAATGATCAATAAATTGCACAGAAAACAATATGCAGCCAATAATAGTTGTTGTGTCAATGACCCTGCCATTTGTACCGTGACTGCATGAATCTGAGATTCAATTTAACTAATCGTATAGTAATAAATATTCAATGCATTTTTAACCAGATATTCACTAATCTAACTCTGCTTATTTGTCAGGTGTGTTCACATTTTAATTTTGATCCAGTGCATAACCAGGAATGATTAATCCATAAAAGCATTTAGCCAATGAACAGTGTTTCAGGTCAAGACAAAAAATTTTATACCCACAATATTATCTGACTCCACAGTAAATGTCCTAAATAAATTAACAGAATGACAGAAACAGTGCTGATTAGTCCATCACCCTCTGATTGGTCAGCTTTTGTTCTTCTTGAGCAACTGCAGGGTTAGACAGAGTGTCCTTCTCTATTTATAATACAGAGACGGAAAGCACTGCATGCATTCTTGTGGTGCCCTGTCTGGCACTCGGTAAAACCCGGAATTTCCGCGGAATTTCCGAGGATATTCCGAGATTCCTCGGAATAAAAGTTTGAGCCGTTTCCCTCAGCAGAGGATCCCTGACAGTGGGAAAAAAGTTCCCATACATATAAAATGAATAATTATCTTCCTATTTCTTTAGGGTTCTGTTCTAATCTTCGACCTTTTAAGGTGTAATCTACGGTTTTCCGAGCCAGATCAGACCAGCCCGGGACGACGGCCATGTTTATGGTAGATCATACCTAAATCCGGTGGTTTCATGAGAATTCTTGGAAAGTATAAACAGCTGACAGGCCTGGATAAAAAGAATATGGCCAGTAAAGAGAGTGAATTTTAGATTTATCAGATATACTCCTCTTACTGATAATAAGATCATGAAATATTGTGGAAGGCCACAACTAAAGAAAGGGGCAGGGCATGGAGAGAGATTCTACAATTAATGGAAGTGGCATGACATTTGGACAGGGAGGCTACAGCAGTATCAGTGTCTACAAGTGTTTTTCATTTACCACTGGCATTATTAAAATTCTATTTTTTATTGGTCCAATGAACAAAGGAACACATTTGAAAACAAAATCATTTATTAACAACTGAACCATAATAATCGAATGAAATATGTACAAACTGAAAGTAAATTAAGCCTCATATGAAAACACCTGATACAATAATGAAATATTGAATTTAAAATACCAATGTAAAGTATTATGAAAATGAAAAAAAAATGTTTTACCTGGTGTCAATATATGAATTATATATATATACTTGTACATTTTATTACTATTAATTTACTATCTATAGACCTAATATATGAAATCATAATGTAAATAATGCGCTATAGAAGAATAAAACGAATAAACAATGTAATCCAACAGGTAATAATTAATTTGTCAACAGGAATGGAGAAAGTTGCAGTTTTTTATGTGGTTTTGAGTGGGCCCGGTCGCCGTGGGTCTGGATTCTCCGAGAATTCTACAGGCACTTCCAAAATATTAGTAAACATGGCAGTCGTGCAGGGCTGTCTGAAAAGATGTTAAAAAAATCGTACGCTGTACCTTAATAATTCGAAGATTAGAACGGAACCCTGAATAAATGGGAAGATAATTGTTCATTCCCTAGGTATAGGTACATTTATTCTACTATCAAGGATCCTCTGCCGAGGGAAATGGCTCAAACTTTTATTCCGAGGGATCTCGGAATATCCTCGGAAATTCCGGGTTTTACCGAGTGCCGCCCTGTCTGATATTACTAAATGTCCCTCCTTTGGCAAAATTACCAAACATAATCTAGCTAACATACCCTTAACTACTACTCCTTACTTGTTTTCTTGCTCAAATAAGACAATGAAACATATAATCCAGGTGCAAAGTTAAGAAGCGATGCTCCCAGGTTTCTAACCAAGCATGACATGTTGCTTTAGGGTCAAGGACACAGGGAGAAACCAGTTTTCAAATTCCATCCTCTGATTGGCTGTTAGGTTTCAGGCTCATTCATCATGGAAGTCCAACTTAATTCCAAGCATAACATTTACTGCCTGGTCCCTAAAATAGTGCCATCTAGTGAATAAAACAGAAAGTGCAAAGCAAAACAATGGTTCCAAGCGGGGCTGGTAACCACCTGCAAATTTTCTCGTTTTCACTTATTAGAAATGGTTCACACACCCAGTAAAGACCCTCGTTTGTTTATTTAAAGCTTATTATCTGATTTATCTAAATATCTGTGTCCTTGCTTGCACACCAATATTTTCAATAGAGTGCTCGTTAGCCTCGCTGGGAAGCTTACTAAGTAGGCTACTGCAGGGTGTGATGAGCTGATTAAGGCTGTCCTCACTCAGGGCTTGTGACTCTGAGCAGGCTTTCATGATTTAGCTAATTAATGCCAATGTACCGGTTGTGAGTAGTTCTGAAGTTGGTTTTCTGCATCTATAAACAGTTATCCACTGGAGGGGCCTTGCAGTACCCCCCTAACACTCTACTTTTTTTGTACTTTTATATACCCCAGGGTATTTAAATTTATGAACATAAGATATTAACAAGAAAACTATTCTTTTCAGTTCATACAATGAAATCTTAATTTAATTTCAAGTATGGTATATGTGCAACACTTTGAAGTCAATCTACCAATCCAAGATAATAGGACAGGATAGTTTAAGACATTCCATGAATTTCTCATGTGTGAATAATAAAGATGTTTGAATAAATCTTTACTCAAAACTGATTTATTACAGTAAAAATTCACATTTGTTTTTCAAATTGTAGGAATTGTAATAATAACACCCAGTTTCGGCCAGTTTTGGTAGGTTACGGTCAGTCCATGTAAAAAGTCGAGCCCCTTTTCAGAAATTGTGGTGGGGAGGGGGGGGGGGGGGTAGGGGTGAGGGGGTCACACCCGTTTGTCCTGGATTAAATGAAGGCTGGATTCTAAACATGGACCCTAGTTTCAATGCTATGTGTGTTGGAGTGTCGGCCAGGCTTGCTCTCACTCTGTACACGTCTGTACTGTAGACTGCACATTTTTCACCCTTCAAGGAGGTAGCTTTACTTTACTTTGTTGCGCGAGGCGATCGTCTGCAAAAAATTTACATTGGACAACAACGCCCTATTTTTAGTGAACTCACCATCACGGCCAGTGCCCATCAGCTCATCGAGCATCGCTCGCATTTGGTCTGTGGCCGACATGTCTGACTGCTGAAGACTGCAGCAGAAATTTGCTAAATCAACTAACAACTGTTCTTGCGGTCAAAGATGATGAGGAAAATGTCTGCATTATCACTTCCGCCCCAATAGTAACCGGAAATTACTAGACTGGTGCCACATCTTCTGTGGTAAATTCTGAGACAAAAATAACAGCACCACAGAGAGAATTAACAGCTAAAATAAAAAAATGTTGTATACAAACGCTTAAGTATAGAATAAACTTTGCTCTTTGTGTTGGAAAAACACAAAACCAAAATCAAAGTCACAGACACTGCCACCACTTACGGCCGGGCTGACTAGTGGATTCCTTCCCTGCATGCTAGCTGCAATGATAAGAACCTCCTCACCATTAACTATATATAGAGGATCAATAACTGTTCGTCTGCTTACTCACAGGGCAATTTAAAAGTGACAATTGCGTAAAAATAAAAAAGCGGCGTGCCAAAATCACTTAAAACCCGTTGTCTGGGACCTCAATAAATTTCAACTATTTCACTGAACAACATTTGCAACAAATACACATGTACGTTATATACGTAGGCCAACTAGACTACTAGTACGTACTCTTTTAAAAAAGTTTGCATTTGATTTATTAGAAGTAGCATTACCTGTGTTAATGAAAAGTCCCAACTGACAATTTTAAAAGTGAATATTTGCCAAAATAAATTATAAATGACATTTAAAACCGTATGCATATATATTGCTGTAGGCACACGTACCGAGTGACGTACTATAGGTGGCCTATATATAGACACAGTCGACGGAGTCCATGCATACTATCCGGGGAGTCCGAGTGCAAGGCCGAGTCCAGGCCACGCGAGACCAAGTCCGAATCCTACAGATCCGAGTCCATGTCCATCCTCTTCGAGTCCGATTCATAGAGTCCGAGTATAATACAAATCTCGATCCTTATTAAGAGAATTTGAACGGTCAAATTTGAGATCATAATATGTGTTTAATTTTAATTTATAAACATAATTTTTACTTGAATGTGTACATTGTGTAGTTACATTTATCCCCCGACGAAGTACTAATTAAAGCTAGTAAACAAATAGCATAATTTATTCTTTGTAATATTCTTTTATAGGAGTTCGCATATAGGTATATATAATTAAATAATTTAAGTCCTCATGGTATTTGAAAGAGGTTTTCTTTTTCTGCCGGGCTCGGGATGGAATGCATGGGCCTGAATTCTCAAGTCTTTACCTCCGAGTATAAATACAGGTCCGATTCTAAGATCCTCGAGTCAAAGTCCGAGTCCTAAAAAGTTAACTCGAGTCCTAACTCCGGTCAAAGTCCGCACTCGATCGAGTCCGAGATAATTCCATAGGTCCTAACGTATACGTTTAATTTTTACTGACATCGGGAATCTTTAAAAGTCGTCGGAAAAAATGTTTAGATCATTTTCTTATTTAATATGAATTCAGTCAACGTACATATTTTTTTTCGAAAGCTAGTGCAGAATAATTGAAAATGGCCTGAATCCCTACATATATCCACGGTATATATTTAGAACATTTCCAATATATTGCCAAGAATATTATGAACGAAACATTTAAACATTTTAAATGTAAAAGAAAAACAAATAATTAGGCAAAAAATAAAAAATAAAAGATATGGTTCTCAGGCACCGCCTACATCAATTTTAAACCCCCGCATAAAAAATTTTTATTTTGATTTTCCAAAGTAAGTTACCAATCATGAGCTACAGCCGCTCGGATATTTCTTTTAAGAAGATAAAATCATACACTCAGGGGCGTCAATATAGGGGGGATGGGGGGTATATATACCCCCCACTTTTTGGCAAAGGGGGATGATCAATGTAATCATCCCCCCCCCACTTTTCAGA
Organism: Sipunculus nudus; assembly: GCA_026874595.1. NCBI lineage: Eukaryota > Metazoa > Annelida > Sipuncula > Golfingiida > Sipunculidae > Sipunculus > Sipunculus nudus. The sequence goes on along the minus strand of CM049307.1, from coordinate 48,690,847 downwards.
GAATAATATTATAATATTGCAAATGAAATATATAATAAATAGAATTAAAGACTTTGGATCTATTTACTAAAAATTCTTATATCTAAACCTTTCTTAGAATTCACAAAATAACTTATTTTCTAAAACATTATAATTATTTAAAATATGATTAAATATATAAAAATATATATAGATATATATATATATATAGTTGTATATGCCTCTCACAGACGCTGAAAAAGGTATATATATATATATATATATATATATATATATATATATATATATATATATATATATATATATATATACACAAAGTCATCCCCCCACCCTGGAAGAAAAATTGACGCCACTGCATACACTTCCCTTTGTTATGCAGTACTTATACTTGTTTAGCAAAATAAATCTGTTAATATCATGCTTTTCCCTTACCATTTTACATTTTTATCGAAACATACAAAAAAAAAATTAAAAATAAAAAAACCGCCCGCCCACATTGATTTATGGAAAAAAGGTGCCTGGTAACCATACCTTTTTTTTCATTTTGGCCTTAGATAAACGTTTTAAAATTGCGAGATATATATATATATATATATATATATATATATATATATATATATATATATATTTATATATATATATAATGTGATTTTGAGAAATGATTTTTCATATAAATTTTAACAGTACATTTAACTTTTAATTATATCTCTGTAAAAATAATGCTTGCATGACAGAAACATTCTTAATTAGAATTTAATATTATGAGTAAATGTTTTCAATTTTAAAATGTAACAGTGAAAAAAATAATATATGTTATGACAAATTATAACAGAATAAAACGTATAAAACATACTATGGAATATTTTTTAGAGTTTCTCAGAAACCATTCTTTTAAAAACATACACTAAATTAAGTTTTTTTAATGCAACTGCCTGAAAACATATAAGAATTCTTTATACCGGTTATAATTAAGTATACATCTTTTTTTGCTAACTCTTAATTCTCGTCAGCTTAGTACTTCCGCGTTAATTATTATATTTTCAAGGGCAAAAAAATACGTCCAGGGAAAAAAGTAATTCCGTTGCTGTCTATATTTTATTGTTAAATGAATTGACACAAACGCACTGGCGTGTAAGTAGACGTTGGCAGTAGGCTTGAACGTCCGTCAAGAATCAATAAAAGAGAAGTAACCAGTCTATTGAAATATGGCAGTATAATTCGGCCCGTGTCAATACGCGACAGTGACCTGACATGGGAACTAGCAGGCCGAGTTTTCCTCTGGTCGAATTTTCCAGGATACCGCGGTGAAAACAAACCGGTGGTCTGGTGGTCGTTCTTTGAAGTTGGTGAACTGAGTGGAAATGAGTATGTTTCACTCACTTGCAGATAGACAGACAAACCCTTGGTCAGATGATGAAGCAAGTCTTGGTAGTATCTCATATGCGCTAGCGCTGGCTGAAAACACAGGACAGCTGAAGAGGGTATGTTTCTTAAATCAGCTTGTCGTTCTGTTTAATTGTTGTTGCACTGCCACTGACACTGGCTTCACGCTCAGAAGGCCACTGTGGGAGTGCTGGTCGATGGTCCGGTTCATGTCACATAGTGATTATGTCAAACTGGTGTGGTTTCACAAAGGAGTTGCACTCTGTGGTGTGTGACTTAATAACATGATATTAATTATTATATTAATTACATAACCAGTTTATTGTAAATTAAAATTCATATGATATGATTAATATTACAGATAGTGAGATACTGGACAGCATTAATATCATTTTTAATATAACTGCTCAGTGATAACACATTTTGTGCTGTACTTGCAAATTTAAAGACATTTCACATATGTATTTTCCCATATCATATAATACACTTGGACTGGTGTTTTGCCACAAAGTCGTACATAGATTTAAACCATAGTACAGTACTATTTAGTCTTATATTAGTTTAAATAAGTAATAGTAATAATAGTAACACAAAAGTTGCAGGAAAAAAAAAATCTGGAGCCACTATAGAACGCGGGCTTCGCTTCTATTGAGGAACATATAAATAAAATTGTCTCCTCTCATTCCCCTATTTTAACTCCTACTTTTCCCTGTAGATGTCCCTACACTCAACTCTTCTAACATAAACAACTACTAAGCATCAGAAGTCGCCTGAATCAGGAATCGAACCTACGAACTCTAGACTAGGAGCCCTACACGCTACTAAGTGAGCCGTGAAGACGAGATACCAGCAGGAGCAAGTTTTGTTCATTTATATCTCCGATTGAAGAGGCATCTGTCGCGAAAATGGGAAACCATTTACTATTTTAACAGGAAAATTAAGCTTTAGGTGGGGGCTCCGCCCCCACACCCCCATTCAGACGGGGAACCCAGGTTCCCCGGACCCCTCCTCCTCTAATATAATAAACTCCAGTTATGAGCAAAATTAAATACGGGAATTCTGAGGAAAATAATATGTATCAGCCTTTTCCAGGAAACAGGAAACCATTTACTGTTTTAACAGGAAAATTAAGCTTTAGGTGGGGGCCCCCACACCCCCGTTCAGACGGGGAACCCAGGTTCCCCGGACCCCTCCTCCTCTAATTTAATTAAATACAGGTATTCTGAGGAAAATAATATGTATCGGCCTTTTCCAGGAAACAATTTATTATGCGACACCCGTTGTACCGGCGGTAGGCTGAAGCCTGGTTTCTATAGTTCTGCCAAAAATCTTACAATAAGAGGAAACTATATTATTACTAATAATTGATCATTGTTTTTATGTAATTCATGTTTGTATGTTTGTATGTTAGCCCTGCCTGGGCTTTAGTATTTGCGTGTACTAATAAAATGCTTAAAATAAAACGTGATTCCATGGAACTTAACTCAGTGCCAGCTCTTATCACTAAAGCCCTGTAAAGTCTGTGTGGTGAATCCCTGATATTTGCATATTAAGGCGTCACAAGGCTCTTTGAGGACCTGATGATTCCACTGTATTTGCGTATCATGATTCAGGCCGTCACGCCTCATGTGAGTGGCATCGTTGCTATGAGAAGGCCAACAGTGGTCCCACAGCTCAACCTGCTTGGTAACATTCGCACTGAAATCATTTATTCAGGTATCCCACACTTGGACTTTCGTGTTCTATGATATATCTCTGCTGAACAAATATTTTGGTCCATGGGCCAAATGTAAGTGCATATTGTAGACACTATCACAACAATTTTGTACCGACAAGTCCAGTAAAATTCCCTCTGCCGAGATGACAAGACCAGCTGGCATCAATGGTAAATTTGCGAACTCGCGAATCATGATCGTTTCAGTCAGCCGGTACATTTTGACTGCGCTCGCGCGTGTGCACCTGAATATCTCGCGCTGATTGGCTGAGCCAGAGTTTGTTAGGCCTATTATCAAGAGTGGTGGTCCGATAAACGTTAACACTGAGGCTGAGGGTTATAGTGTTTTAAAGTCTCGCTGAACTCAAACTGAGCGACGACCTGAAAATATTAAGACAAATTAAATGGGAATATTAGTGGCAATTGGAAGCCCAGAAAAGGCGATGACTGAATGAACCATATTTGAAAAAGATCCTGGGAAAGATCACTGCTGACGTCACTGGAAAAGACCTTAGTTCAGCAAGGCAGTGATGTGTGGCGCTGGCCGTCCGGGAACCAGCCAAGATTACCAGTCCATGAAATAAGAGGATCAGATAGTGGTAAAATAGTTATATGAGTTGCTGCAAGATGGCGGTACTGATACTAAGTGCGATACAATGCTGGAATGTTTGATTTCTCTGTCAGAAACAACAATTAAGTTATAACTAAGTGTGTATGTATGCAATGTTTATTACTAGCTTGAATGTCTATGTGTACATGTACATATATTTAAAATATATATCTGGTCATTAGCTACTAGTACTGTATTTCTAATTATTGTATATTTCATACTGGTAGTGTCATTTGTGACCAATATGTATTTCATATCATTGAATGACCAAGAAGTTGATGTGTACATATGCATTTCACATTGGAAGTCCAGAAGACTACAGCCAGATCCTTTTATTTTTACTCTTGACAGCTTAACACCATCGTCTGTTCCTGTGCAGTATATTGGCAAACCAAATATATACCGTAGACAAAACATTATTGTCATCTATAGATCTTGGGAACATGGTCAGGGGAAATAGGGCTGACCCCTTCACAGTCCTTGAGCAGTCTTTTTCTGCATGTGTTACAATACTATTTATATTTTGGATTCCACTGATCACCTTGATTACTACTACTAGTGTGCCCGACTGTTTGTATTTCAGGGCACCCTTTATGACCAGTCAGATGCTCTGGAGGCAGCTAGAGAGACCTCAGTCAGTCTGAAGATGATAAAAATACTGCAAGATATTCAGCAAATGAGGAAGCAAATAGACCAGGTATCTTTTCTTTAAAGCTAGCATTCTTTGTATGTGTATGCAGTAATGCAGTATGTGAATGTGGTTCATTTGCATATGCAGCTAGAAAATGGACTCCTGTGATTCATTTGGCATGTATATAATTGCTGTACTTATGCAGCGAAACCGTGTATATAGTTAAGAGTATATAGTCATATGTCAGGGAAATACCCTACTGCTGACATCAAGTGTGGAATTCCCCTAAGGCTGTTACTATGTTCAATCAATTCAATGAGCGATCGAACTGCTGCAAATGAATAAATATGTATATACATATATGTATGTACTGCATATACATGAAACCATTCCAAGAGAATGTAATGTGTCAGATTCCTAGCTGCTAATGCATACATACTGAACACATATGGAATACAGCTTTGGTCCTTTCCTATAATTTTGTTTTAAGAAAAGAATTAATTCCCTCTCACTATTCTCTTATTTATATACAATTTCTTTTCATATCCTCCTTCACTGTTCTTCTTTTGTTGACTGAGGGATTTTAATTTCTTTAAATTTTGATTGATGCCACATTAAGTCCAGCACACATTGATATTATATATTTTCATGTTAAATCTGATACTGTATGAAAAAAGGGAATTTCTAACACAAGGTGCAGCTATAAATAGAAATGCAGCTATAAAACTGAGATCTACAGTAATAGCCTTCTTATTTCCATTTCACTGTACTGGAGTCATTTGTACTGATTTCCTGTAGTTTTTGTTAAATGTCATGTGGATTTTGCATTTCATGTCTGATTTTAGGTATTGTAATATTTAATCTCATCATCATCTGGCTGGATCACTGACACACGAGTGATACAGGTCCACCAGACTTTTAATTAGACATCAGGTATCTAATGAACTAATTTTAATAGATTTATCTGCTTCTACATAAGAATTGGTAAGATTGTGTCAGAAGAAGAAACAAATTTGTTTTTTTAAGCTATTGTATGTTTGCTTACCTTGCAGGTAAACTTAGAAATACACAGCAGACTACAAGATAAAGAAACCAAGGACCTGACACACAAGAGTGCAGTGGGTATGTTCATTCTTTAATTACAAGTTTGCCAGACATATATACCTTCCGGGCAACTTATAAGGTATTTTCAGCTTGGACTAACTTTGGATGATGATCGGTTTTCATGAAAGACAATTTGGCCCAAAATCTTGCTGTTTGTACAAGGTGAAGACCCACAAACTACAAACCTTAGTAAATCAGATATATTTTTACCTATACATGCCCATATAAGAAATTTTTGCAGCAAGATTTTGAACTTCTTGAAGGAACTCCTGATGGAACTTATGCTATCTGTGGAAAACCTACTGATTAAGTGAGCATTTATGACTTGAATGACTGTCCAATGCTGGAAGTTAATTATTTTGTATACATGCATTTATTCCAGCTCTAGGCCAGAACGATGTGAACAAATGTTGTGTTCCAACACACTTCTTTATATATCTGACTAATTATGGCATAAATTCTGATTAAATTTACAGAGAAAAGAATCCAACCAATCACTGTGCTGAACAGTCACCTACAGCAGATAATTAATGAAAAGACACAGCTGATTGACAAACTGCAGCGGTCATATGTGGGGGATTTTCTCAAAATGGATGCTTCTTATCATGAGTAAGTGTTTATGCTATAAAAAAATTATTTTAAGTAAAAAAATATCATTGTTTGTATTGGTGTCTTTGAATGATCTTGATTTAAAATGAATTATGTTTCTTCTAAGTTTCAGGCTTTATTAACCTGAAAATTTTATTATAACTCCAAATGGTCAAAAAGATAGATATATTAAAATGATTTAAATTTTAGATCACAGCATTTTGTTAGCATCATCAGAATATATGCCTGATCATGATGATACTGCAATCTGGAAAAATAATTTTAGTTCACTCTTCTTCCAGCAGATGACAGCAGGGTGTCTGCAGGTTACAACTGTCTAATGGTTCTTCTTGAGCAAACAGTATTTAATGAAATGGTTTTGCTTCTGACAAGATGGGTGCATAAAATGTTCACTAATGTGTTACAAACCTCTGTAGCTTTGTAGTTTTCCTCGGAGGAAAAGATAAAAAAGTAATTTCGTAAAATACCTGGTTAACAGAGTCAATAAAACTACAGCTTTACATCTGAATACCTGGAATAATAATAAACCCACAATGTACCACTCCACTGCATATTGTACATCTGTAACGTGATGCTGGGCCATATCTTGTTTTATTTGCTGAAACCCTTATCAAATAATCTCTTGTATATACCAACAATAACACATTCTCAGTCCAAAACCCCTGATTTCAGGTCAAATTATTATCAGGTGGGACAAACCACATACTGGTGTGACCAGGGCCAGATTAAAACACTGGAAGTTCTAAGCGAGGAGACACTGGCCCATATTTAATAGCATAAGAGCATGAAAAATTAAACTGCCATTCTCTTCTCCACAAGCTCTATGAAAGTTAAACATTGCTGAAAATTTACCTTTGATTGTTTCTAAATTTATAATATTAAATTAGTTTAAAAAGTATGGAATTCATGACAACAATCACACAGAACACCCATTGCTATTTTTCAACTTTACACTATATACAAATTCAGAAAAGGGGCTTTTGACAGTTTATCCTGGGAAGTTTGGCACTTCCATCTTGTTCCTGAATTTTGAATTTGTGTTTACACATTCTATCTTTCACAGGTTTTTATACAGTGTATCACTTTGTATTTCACATTACAGGTATGCAAGCAAATTGTTTCCACAAGTAGCCTCTGTGTTATCAGACTTGACCAGCCAGCTTGAAAACATCATGTGGGCGAGCTCCAGTGACCTCCAGGATGGGGAAATGGTTAGTACACATCACCACTCCATAAGTTCTACAAAAGCCATTGTAGCCCTAAACTGGGGAAACTATTCAAATCAAAGTTGCATAACAGGTAAATCCATGCATAGTTAATGAGTTAGAGAGCAAAATACTTTGATGGGTTTTGCTGACAATCAGTATTAATGTTAAACTGTTAAAGTATAAATCCCCTGGGTTAAATTGTCTGCAAAATCTGTGCTTAATTATTTAACATGGTCAAAGGTTACAAGACATGATTGGTGTATTATGTACTCTTGGCAAGAGTGCTTTTGTTAAAATATTATTTTAGAATGTGATCCTGGTATTCTGTTCATCATGTTTTCACCTGTTTTATTTTAGTTGTCTGTATATTGTTTAACAATTGAGTGCCATGTTAATCTGATTTGTAATTCATTACACATTTTGATAGACTAGCTTTCAGCTGGATTGCCCTGTCCTTCCGACAGTACTTCACAGCAACAAATCCACTACAGCAGGCTTCCAACAACTCCTATGTTTCCTATATCTTATATATTTTTAAAAAAAAATTGTCTAATATATTTTTCTTTACTATTAGCTCATCTGACTATAAGTCATCTGAGCTATAGTCGTGGTCCATTGTCTGTCGTCCATCCTTCTATCCGTCACTCCGTATATGTGGCACGTTTTGAAACCGTAAGACCTAGGAATCCAAAATTCGGTATAATGTTAGATGTCCCCAAGATCTCCTTCCAAGCCAAAAACTGGGTATTGCGACTTCATTCCTTTGAGAAATTAAGGAAAAACCTCAATTTTTAAAAAAAAAAAAGTACATGCCAGAAGTCTGTTAAGTGTAATTTCTTTAAGTTATGGGCCGGAACATAATGGACTTTGTATAAAATCAGGAAAAACATTTACTCACTTAACATGAAAAATTTTGAAAATAGAGTCTATTTTCTCAAGTATATAACTATGTTTAATTAAGATTCAATTGTTTACCCAAAATTAGATCTGAATTTTGTAAATTTTTTAAGTTATTAGCACAAAAATAAAATCAGTACCTTAAATTTTGCCCAAATTTAACCATGGTAAGTTTTTTTTCCTGTAAGTAACATTGATTTAATTTTCACATTCTGAAACAATAATATTTAATTTGTTTAAATCTGAAATTTGAAAATAAAAGCTTGAAAATTAGGCTAGTTATTGATTTTTTTTTTCTTGAGGCTCTGTTGTAGTCATTTGCTTTGATTACAGATTACTGGTGCAGGGTCCCACTCCAGGTCACTGGAAGTCAGCTATGCCAGGGTTGCTGATTTGTAACAGTCACTGGGGGAGATCCCCTGCTGTGACAGGTGTACAGTTATTCTTTAATCACCACCCCATTCCCCCCCCCCCCCCCGACGCAAACCCAACCCACCAAGTGTTATGCAGTAATTGTTATTGTTTTCACTGTATCTCCTTAACTGTAATGCTGTTTCCACTCCAATATACAAAAACTTTCCTTGAAAAAGTAATTCAAGGTGTAATCCAGAAGATGCCATGTTGTGTTAATGTAGCATTTTTAAAGAAATCAGTTTTCTTTAAAATGATTTAAACAAATATAAAATAAACCCTTCAGTATGCTTAAATTTATAAAATATAAAGCACATTATGGATAAATAAAGACACAATTTAAAATTATGAAATCTAAATCAAGTATTATTTTTATATATTTATTGTTTTGCAGATTTAAAAGATATACTTTTGTGGTAAAAAATAAATAAACATTTGTATGCATGATGTGGTGTAATCTGACAAGATTGAGATTTATGATAATGCAACTGAGAATTATGAATCAACTTTTATATTCAGATATATATGTTATATTGGAAATGTATACAAATATAAACTTATAAAAAAAAAATGATGTGATGAAAAAAATGAGGATCTAATACAATTTCATATCTAATTCATTTCATATAATAAAAAATACATATATATTTAATAATATATATTATACAAAAAAAAAAAAAATTCAGTTGAACAAATGTGTAAACTACTGAAATGTCAACAGTTAATCAAAATGCCAACTAATGATCATAGAAATAGTACAGATCATTTGTTCACAAACTGCTCAAATGCTTCAGTTTAAACATTTGGAAACACATGGTCAGGTCAGAAAATATTATTTGCAACAATTTCTTGCTCATCAATACAAACAAATCATATAAACAACCATGGCCTATATTACCTCTTCCTCTTACACTTTATCTCAATTTTATATTATTTTAGATTTTTACCTTCAAGGTCAACTTCAGCTGAGCACAGTGTCCCATGGGTCCCCTTGTTTTTACTTCACAATCAAGTTTACAATATAACTGTTAATATTGAATAATTATTGTTAAATAAACATGCTTTTATTGATTTCAAACATTCATTTCCTTTGTATAACTGTACATTAACTGGAGGTGTTTACATGTTCTGCTATCTAAACCATTTAGCAGACTGTTTGATGCTCTTTGGAGAACTTATAGTCATGGTAAGTAGCCAAGCAAAACATAAGGGTGCAATAAAACTCCTATAATTTTTTCTTATATTCTGGCTAGAAATTCCTATGGAGTCCTATATTTAGACCTCCAGTGCTACTTGAAAATTCCTATACAGTGGAACCTGTCTGAAGGACCACCTGTCTATTAACACCACCTTGTTGGTCAGTCCCATGGGCAGTCTTATCACACATCATGTATTTCTTCATGAGCTTGATTGAAGCCCTGCTATTGCAGCTGTTTAAAATTCATAATTCTATTAGTTATTATTTATTAGTTATTATCATTTATGTATTGATATTTCAGGAGGATGTACTGAAGACCTTATCCAGCACTCTGGCCCTGGTGCAGTCCAAGTTTCACTCTCTCTCCAGGTTAAGACAAGCCGTGCATCAACTACGTCAGAGCTGAACCAGTATTTTCTTTAGAATTTTTATATTTGTTTGTAAATAAAGCTTTATATCCTGATCTTTGATCGTTGATGTATTGGAGTTGAATGATTGGGACTGTGTTGATATAAACTATCTTTGAATGCTGTTCATGGCTCTTAATTTCAATTTCATTAGGTTCTCCAAGCCGTTTTACCACTCCCATTGATCCAAGTGTTAATTAACACAGGAGATAATGAACCAAAGTTATTGTAAACTTTTCTTAACAGTTCATAGCATTTAGTGAAACTGATCAGTATTTATCTTTGAATACTCCCCTTGTTATTTCACATTATTTGAGTTATTTAAACTGTATTGCTTCAGTCTCATTACAGACATACTCTCAAACTTGATAATTTTAGATTATATTTGCTCCCAGCAGAAACCCTCCAGGTCTAATACAGATACAAGCTTACAAAATTCAAGAAATTGACCTATCCACCACAGCCCAAATGCTCCGCCCTTTTAACTTATTATTATAATGAGCCCCCAAAACGCTCCTACACAGGTCTTCCATACCCATGGTAGCGAGAGCTTCTTCAGACATAATAATGACGTCACAAAGGACGATGACGCATGACGTCATATTGACTGACGTCATCAACTGGTATCGCCTGATCATTATTTACTATATCGCGGTCATTATGAACTGTCTTGCAATATTTTGCATTATTTGTGTCATACGAATTACATGCCAGGTAAGACATTATTATTCACTCAGTAGTCATGAGGAATGGCTCTTGCAGCCTATAGCCTTAAATTTTTTATACTGTCTCCTTTATATAAAAAAATATCCCGGAAAACATGCCGACCTGGATACTGCCTACTGGTACAGACTACACGTTCTGTTTGACAGAGCTCTGTCAAATTATGCAAAATTTTGTTTTTGTCAGATGATTGACACTTTACAATGTTTAAGTCACCCGATTGGTAGCTCGTTAGTCAAATGCTTATGATTATTCATTGAATGAATATGCGATTAAGGTCACATAGAGTTCATGGATAGGTCAATTGTTCAGGACCTTTTCAGGAGGCATTTTCCAGGACCAAATGACTAGCATCATACAGTGGTAAATGCCATAACTTAAGACAATAACTGATCAATGTAGATGCCAAGCCTTCTTAAACATGTGATGAAAGAGAAAGCTTGGAATGCAAGGTGACACTAAATAAACAATTTGGTTTAAAACAATGGTTCAGTTAATAAGCGAGCATGACAAAAAAATGTTGAAGAACAACAGTATATGTACAAGTTGTTGGGTGATCAATTCAACAACTTACAAATAATATTGGTTCACTGTATGGGACCTGACTTGCATGTTCAACTCTGATCTATAGACATTCTTGGACCCTTTTACCTAAATTCAATAACACCTGTTCAAAAACTGTTCTCCAGATCTGGTTTTTGAAATGGCCATTTCCAGGACTCTCCAGGAAATCAAGGAGATCTGTCTTAAAACAAAGGTTTCATCTAGTAATTACTTATGAAAACCAATCCTCCCTGTGAATTTGAGAAAGATCAAATGTATTATCTGGTAGATAACTGCGTGAAAAATGCTCTGGCAGATATATTTCTTTTTGGATGGGTCTGTATAATTTAATAGGGTTAGAAGCCTGATAAGTACCAATCCTCCCTGTGACTTTGAGAAAGATAACAGTATTAAACAAATTACCTTTGAGATGTGCCCATAAGAAAATCTGATTTTGCTCAAGCAGCCATATTGGATTCTGAATGGATCTGTCATTCAATTGGTCTGGAGCCCTCAAAGGCACCAATGATCTTTGTGAATTTGAGAAAGATCAAATATATTTGTTTTTTTTAAATAATTAACAAGAAGAAAATCACTGATTGTACTGTGGTGGCCATATTGCATTGGACATCTATAATAATAAATGTCTGGAACCCTCAAAGGCACCAATTAAATCCCTATGAATTTGAGAAAGATCAAGCATCTTTTCGTTGAGATATTGCATGCAAAAGAAAGCATCACTGATGGACTGAACGACAGACAGAAGGACGTTGCATCACTATATAGTACCACTTTTTCAAACAGGGCCCTAATAATAACCTGAAATAATTGGAATTAATGGCCAAAATATTTTCAGAATCCAGATGATATATTTCAGAACAAAAAACACTTATTAAGATTAAATTTATCGACATTCATATACATTATCAGTTTAAGAAACAATGAAATATCACCAAATGATACAACAGTTACCGTATTTCCTTGAACAGACGCCCGGGCGTTTATTTTTTTCAGACCCTGCTTTGATCTAGCCATGACAACATGACACTCAGGCCTTCGGAAATAAACTGGCGTCTAAACAAGGCCGGCTTCTATTTAAGGCCGGCGTTTATTAAAAAAAATACATCATCAGGCTCGTCAGACAAACTAAAAATAGAACACGTCGGAACCATGAACCCGCCGGTCACTAATCACTGACACAATTGAAAACATCGCCGGTAAACGGATTGTGTTTACGGAATGTCCTTAGACGCCATCGGTATATAGGACACGTGCAATCTCCACAATCACGCACCATATTAAGAATTAACGTAGAATCACAGCGGGAGATTGCGGTTGTCCACAAAAATCGGTCCGCGCGGGCCCCTCGAAACCTTGCTGCAGTCTTGCAGCGCTGACATATATAGTAAACAATCCATATCACAGATAAATGGAGTCCGTACGTGGCGGACTACTCGAAACCAGGTACCCAGGTGTTTTATGTGGCTGTTCCATTTATTTTTCACCGCGTGAACTTGGTAACGTTGTTTCGCTCTAAACACGGGATGGCTCTTCCATTTAATGTTCACCGCGTATAACTTGTTATATTGGTTCCATCGAAATACAGGGGGTTGGTTCTTATTAACGGCACAGCGTAGGTCAATTTCATGGCACTTTCCTCCCGTCTATATCTGATACAGCTTGACACAGCGTACTCAAGCGTGTCTAAACAGGTATATACTGGTATATGACATTTACTGCCGGGAATATTACTGAATATATAGTTGTTGACAAGAGTACATACTATTTTTACCTTTAAAGATAATCTCAGTAGTGTGGTTTTGGTAACAGTGGGGAGGCATTTAAAAGAGCTAAAATGAAAGCAAGGAGCGTTATATGGTTTTACAGTAGCTAGAAATTGTACCGCTCAACACCATCATTTGGTGTCTGCATGCTACAGAAGTAATGTGTGCAAAAACGTATTTGAACAGTTCTGTTCAACCATCCGTGAGGTACAGACTTTCACCGTTGTTTCAAGCGGTACTATTTACTATTGCTTCATAGCAGTTATAGTGTTAGCCTTCTCACTGCTGACGTATTTGTGCATCGTTTATTAGGATCGGTGATCGGCTTTAATCATAATGGACGAATCGGGAATATTTGGTGTCCCTTATGGAAACAAGGATTCACGTAAGATAAAAGATTGATTTATAGACTAAGAGGAATTAAACAAATTATCAGTACAACACAAACCGAAACTCATACAACAATTTATGGTCACTTTGACCGGTAAATTCACAAATTATAATGAAGGGATAAGACATCTGGTGGCAAACATGGAAACTACCCTGACACCAGGCCTGTGAACAAGACCGGCGTTTATTTTTTTCTGGGACATTATTTTGCCGCGGCGTCTAAATAAGGCAGGCGACTATTTAAGGCCCGGCGTCTGTTCAAGGAAATACGGTATCTAAAACTTGATTTATGTGGCACAAGGGCTTTATGAATATGTAATAATGCTTCCAGTTGCTGTCAATTAATCATCACATGAAATTATTAGAGATAATACATTCACTCAAATTACAGTTACCTAATATCTTGAACACATAGTTCAATCACATAGATCACAAAAATTATGGAAATACCCATATTATATGACTGGAATAAATAAACTATTATAAATTTTCACTGGCCTTTGTTGAGAAGTGTCTGGTGACACAAATGCAGACCAAGTCATAACATTCCATAATGATAAGTTTCCCCTCAGTATAAGTTAGGATAAGTTATCCTAAATTACTGGTGTATTACAATCATAAGCAAATAACACTTAAATGTCATACTATGCTAAATCTGAGAATTTGTGCACATTTTATGGACCTAAACACATGATAAAACTAATGAAGATATTTATAAATTTATGACTACTATTCAGGAAAAAAAAACAGCTTAGAATCACATGCTGTGAACGAAGAAACATTCAAACTCTTGCGGTGGTTTTCTCAGGTATCTATTTAAGTCCATTTCTGTAAAAATGCCAGGTATGTTTTTGGTTCTATTCTAATTAATCAGACTTATCCCTCATTCCTTCATTTCAATTTAGTTTTTCTATTTAAACTGATCAGCCATAATAGAAATATATTGCCAATATATTGCAATATACTACCAGTGACCACCCCCCATGTTGATTCAGCACACCAACCTGAACCTGAATGCATAAGACTTAACTTGATGGAAATTTCATCATCATATTCTTAACCAGCTATTTCAATAATAGAAACCTGAAACAATCCAATAACATACACTATGAGAACTGGGCTATCACAAAGTGAAGGTCTGTGACCGGTTTCATCACTCCTGGTCATTGCCACGCAACAGGTAATTAGAAGTGATGGGGAGTGACTAAACTGTTCACAGACTATCACTGTGTGACCAGCAGTGATAGTTTAGCAGCCCTGGGGATCAGTTGATGGGGTGTGACTAATTAATAATTTGCTTAGTGACCAGGAGTGACTGGCAGTGATGCTGAGTGAACATAGTTACTCCACCAGACACTAGCTTGATGAGAGGTGATAATGACTTTGACCACCAGTGATCCTTGTTGGTGGGTGATTGACAGGTAGTGACCAAGAGTGACCAGGAGTGACTCTGAGTGATGAAGCTCCCTACTAAGTTAACCTTTGCACTCACTGCTTATAGATGCACAAATTAACTTAATAAAACTGTGAATTTTCGGCAAATGTCAACTTAATACATGTACAACAAATATAACTGACATTTCCTTAATGCACACCTTTGTTCATGGGGCTGTTTTCAGGATCTTTGAATGACCAATTGATCCAAATAAGGACATGTATCTATATTATGTTTTTTTTAGCATAAATGGTCTGATTATCAAATAAAAAAAACAGGAAGCAATGTATTAAAAAAAATCTCCTCAGTAATTACCTTCAGAGAGTAATATTAATGTAAGGCACTTTGTAGAATTTTATTTTCTTCAACTCCAAATTAATAGTAAAAGCACATAATGTGATCATTATATTCAGGAAGCATGGTTAGCCTATTTTTGTTAATTACAACAATTCTTAAACATTTACAAAAAAATCAGGCGACCAATTGATACAAATATGAAGACATTTTATTCAGAGAGATAAACTGAATTTGTAATTATCTCATCCTATTACTAGAATTTTGAAGGTTATGATGTTACATGTTACTTGTAACACATCATAGGAACAACTTGGATAAATTCAATAACTAAGAAAAAGTTTTATCACATCATAGGAATAACTGGGATAAATTCAATAACTAAAGAAAGTTTTATATCTTTGTTATTCAAGAAAATTTGAAAATCCTTTCACAGCTATGGAAATGGTAATTGTATCCGCCAAAACAGAGTTTTGCGGATACTATGTTTTCAGCTGCACGCCGCCGCCGCCGCCGCCGCCGCCGCGTAGGTTTCCGGAGAACTCCTCCGTAACCGCTGGGCGGAATTTTACGAAACCCGGGATTATGTTCGGGTCACATGTGAACTGCTGCGCCCCGATTTTGTTTTGACCTCTGACCTTTCCTCTGCGCTCTGCGTCCGTTTGTGCGTCTGTTTCCACACATAAACCCACATATCTCGGGAACCGTTTGACCGATCAGGAAATTTTTTTTGCACAAATGTAGCCCTTGGAGAGCTTTATAACATACACAAAAAATGGTGGCGCCACCTGCAACCATGTTTGCACAGTGTCCATCTGTTAGTCTGCCTTGGGTTAAAATCACTCATATCTCTGCAGTGAATTGACTAATTCACCTGAAATTTTGCATGCTTATACATCCTGGATAGCTTTTCTGATTTTGTGACAGGTGGCGCCACCTACATTCACATTTACGCTCCAGACATCCAAGCTCATATCTTGGGAACCGTTTGACCAATCAGGAAAATTTTTTTGCACAAATGTAGCCCTTGGAGAGCTTTATAACATACACAAAAAATGGTGGCGCCACCTGCAACCATGTTTGCACAGTGTCCATCTGTTCGTCTGCTTTGGGTTAAAATCACTCATATCTCTGCAGTGACTTGACTAATTCACCTGAAATTTGGCATGCGTATACATCCTGGATAGCTTTTCTGATTTTGTGACAGGTGGCGCCACCTACATTCACATTTACGCTGCAGACATCCAAGCTCATATCTCGGGAACCGTTTGACCGATCAGGAAAATTTTTTTGCACAAATGTAGCCCTTGGAGAGCTTTATAACATACACAAAAAATGGTGGCGCCACCTGCAACCATGTTTGCACAGTGTCCATCTGTTCGTCTGCCTTGGGTTAAAATCACTCATATCTCTGCAGTGACTTGACTAATTCACCTGAAATTAGGCATGCGTATACATCCTGGATAGCTTTTCTGATTTTGTGACAGGTGGCGCCACCTACATTCACGTTTACGCTGCAGACATCCAAGCTCATATCTCGGGAACCGTTTGACCGATCAGGAAAATTTTTTTGCACAAATGTAGCCCTTGGAGAGCTTTATAACATACGCAAAACTGGTGGCGCCACCTACAGCCATTTTTGCACAGCTCCTGTCTGTTTGTCTGCCATGGGATAAAATCACTCATATCTCGGCAGTGGTTTGACATATCTGGCTAAAATTTTGCAGGTTTATACATCCCCGACAGCTCTCTTGATTTTATGACAGGTGGAGCCACCTGCATTCTAGTTTATGCAGCAGACATCCAAGCTCATATCTTGGGAACCGTTTGACCGATTGGGCCAAAGTTTTGCATGTGTATAGTTCTCACATAGCTCTTTATCATACGCAAAACTGGTGCCGTCACCTGCAACCATTTTTGCTCAGCGTCCATCTGATTGTCTGCCACGGGCTAAAATCACTCATATACATGTAGTGGTTTGACTTATCTGCCTTAAATTTTGCATATGTATACAACTGGGACGGCTTTCTGGATTTTGTGGTGGGGGGGGGGGGGCAACCTTCATACACAATTTGGCTGCAGACATCCATGCTAATATGCAACACTTCACTCTATTTCCCCTTGCCACTTAATCCATGCCTCACTTCACCCGTTCCACTCTGATTTAGGCGGATACACGTAGTCGCTTGTCGACTACCCGTATTCTAGTTATTACATAAGGTTACTTTCTGGTAAGGGAAGCACTTGTAATGTCTAGTTACACATGCACACTCATATGGTATAATGTTGTGTGTCGTTTACATTACTGATATTTCAGAACTCTGGCAACATCACTATTTAATCCTGATTGACAATATATTTATAATTTTTAAGCTTTATTGAGCAAAGAACATAAGTTTCAAGTTTAGTTTTCAAGACACTGAAGAGTGTTTATCAAGACCCCCTTGATTTAAATTGCAAGAAAAAACCATCAGGCAGGTAACCTGTTAAAGAGAGTTTATAATGTTCCCTCTTCCTCACAAAACTTTTCATTCAAAGTTCAACAAGATGCTGTTTTGAAAAAAAATGGAGGAATTTGGTATAAATAAAAAAAAGTTTGATATCTGAAAAAAATATATAATTTGTTGGCTTTAAAAAAATTCCCATGGGTGTTCAATGGATACCAGTCCTATCATCATTACTTGTAAGCACTCACTCAGATTCTCAGCCAAGAAGATGTGATGCAAAATTCCACTTTCAGTCACACCTCATTTATATCTTATCAGTTGATCAGGGCTGCAGTATCACTGGTGTCCAGTGCTGGCAGGCCTGAACTCTGGACCTAGTCAGCCTGAAGTATGTGCATGCACAGCTAAGCCAGTTTCCAGCCCTTACAGACACACATCTTGTGTTTGGACTGGGACAGAATATTTTCTGGCTTGGTTCAGACTTGCAAGCAATATTTCTTATCTGTCTGTCTGTCTTTCAGATCAATATTCATGAACAGCTTATTGAAAACAGTTTATCACACTATTTATTCCACAATCAAGGGAATTTTACAGTTTTTTAACAGTCATTTCATTCCATGACACAGTGTATCATAGTAATTGGCTGATTATCAATTAAAATCGATTGCAAATTTTTGCTCATAGCTTAAGGCTTTGTGAAGGGGAAATTAATGTATACAACCTGAACTAGAGAAAAGTCTGCATTTACCAAAAAAACTTAATTGTTAAGTTACTTTATAGAAATGTAGGTTATAGAATTATGACATTATATATTAGCCTGAATGTAGGGTAGTACCAGATGTTTTGGACACAGATGTTTTGGACTAGGACATTTCAGACTAGGATGTTTGGGACTGGGATATTTAGGACAGGCCTTTTTGCAAGGGAGTATGTTTTGGATAGATGAAAATTATTACCATGAAGTAACCTTTTAATTATGAGTTTTAGTGTATCAGTGTACCCATATGTTTATTGGTATAATATTTATTTGGCTCCAACAAAGGGGATTAATTGGGGATTCATTTTGTGGTATTTGTAAGCAAAAAGATACAGGTTTATCCAGGCAGCTTTTGCAAGAAAATAAACTGTAACAAGTGACCCATGGGTCATGATGCTCAGCTGACTTGGAAGAGATTGGCAAAAGGAAATTTTATCATCAGAATGGTAGTATATACCCATTCAACTGAAGCATCAAACAGATTAACCAACAGGCCAAGATTAAGTCTGTATTTATATATCTCAAAAATAGAGAAAAAATGTGTAAACTTTTAAAACTAGAATACGGGTAACCGACAAGTGACTACATGTATCCGCCAAAATCAGAGGTGAACAGGTGAAGTGAGGCATTGATTGAGTGGCAAGGGGAAATAGAGTAAGGTATGTTGCATATTAGCATGGATGTCTGCAGCCTAAATGTGTATGTAGGTTGTGCCACCTACCACAAATCCAGAAAGCTGTCCAAGTTGTATACACCTGCAAAATTTTAGGCAGAAAAGTCAAACCACTACATGTATATGAGCAATTTTTGCCCATGGCAGACAAACAGACAGACACTGTGCAAAAATCTTTGCAGGTGACCCCTCCAGTTTTGTGTATGATAAAGACCTATGTGAGATCTAAACACATGCACAATTTTGGCCCAATCGGTCAAATGGTTCCTGAGATATGAGCTTGGATGTGTGCAGCGTAACAAGAATGTAGGTGGCACCAACTGTCATAAAATCAAGAAAGCTGTCCACGATGTATAAACCTGCAAAATTTTAGGCAGTTATGTCGAACCACTACAGAGAAATGAGTGATTTTAGGCCACGGCAGAATAACAGACAGACGCTGTGCAAAAATGGTTGCAGGTGGCTCCACCAGTTTTGCATATGATAAAGAGCTATGTGAGATCTATACACATGCAAAATTTTTGTCCAATCAGTCAAACGGTTCCCGAGATATGAGTTTGGATGTCATCTGCGTGAATGTGAATGTAGGTGGCGCCCCCGTCATAAAATCAAGAAAGCTATCCAGGATGTATATGCATGACGAATTTCAGGTGAATTAGTCAATTCACTGCAGAGATACGAGTGATTTTAACCCTAAGCAGATGAACAGATGGACACTGTGCAAACATGGTTACAGGTGGCGCCACCATTTTTTGTGTATGTTACAAAGCAATCCAAGGGCTACATTTGTATCAATTTTATTTCCTGATCGGTCAAACGGTTCCCGAGATATGAGGGTTTATTAGTGGATACAGGCCCACAAATGGACACTGGATAGAGAGGAAAGGTCAGAGGTCAACGCAAATTGGTTAGGCACCAGTTCAAATGTGACCCGACAATTGGTGTAAGTTTCAGAAAAATCAGTCCATTAGTTTCCGAGGAGCTCTATGGAAACGGACGCCGCGGCGGCGGAGGAACTCGGTCAAAACATAGTATCCGCAAAACTTCGTTTTGTCTGTACAAAAATACAGGTGGCTCCACCAGTCTGCAGAAACTAATAAAAACACTTAATGGTCAATATCCATGCAAAGAATCATGGTGATCTCTGCATTAGTTGTTCAGATACTTCAGCTTTTGTATCAAATTGTCCATTATTCTGAGGGATACTTAGGAGTCCTATAGCTTGAAGGATATGGGTAACAGAGACCTAATTTCAAGTTTCCACAGGCACATTTCATGGGCCTTCTTGCATGACAAGAATGAAGATTCTAGGTCCAGTTGTTGGGATTTGTACCCTGTTGACAGATAACTACATCTTTAAAGGTCTCAAAAAAAAGAAAAAAATTCGTAAAAATTTGAAAAAAAATAGAGGTGGCACACCCAGTCTGCAGAAACTGATGGAACAGCTCATGATCAATATGTATGCAGAAAATCAGGACCATCAGTGTTGTAGTTATTGAGATACTGCAGTTTTTGGTATCAAATTTTCCATTATTCTGGGGGGGGGGGGGGGGTATTTTGAAGCCATACAGCTTAAAGAATATGGGTAACAGAGACCTAATTTCAGGTTTCCATGGAGACTTTTCATGGGTCTCCCTGTGTGTCAAGAATGAAGATTCTTGGTCCAGTTTTTATGATTTGTGCCCTGTTAACAGATGTTCATATCTTTAAAGGTCTCAAAAATAGAGAAAAATTTCGTAAAAAAACCCGAACAAATACAGGTGGTGCCACCAGTCTGCAGAAACTTATGAAACACTCCATGATCAATATCCATGCAAACAATTATGGTTATCTCTGCATTAGTTGTTCAGATACTTTAGCTTTTGTATCAAATTTTCCATTATTCTGAGCTGTACTTTGGAGTGCCATAGCTCAAAGGATATGGGTGACAGAGACCAAATTTCAGGTTTCCATGGAGACTTATCATGGGTCTCCCTGTGTGTCGAGAATGAAGATTCTAGGTCCAGTCATTACCATTTGTACCCTTTTTAGCCACTTATGGTCTGGTAATCTGAGCTCACTTGAGATGCAAGCAATAAGTTGGTGAAAAGTGAACCATTACTCATAGCTTAATTTATTATAGTTCCTTGGTTCACTATACGAATTGATACTTAAAAATAGTAAACGAATGGGCAATGGGCAATAAAGACAGAAGCTTCAATATTAGGTATTACACAATGTACATTACCCCCTTTTGAAATTCGCCAAAGGATGACACAATATGACAGAAAGGATTTACAAGGTATAAGGTCATGAGGACAGAAACCTCAACATTTCAGAAGGGATAAAATAACACAGGTTAGTCCTTATACTTGGAGAAAGTTTTATATCCTTAAACACTTATATATTCGAAATGATCTGTATAAAGAGTTTACTAGTGTTTAAACCCTTAGTTTCAAAACAATGACTGTTTATGGTATTAGGGAAGCGTCACGGTGAGGTACATCGAAAGAGGAACACCGGAACACATTGTACACCTGTTATAAAAATTGTGATCAAAACAGAATAATAAATTCATAAACTAGAACTTCAGAAATGTCAAAATGTCTTTACAAATCATCAACAGCAAAGAGTTCTGTGAAATTTCTTCAGGATGTTTTATTAATATCATAATTAATTGCTTTGTCACCAAAAACTTGTGAGAAATATATATGATTATATCTATCAGTGACTTTTTCCGACTGTTTGTGAATACAATACATGCAGTTTATTTTAAGTAAATATGTCAAATATTATGCGAGCTATAAGAATTTTTATACCCTTCCCCAGTAACAAGGCTATACCTGTCTGTGGTTGTTGTGCGTAATGAAGCGGTTGTCTCTCTCTCAGTTCAATAAAAGGGTAGTGTATCCTAAAATAATCAATTTTAACATCTTGATTCATTATTTGGAGATATTTGGGGATCTAAAAATACCTAAATCACAAAATTCCAGAAGGGGTGCACAGTGACCCTTCATATATATATATATATATATATATATATATATATATATATATATATATATATATATATATATATTGGCCTAAATATAATTATTTTTTGTATAAATTTTAAATGTAAAAAATGGCCCAAGAAAGGGTTTCCTTTATTTTTAAAACCAATAAACACCTTCAGGTTCAGACAAATAACAGTTCAGAGTATTAGGGAAGCATCACAGTGAAAATCAATGCATCTGGAGAGGAACAAATAACACCACATCCGTCTTATAAACAAGCGATACCATAAAATAGAATTAACAAAGGGTCATTCATTGCAGGTGTATATGGTCAAATATTCATAATTTTATCCTCAGAAATTATAGGAATGTCAGGAACTAATGTATTAATGTAGTAGAAATTTAGAAATGCAACATCAACTCAAAAATAAACTTCTGTTGGGAATAATGAAAGAAAAAGCTATTAAATTCAATTTTTTTATGATATTTTATAAGTATAGTGATTAATTGCTTCATCAACAAAAATACATAATACATTTATATGATAATTGTTGTCAGTGACTTTTCCGCACTATTTGCAAACAATGCAGTTTATTTGAAGTGAATATGTCAAATATTAAATATTACTACCCCCCTATCAAGGCAACCTGTCCGCGGGTGCGTGCGTAAAGACGCGGTTGTCTTTAAATGGCCTAAAAAGGGAAGTGTATCCCAAAATAATCAATGTTAACATCTTAATTCATTAATTGGACATACTTGGGGATCTAAATATACCTATGTCATAAAATCCCAGAGGGGGTGCACGGTGACCCCTCCTAGCCCATGGACTTATAAAATGAAAATTCTAATGTTGTACAAATAAATTTCTGTTAACATGAAACTGGGTCCAGAGTTGATTAAAAAACCATGATTTACATCTGTGCCTTTGGCTTAATAGCAGTACTTATCACTAAGATTCACTCCTGGTCACTCTTGGTCACTACCTGTCAATCACCCACCAACAAGGATCACTGGTGGTCAAAGTCATTATCACCTGTCATCAAGCTAGTGTCTGGTGGAGTAACTAAGTTCACTCAGCATCACTGCCAGTAACTCCTGGTCACTCACCAAATTATCAATTAGTCACACCCCATCAACTGATCCCCAGGGCTGCTAAACTATCACTGCTGGTCACACAGTGATAGTCTGTGAACAGTTTAGTCACTCCCCATCACTGCTAATTACCTGTTGCGTGGCAGTGACCAGGAGTGATGAAACTGGTCACAGACCTTCACTTTGTGATAGCCCAGTTCTCATAGTGATATAGATACAGTATATTTCAAGTGACCTCAGTAAAAATCTCCACATCCAATAAAATTTTCACAGTGAAGTCTTAGCTGATCTATCAACAAAATAAATATATTTAGGATAAAAAATTATCAAGAATTGTTACACTGGTATGCTCTCATACACAATTTTTCAACACCGTACCCATTTTGTCAATTCCTGTATATTTGTTTATAATTTATATTTATCACTGCAGTTAATGTTGTCAATACATGTATTTTTTTTTATAATTTTAAGTTTATTCCTGTAGTAAATGTTATGACGACTTCTTTTGGTTGTCTTTAAGCCACTGCTCTATCCGTTCCCGAAGCTCGTCCTGAGGAATGACCATGTCCATCGTCAGTGGGCTGCGATTGAATGGATCTGACTGGTCACTGACAAAACAGAAAAGACATTTAAATAAACAGATTAAAACATTGACTATAATATTAATCAAATATTTTAAAATACTGTTCACATAAATATCACGCTACCATGCCCTCACTGGTGTGATTACAATTCTTTGCATTGTGCCGGCCCTGGTGGTCATGCCCAGAGAACCTTGCCATACCAAGCAGCAGTTACACAAACAAGTGACCCATGGGTCATGACGCTCAGCTGACTGGGAAGAGATTCGCAAAAGGAAATTTTATCATCAGAATGGTAGTATATACCCATTCAACTGAAGCATCAAACAGATTAACCAACAGGCCAAGATTTAGTCTGTATTTATATATCTCAAAAATATTGAAAAAATTTTTAAACTTTAAAAACCAGAATACGGGTAACTGACAAGTGACTACGTGTATCTGCCAAAGTCAGAGTGGAACGGGTGAAGTGAGGCATGGATTGAGTGGCAAGGGAAAAACAGAGTGAGGTATGTTGCATATTAGCATGGATGTCTGCAGCCTAAATGTGTATGTAGGTTGTGCAACCTACCACAAATCCAGAAAGCTGTCCAAGTTGTATGCATATGCAAAATTTTAGGCAGAAAAGTCAAACCACTACATGTATATGAGTGATTTTAGCCCACAGCAGACAAACAGACAGACACTGTGCAAAAATGGTTGCAGGTGACCCCTCCAGTTTTGTGTATGATAAAGACCTATGTGAGATCTAAACACATGCACAATTTTGGCCCAATCAGTCAAATGGTTCCTTAGATATGAGCTTGGATGTGTGCAGCATTAACTAGAATGAAGTGGCAGCACCTGTCATAAAATCAACTAGAATACGGGTAGTCGACAAGCGACTACTTGTATCCGCCTAAATCAGAGTGGAACGGGTGAAGTGTTGCATATTAGCATGGATGTCTGCAGCCAAATTGTGTATGTAGGTTGCGCTACCTACCAAAAAATCCAGAAAGCTCTATACACATGCAAAACTTTGGCCCAATCGGTCAAACGGTTCCCAAGATATGAGCTTGGATATCTGCTGCATAAACTAGAATGCAGGTGGCGCCACCTGTCATAAAATCAAGAGAGCTGTCGGGGATGTATAAACTTGCAAAATTTTAGGCAGATATGTCAAACCACTGCCGAGATATGAGTGATTTTATCCCATGGCAGACAAACAGATGGGAGCTGTGCAAACATGGCTGCAGGTGGCGCCACCAGTTTTGCGTATGATAAAGAGCTATGTGAGATTTATACACATGCAAAATTTTGGCCCAATCGGTCAAACGGTTCTCAGATATGAGCTTGGATGTCTGCAGCGTAAACTTGATTGTAGGTGGCGCCACCTGTCATAAAATCAGAAAAGCTATCCAGGATGTATAAGCATGCCGAATTTCAGGTGAATTAGTCAAACCACTGCAGAAATATGAGTGATTTTAACCCAAGGCAGACGAACAGATGGACACTGTGCAAACATGGTTGCAGGTGGTGCCACCATTTTCGATGTATGTTATAAAGCTCTCCAAGGGCTACATTTGTGCAAAACAATTTTCCTGATCGGTCAAATGGTTCCTGAGATATGAGCTCGGATGTCTGCAGGGTAAACGTGAATGCAGGTGGCGCCACCTGTCATAAAATCAGAAAAGCTATCCAGGATGTATACGCATGCCAAATTTCAGGTGAATTAGTCAAATCACTGCAGAGATATGAGTGATTTTAACCCAAGGCAGACAAACAGATGGACACTGTGCAAACATGGTTGCAGGTAGCGCCACCATTTTTGGTGTATGTTATAAAGCTCTCCAAGGGCTAAATTTGTGCAAAAGAATTTTCCTGATCGGTCAAACGGTTCCCGAGATATGAGCTTTGATGTCTGCAGCGTAAACGTGAATGTAGGTGGCGCCACCTGTCATAAAATCAGAAAAGCTATCCAGGATGTATACGCATGCCCAATTTCAGGTGAATTAGTCAAGTCACTACAGGAGATGAGTGATTTTAACCCAAGGCAGACGAACAGATGGACACTGTGCAAACATGGTTGCAGGTGGCGCCACCATTTTTGGTGTATGTTATAAAGCTCTCCAAGGGCTACATTTGTGCAAAAGAATTTTCCTGATCGGTCAAACGGTTCCCGAGATATGAGCTTGGATGTCTGCAGCGTAAACGTGAATGTAGGTGGCGCCACCTGTCATAAAATCAGAAAAGCTATCCAGGATGTTTACACATGCCCAATTTCAGGTGAATTAGTCAAGTCACTGCAGAGATATGAGTGATTTTAACCCAAGGCAGACGAACAGATGGACACTGTGCAAACATGGTTGCAGGTTGCGCCACCATTTTTGGTGTATGTTATAAAGCTCTCCGAGGGCTACATTTGTGCAAAAACATTTTCCTGATCGGTCAAACGGTTCCCGAGATATGTGGGTTTATGTGTGGAAACAGACGCACAAACGGACGCAGAGCGCAAAGGAAAGGTCAGAGGTCAAAACAAAATCGGGGGGAAGCAGTTCACATGTGACCCGAACATAATCCCGGGTTTCGGAAAATTCTGCCCCGTGGTTACGGAGGAGTTCTCCGGACACCTACGCAGCGGCGGCGGCGGCGGCGGCGGCGGCCAGCTGAAAACATAGTATCCGCAAAACTCTGTTTTGGCGGATACAATAAAGCTGTCCAGGATGTATAAACCTGCAAAATTTTAGGCAGTTATGTCGAACCACTACAGAGAAATGAGTGAGTTTAGGCCACGGCAGACTAACAGACAGACGCTGTGCAAAATGTGCAAAAATGGTTGCAGGTGGCCCCTCCAGTTTTGTGTATGATAAAGATCTATGTGAGATCTATACACATGCAAAATTTTGGCCTAATCGTTCAAATGGTTCCCGAGATATGAGCTTGGATGTCTGCAGCATAAACTAGTATGTAGGTGGCGCCACCTGTCATAAAATCAAGAAAGCTATCCAGGATGTAAATACATGACGAATTTCAGGTGAATTAGTCAAACCACTGCAGAGATATTAGTGATTTTAACCCAAGGCAGATGAACAGATGGACACTGTGCAAACATGGTTACAGGTGGCGCCACCATTTTTTGTGTATGTTATAGAGCTATCAAAGGGCTACATTTGTATCAATTTTATTTCCTGATCAGTCAAACGGTTCCCGAGATATGAGCTTGGATGTCATCAGCATGAACGTGAATGTAGGTGGCGCCACCTGTCATAATACAAGAAAGCTATCCAGGATGTATACGCATGTTGAATTTCAGGTGAATTAGTCAATTCACTGCAGAGATATGAGTGATTTTAACCCAGGGCAGATGAAAAGATGGTCACTGTGCAAACATGGTTACAGGTGGCACCACCATTTTTTGTGTATGTTATAAAGCAATCCAAGGGTTACATTTGTATAAATTTTATTTACTGATCGGTCAAACGGTTCCCGAGATATGAGCTTGGATGTCATCAGCGTGAAAGTGAATGTAGGTGGCGCCACCTGTCATAAAATCAAGAAAGCTATCCAGGATGTATCGCATGACGAATTTTAGGTGAATTGGTCAATTCACTGCAGAGACTTGAGTGATTTTAACACAAGGCAGATGAACAGATGGACTATGTGCAAACATGGTTACAGGTGGCGCCACCATTTTTTGTGTATGTTATAAAGCAATCCAAGGGCTACATTTGTATCAATTTTATTTCCTGATCGGTCAAACAGGGTTAATGTGTGGAAACAGACCCACAAATGGACGCTTGATAGAGAGTAAAGGACAGAGGTCAACGCAAATTGGTTAGGCACCAGTTCACATGTGACCCGATAATTGGTGCAAGTTTCGGAAAAATCGGTCCATTAGTCTCAGAGGAGCTCTCTGGAATCGAAAGCGGCAGCGGCGGAGGAACCCGGTCAAAAACTTCGTTTTGGCGGATCCAAAAAACCGGTGGCTCCACCAGTCTGCAGAAACCAATAAAAACACTGAATGGTCAATATCTATGCAAAGAATCATGGTGATCTCTGCATTAGTTGTTCAGATACTTCAGCTTTTGTATCAAATTGTCCATTATTCTGAGGGATACTTCGGAGTCCTATAGCTTGAAGGATATGGGTAACAGAGACCTAATTTCAAGTTTCCACAGGCACTTTTCATGGGCCTCCTTGCATGACAGAATGAAGATTCTAGGTCCAGTTGTTGCGATTTGTACCCTGTTGACAGATAATCACATCTTTAAAGGTCTCAAAAAAAAAAGAGTAAAAAATTCGTAAAGATTTGAAAAAAAATAGAGGTGGCGCGCCCAGTCTGCAGAAACTGATGGAACAGCTCATGATCAATATGTATGCCGAAAATCATGACCATCAGTGTTGTAGTTATTGAGATACTGCAGTTTCTGTATCAAATTTTCCATTATTCTGGGGGGTATTTTGGAGCCATACAGCTTAAAGAATATGGGTAACAGAGACCTAATTTCAGGTTTCCATGGAAACTTTTCATGGGTCTCCCTGTGTGTCAAGAATGAAGATTCTAGGTCCAGTTTTTATTATTTGTGCCCTGTTAACAGATGTTCATTTCTTTAAAGGTCTAAAAAATAGAGAAAAATTTCGTAAAAAAAACCCGAACAAATACAGGGGTGCCACCAGTCTGCAGAAACTGATGAAACACTCCATGATCAATATCCATGCAAAAAATTATGGTTATCTCTGCTTAAGTTGTTCAGATACTTCAGCTTTTGTATCAAATTTTCCATTATTCTGAGCTGTACTTTGGAGTGCCATAGCTCAAAGGATATGGGTAACAGAGACCTAATATCAGGTTTCCATGGAGACTTATCATGGGTCTCCCTGTGTGTCAAGAATGAAGATTCTAGGTCCTGTCGTTACAATTTGTACCCTGTTGACAGATAACTACATCCTTAAAGGTCTCAAAAATTGAGAAAACAATTCGTAATAATTGAAAAATACAGGTGACGCCACCAGTCTGCAGAAACTAATGAAACATCTCATGATCAATATGTATGCCAAAAATCATGACCATCAGTGATGTAGTTAATGAGATATTGAAGTTTTTGTATGAAATTTTTTACTATTCTGAGCGGTACTTTGGGGCCCCATAGCTCGAAGGATATGGGTAACAGAGACCTAATTTCTGGTTTCCATGGAGACTTTTCATAGGTCTCTAAGTGTGTCGAAAATGAAGATTCTAGGTCCAGTAGTTACGATTTGTGCCACGCTAACAGATGACAGCATCCTTAAAGGTCTCAAAAATAGAGGAAAAAATCGTAAAAATCGAACAATACAGGTGGCGCCACCAGTCTGCAGGAACTGATGGAACATCTCATGATCAATATGCATGCCAAAAATCATGACCATCAGTGATGTAGTTATTGAGATATTGAAGTTTTTGTATGAAATTTTTGACTATTCTGGGGGGTATTTGGGGCCCCATAGCTCGAAGGATATGGGTAACAGAGACCTAATTTCTGGTTTCCAAGGAGATTTTTCATGGACCTTTCAGTGTGTCAAGAATTAAGATTCTAGGTCCAGTCATTACGATTTGTGCCATGTTAACAGATGTTCATATTTTTAAAGGTCTCAAAAATAGAGAAAAAAAATCGTAAAAAAAAATCTAACAATATAGGTGGCGCCACCAGTCTGCAGGAAGTGATGTATCATCTCATGATCAATATATATGCCAAAAATCATGACCATCAGTCAAGTAGTTAATGAGATATTGAAGTTTTTGTAAGAAATTTTTTTACTTTTCTGGGGGGTACTTTGGGGCCCGATAGCTCGAAGGATATGGGTAACAGAGACCTAATTTCAGGTTTCTAAGGAGATTTTTTATGGACCTCTCAGAATTCCAAGTTACAAGGTTCTAGGTCCAGGGGTTACGATTTGTGCCTGGTTAACGGACGGACAGACAGACGGACGACGGACAAAGAGTGATCGCTATAGCTCAGATGACTTTCAGTCAGCTGAGCTAAAAAGATGTCGAGGACCGCAGCAGTGTTTAACCACTGGGTGAGGAGAGTACATAAATATGTACCAAAATAATATAACACAGTAGGTTTTTTCTATATGAATTACCAATTATCTTATAAATCACCTTTGACCTGTCTAGATGAAGCATCTCATCACAAAAGTTTCATTTTCACCAAAATTTTCCTATCACAATTATCACAAATTTGAAACAACCCTAAACATAAAGCCAACCACAGTATCACCAACATATTGATACAAGGATACTTAAAGACACTGATATATAAACAGAGGAACCTGTTTGAAGAACACCTGTCCAATAAGATTACCTGTCTATTAAGACCATCCTTGAGTGAACCAAAAGCATTCATATTAGTTAAAACTGAACTGCCTACTAAGACCACCTGTGAATTAAGAACACTTTTGACCAGTCTCATGGGTGGTCTCATAACACAGGTCCCACTGTATATGATATTTGACTTTGTATAACAATGCACTGGTGCAATGGTGTACCATAACAGCCCTACTACAAAGTGTTTATATCTCTATATAACCATCACGTACCTGAGGATGTGCCTTGCGATGGTAGCTCTGTCCACACACATCTGTGAGGATGGTAGAAGGACCGGATCCTTCATCAGAGTACCAAGGATGGGATCCAGGTACTCATCAGGAGCCTCCGCAACCAGGTTTTCCTCCTCCTGCTGCTCACAAGCCATCACCTGGTGGCATTTAACACAGTCATTAATCTATGACATGAGAGTGAGACAGACAGACAATGGTCAGGGAGAGAGTTGGAAGTGTAACAGGGGTTAGCTTAAGAGGGGAATGTGTGCTTGTAGGTTGGTGTGTATGTGTGAACCAGTACTGCGAGTCTGATTATTGGAGATGTGGCCATATATAAATATTATTTATTCATGTTATTAGAATTATTATTAAAATTATCATTATTTTCATTACTGTGGATGAAGGAAGCTGCAGGATAAGAGTGATATGTTTTCATAAAACCCTCCTGATCATTAGGTTCAAAGAGTAACTTGGTGAAATGTGATTCTGGAGATAACTCAATGAGTAGACTGTGCTAAAATCCCATGAGTTCATATTAAAATACAGAGCACAAGTACAAAATCAAAGTTATTCAAATGAGTCTGTGCAATAAATCATATTTAAAACTGGTAGCAGTCTCTTCCTTCAGATCATAGAAAATCTTATCATGCAAAAGAAATTCTATGACCTACTAGGATGACCACAGCATTATTAGATTGTACATTTTTTTTAAACAATACCGGGTACTTCAATCAAAGCATGGATTGAAGTTGCACAGATATAACTGCTAGAAGATCACTGGAGACTGTTACTGTTCTCTATGCTGAATCTTTTTCAGTGTGGTTAAGACTTTCATGCTTCATGGTTCTGAAGTTAAGTGATCCAAGAGCATTTTTCAGAACAGTTACAAAGTAAAATCTCCTGAATGATAATTTTTTATTGACAAAAAGCCATCATTTGTTTGAACTAAACGAACACAGGTGTAAGGTGTCAATTAGCAAAAGGCATTTAGCAACTCAGGTTAACTAGAAATAAAACATTGCAAAAGTGAGAAAAGGTAAAGTTTATGTCATTACACTGATGATGACCATTAAGTTTGCTTGTTATATATATATATATCCACACACATTCATATATATGTCTATACACTGTACTTACTTTGACTTTGGCGGCAAATTCTACGAGCCGACCTATCATCTCAGGACCTTTTCTGATTTTATGTAAAACTTTTTCTGCCTGGAGGAAGAGTTCATGAGAGTATGATCGGCCATCCCTGGACACGGCCCGACAAAATGACTCATCATCACCCAGGTTCAGGTATATCAGGCAGATGTTGGATACGGTCTCTTGTGGCTTGAAAGAAAACTCATCAAAATTCTTCACCTTCAGGTTCCTCTTCTTTGGGCCAACCTTGTTATCAAAATAAAATAAGGTTCATAAATATTCATGGTTAAAGACATTCCAGGTTTATAAATTTTCATGTTTTATAAATATTCATAGTTTATAAATATTCAAGTTTTATAACAGTGGTAGGAATTGGATTTAAAATCATGTTCAGTGACTGAAAAAAACAAACCAGCAATGATCAATTATTAATCCATTATTTTATATATCTTCTATATTATCGCATAATCTGCTGTACAGATAAATTCATACCTAAAATATTGACCAAAGTAAATTAAGACTAACATGTACACATCATAATGACAGATGAAGGTAATGGCTAGGTTGATGACACTGGTTAACTGCCAAGGTTCAGTTTTAATGATATTCATACTTTATGTCATGTCTTTCTTATCTCTCTGACAGGATTAAAATATTTTTATTGGATGATACAACTTCTTTGCTGCAATTGCATGAACATACATAATTTTTTTTATCAATTATGAAAATGCAACCAGTTTAATCAAATATGAAAGAAAACAACAAACCATTGATATAACTGAATAATTGGCACAAGTGTTTAAATGACAGCCCTCTCTCTGGTGCAGTTCAGCCATTCAGGCCAAAAAAGGGTGGCTTCAAGGCAAAATTTTATTTTGATTTTCAGAAGAAATTTACTGATTTGGATAAATACAAAAATCCTCACCAGATGTAACAAGAAGTAGTTGAGCATGGCCACCATCCGGTCCACGAGGACTCTGTGGGTGAATATTTTGTGTATCTCCTGGGTCAGCAGCTCCAGTGAGTGGATTGTGTCGTTAGCCATCATGTTATGGAAGCGAGCTAACATGGCCATGTGTCGGTAGTTCATCTCCGTCTCCTGGCGCTGCTGCTGAGCTAGATTTTCCCACGCTCCAGAATCTCTCTCCTCCTGCTTCTCTTTTAGTTGCATCATGTACTGAAATATCATATACAGGGATATACTAATCATATACTGTACAAGAAAAATTTATCTACAGGACAGATCTGGTTTGTCCTATGATAGCTGCAGGAAGTAGCCGCAGGATAGGTTTTGAATAACAGTGGGAATTACTCAAGACACTTCATAAAGGGACTGATGAGTTTAATTTTAGTAACCGACAGTAATGCTAAGAGCTGTTACCTTGAAAAATGTGTCAGGGTCATTCACATTTGCACTTTGCCCGGCCCTTCATGAGAGGCATTAATGGTGTGAGTTTGGTGACTGTCCCTAAAACTCTTTTCCAGTTATTGTGCTAACATAATTTTTGTCAGACCACCTCTGACCTTGAAAATGTCTTAAGATCATCCATATTCAATCTTGACTTATCATTTGATGTGATGCATTATTGGTTTGAATATGGTGGCTGTACCTCAAATACTGTTCAAGTTTTTGGGATAACAGAATATTTTGAAAGGAATGACGGATGGAAAGGTGGACAGTCCTTGATGAGAGTTAGAAATGCTTAGTTAAAGTTTTTAAAAGGATTTAAAAATATTTGTTATATCTCTAGCATCCAGGATAGTAAACAAATAAAGCTAAAGAATGTTCCCCAAACATTTAAGCAAATCATGAGCCTGAAAACTATTTACTCAACCCTTGTCTCAGCAACCTGTGCCTTAGCAATACTCGGCTTTGCTTCTTGAAGTATTGGGAATTATGCCAATTGTGTTCTAAGGGGGCCATTTTCCATATTCTCTCATAAATCCTGAGCAATCTGATATTCAGCATGGATCTGTCACAGCGCCATTTATAAGAAACTATGAAAGTGAACTTTGCCCATGTCAATACTGCCCACGGAAAACACATCCTGAACAAATCTCGACTGAGTCTAGCAGACCTGTCCCAATGCAATATGGGTAAAATGCTGGTACTATGTAATGCAGACTCACTGACAGTGCTTCATCTAACAGGAAGATGGCATCATTGATGAGGAGGTTGATGAACCTCAGGAACAGTGGAGCATCTGTGTCTTCCATATGGCTCAGAGCATGCTCAGCGAGCACCTGAAAAAGTTAAACATAAGGAAAACATATTTAACAGTACCAGTGGGGTGAAAACTTTTGCATGAAAATAATAGATAAATATAAACTTTAAGGGTATCCATGGTTTTTTACATCTCTCACAACTAAGAGCCACAGTAAAATTCATATATTATACGCAACAGAGTATAAATTAAATTCAACAGAATCTCCATTGCTGACAATTAATTATATCATAAAGTTTTATTGTTGTCATTTACATATTTACATTTTATACTTTATTATCATCTGCATGGCTTGATAATCTTTCTAGGGCACCTTTAATCATTAATTCCAAATCAAATGCAAAAATTATTAAACACTTAAAAATTATTGAAATAAGACATTACCTTAAACTGGTCTTTGTGTGTCTCAATGCCCCACATGTATTCTAACACAGCATACATCGGTCGTCTGTAGTTGAACTTCTGCTCAAACTCCACCCCTTGGCCTGTCATCTCGATGCTCACAAACACATTCAGGAGTGTTGTGGCCAGATGCTCTATCAGAGGGTGCTTGTGGAACAACTGTTCTCGGTGAAAGCTGTCAATCAAATATACAATATATTATATTAATTTATCTTACCTGAATTTTCTTAATGGTGCCCATTCTTATGCTAGGCATATTAGGTATAAAGTTTACATGAATACAGTGTTCTCTCCAGGAGGTTTAATAGTAACTGCCAAGATTTCATTTTGAAACCATATCAAAAATATTTTATTAGTTACATTTCAAGGGAAACAATTATAGTGAGGAGTAAAGGATTAAAGAACCTTATTTTCAACAAGGTAATAAAATACCTACCTTACAACTTATTTTAGAAACAGAATTATTTGAAAATATGAGAAATCAGTCTACATTTTAAAACATATCATGGTCAAGGTCAATAGTCACATGCAAAACAGCCTCAATTGACAGCTGCTGATTGGATGATGTAATGTAAATACTCCAAAAAATATAACCAGCTAAAACAAAGATGGCTACTCATACTGAAACACATAATATCAGCCAGGTTATTGTGAAGAGACAAAAAAGTTGTGAAACATAAACTTGGAGATTTATTGTAAAATACTTTATTGCCATATTAGGTTTTCACTTCCATATGGAGTTTTCTAGGAAATAATTGAAAAATATAAACTTCTAAGAAAATAATCTACAAAAAACATGTGGACATCAGGTGGTGAAATGGACTATAAAACTCTGACCAAAGGTCATTTTTTTTTTAAATCAGCTGTATTGGAGATCTAGGACAAACAAAGGCAAGACTGTTCAATGGTTTTGCACTGTATGAGCCTTAGAAAATTCATATTCCCAAAAGATTATAACCAATTATTGATATAGATATAATTAATCAGCTCCTATCAGCCTCCCCTCTGTACGGGGGGAGGCTAAATTAGCTCTGTAATATATAACACCTAAGTCAATAAAACACCCTTTTCTGGATAACTGTGTGCTGGTACAGAATAACATCCACAAACCCTGCTGTCATAGGTATTTAAAAGCAATCTGGTGTGTATAGACCAGAGGTGCCATGCAAACAACCCCCCCCCCCCCTCAGGCACTCATGCTCTGTAAATCTGGGCTACAACCCCACTGAAGAGCAAAGTTACGTACTGTGTAACAATAAAGCTGCTCTGTCCCTGGTTCTGTGGGGGCATCAGCGCTTCCAGAACCTCTGCCATGTGAGCTCTCAGGTGAGGGTTCTTTACCCGGTCAGCGCTCCCCATAAACACCAGGATCATTGTCATCAGGTGCTCCAGTCTCTCCCCAGCCATCTGTACAAAAAAAAAATATCTAAAACAGTGTGCCATTGGGAAAAGGGTCAGATCTTGTTTTACAATAGATTTAGCTATGCATGATGGCTGCCTGTTGGACTGTGGTCTAGGTATATCCCTTAGATTAGATGGAAAATCATCTTTTTACAGTTTTTACATATTTTTATGGCTAACCCACACTCCCTTTTTAGGATTTATGGCCCTTTATAAGGGTATATGATCCTTGTTGTAAATGGTAACACCCCCTCCTAAAATTCCTGCATCTGCCCTTACATGATTTAGTAACTTGTCATGATGATAATTAAACAAGTTTATAGGACACCAGATCCAGTTGTTTAGTTTGTTCAAATTTCTTCAGTGTCATATTTACTGTTACAACACGTGTTTTAGGCATTCTCAATTGTCAATCGATACCTCAATTCAAATAACAAGTGAATTCATACAATAATCAAACTGAAAGTAAAATGAAGGTTTGACACCTACAGGATGTATATAGTAATATACCCTCTCATAAATCCTAAAAGATAAGTTATAAATGGCTGGTGCAAGTGCATTAACCAAAGAAACAGCAATCATATTATGCAAAAGTGATACACACAATAGGTTTCAACTGTAGTTTTAACCACTGCAGATGAGGAATAAAAAATTGAGACATTTTTAATTTAACATTAATATTATTGCTCAACAAGTATTAACTCAAATTTGCTTAAAAAATGGGAAAATAAATAACACAAGTAAAAACAGGTGTAAAGCAAAATTCTGTTAATAAAGGCATATTTTGATTTGGAACATGCATTCTGAGATTCAATAATATGGGTACAGCTGCTACGAAAACCATGTGACTATAAAAATAAAAGAACAAGAAATAAAGAAGTACAGGTCCAGGGTTCATCCAACCGCTCTTGACTAGCAAACCTCAGAACAAAGTAGGTTTATAAAATATGATTGGTCTCCTAGTAATGGCTTACAGAAGTTTCTTTTATGGCAGGAATAACACTAAGTTTGACAGGAACAGGGGATCTGTGATAACAT
This sequence comes from Sipunculus nudus, assembly GCA_026874595.1. Taxonomy (NCBI): domain Eukaryota; kingdom Metazoa; phylum Annelida; class Sipuncula; order Golfingiida; family Sipunculidae; genus Sipunculus; species Sipunculus nudus. The sequence goes on along the minus strand of CM049307.1, from coordinate 48,654,232 downwards.
TTTATAGAATTTCAGATGAAAGGGAGGGCAGTTTCAATTTTTCTGATATTGAATCATCTGATAGAGGATACAAGTAAGAGTTATGAGTGAGGACATGTAACAGTTGTAAGCTGGTCATGTGACAGTCCTAAGATCTTACCTGGTACATACTGTCCTTAAAGCGGCGAATAAATAACAACAGGTCAAGGATATTCTCCATGATAAATTCAGGAATATTAGAAAGTACTCCAGTTGCTGCTTCACACAATGGTAAGGAAACTGGCGTAAATTCTTTCAAGTGTCCTGCTGAAGCCAGCTGTACCAGATAGGTGGCTGAGGCTATAGAAAAGTCCACACATCTCTCTAATAAATTTGATTCTGTTAATGCAGCCTTCACTGAAAAGAACCTGGTCATGCCTGCAATACCAAAAAGGATATGCACTATTAAAATTCTAAAGCTCTTATAACCATAACTCACTAAGTGCTTTTTGTATTAAAACACAATCATTAAATATTGCCTTTGTGTATTTGAGAGTGACAACTAGTGTCAAGTGCATATTTTTTGTCATTCAACAATATATATTCTGAGCCTTAGAAATTTAGTTTTCACCAAATGTATAACTTTAAGACCCAACAGTATACTGATTTATAATAATTAAAATGTACATCACAAATGTTTACAAAATATCATATATTTCTATTTGTTATTTAAATTTGCTGAAAACACTATACTTATCTGGCACTTGACAATGAGGTTTCAATCACACATTTAAATTTATGAAAGAGATATTGAAGTGAAATGCCTCAATACTTTTTTTTATAGATTGGTGCAACAAAAATGTACCCTTTACTGGCAAGCTGAGATACAATAAACCATTTTGATAAAATAATCCTTTTCCATTTGCATGAGAACCATGCATTATGATGGTCCGCTGTGTTTGAGTGAAATAACTCAGCATCAAATGTTTTTGTTGAGAGGTCTAAGACACAAGCTTAGGACTCCAACATAAACCTCCTGTTTACTGATAGGTTTACTCTTGCTTGATTCACAATAATCTGGTTCAAAACTAAATAATTATAATCCTTATTTGTCAGATGTTACAAGATAAAGGGGCCTATCCCTTTAGCTGATGTTTACTAAATAAAATAATCCCTTGAAACTATTATAAAAGTAAACTAAAATGGCTAATCCCATGGTATCAAGGCTGATTATTTTGTTTATAACACATGTTATAACACATGGTGGGTCACCAAAGTGGCCAAAATACAATCCAAACATATTCAACAAGGACATTTAGGAATAAATCAGGTGACCCAGAGTTTTACAAATGGCAGGTTGCAACAAGTGCTCTTTATATATAGGTGGCTTTAAGTTAAAAAAGGTTTATTGCCCAACTCACTTAACTGACACTGAGAGTTATAAATGCAATCCTGTAAGATAAGTTTTGAAGGAAGAAGTGCACCATATATATACCCAATAGAAAATGTGTGACCCTGACCTTTTTCCATCTGTTTCCTGACCTGACCACCAGGCTCTGTGCCCTCGGCACCCTGGGATTGAATTTCCTGGAAAATCGTCTGAATCCGATGCAGGTCCTGATTCAGCTTGACAAGTTTCTGGTTGACGACATGAAATCCAAGATGGAGGCACTGGTGGGTCATGAAGAAACACTCCGTCATAAAGTTGTAATTGCTGTCGAGAGGGGTCAGTACACTCTCTTCTCCCGGTGGAACCAAACTGGTTTGGTCGGCAAGACCTGAAACATTGGACAGAACTGAAGATGTGAATTATCTTGAGTCTCTTTGTGTGATGAGATTTACTGCTGACTCTCCTAAGATCTTTATTTTAAAATTTTTTGGTGAAGGTAATCACCTCCATTTTTTTAATGCTAACTAAACTACGTATGTGTACATCTGCAGAATTCCATTACGGTTTTGGACTATGTAAAGGGGCAGTATCACAGGCTTCCTCTCATTTAATATCCCGGAGTAAACCAGGCCTGGTGACTACTACACCTGCAGTCCCTGGATGTGTAATCATCCGAATTGCTGGGTAATACCACTGAGGAACCCCGAATGGTGCAACTTTTGGTGTGTGAAACACAGCCGTGGGACACATACTTCCCATTTAGGCTGCAGAGCCCCCTCTTGGTTTGGGCCTACCGTGAAAAATCTCACCGCCTCGGCTGAGATTTTAACTCATGATCTCTCAGCTTTGCGTACTGTGCTCTACCCCTGGGCCACAGAAACCGATTATCTCCTAGGACCTTTGTTTATACTGTGGTTTGCTTCATATTCACTGGGTTAAAGGGGCCTATACTGCTATCAGATGTCCATTAACTAAAAATAATTTCTTGAACCTTTTATAAAAATTGGATAGAAAATGCTGATCCTACTGCACACAGGCAGTTTTTTTTGCTTATATCCACATATTTATAACATGTGGGGGCCTGTCAGAATAATCCAGACACATTCCTTGAGGATATCTGATGGAAAGTCAGATGAACCAGAGATTTACAAAGGGTATTTTGCAACTAGTTTCCTTTCAACTTCTGCATAATTTCAACCAACAATCTAAGGTGACATGATTTTATTTGCTTGTCAATGTCAATATTAGGCCATATACCATATATTCACTAATAGACTGTAGATAAATTGATATGTGGACAGAGTAAGCCTGAAATCAGACATATTTCTACAGAAATGATTAATAGAGGAATAGCTGGCTTTAGATTCTCAATGTTTCTCAAGGGTTCCATCGTTGTGTTTTGACCATACATTGCCTCATAAATAGTATATACATTAGTACATAATTCATTATATGATTAATTTAATATGCCCACAAAATCTTAACAATCTAAAACAACAAGGACCCAATGTTATATCATATGAATGGAAATTCTTGTTTTGACAGATATATCTGGTACCAATCTTTAGTTTAAAGGTAACATAAAAGATCTGCTATTATATATAAAATCAATCTTTTTGAAAATCACCTTTTGATAATATAGGTATAAATGACTGTTCACCTGTAGTGATGGGATGTCTTGTGCATCATGGTTTCATTTTTGCAATTAATTTCCCTTCCATGAAAATAGCAATATTAAACCCTCATGAAAACAAAGCCAAACAAATAATGTTATGGTATCCTTTATATTAGGACAATGATTTTGATGCCTGATTATAAATCTTATTTTATAAATTATAGTAAATTATAATCTTCTTATTGTTGAAATATTAAGTTTTGTGAGTACAGTGAGATAAACCTTAAACACTTGACATTTTACATGAATTATGAATTTGTAAATACTTAAGCATTGCTAGTTTATCATAAGATCCATGTTTTTAAATTAGCAATGCTGAGTATGTTAATGATAAATACTGTTATAAAAACAACTGAAATGTGAAATTAATGGAAAAATCAGATCAGATCAAATCATGGCAGCTCTAACAACATATAATACCACCGCATACCACTGGAATGTACATTTCTCCCTCTGCGTTGTTGCTGTGTCCCTGCTGTGGCTTTACAGTACGACGGCTGTATTTTGAGTAACTTCAGTGAGCAGGGCTGAGAGAATGGTTGACACAGCCTCAGTAGGACTGAACACAGGTTCAGGAAGAACCCGTCTGAGGCATACATCTGGTTGAACATCTGTGGTATCATGTGCTGAGACCACATCTTTGCTCGTCCTGTATAAACAAATGAGCATGAATAGTTCATTATATATAGTTTACGTAAATGTTAGTTCGTTGAACCTCTGGGACATATCAAACTGGCTGTGAGACCAAATTTAATTAATTACACAAGTAATTTATGCATGCATATAATTTTCATAACATTATAATAAGATACATATAAACTCAACCCATATACAAGCAATAACATGGTTAAAATTTAAGTGAACCAAAATTTTCAACTTCAGTTAAGACTTGAGAGGCTATCAACTTTGCTAAAGATAACAGTTTCTGTATGTCTGACCTAGGAGTTCAGTTCTTACTAGGGGTGCCACAAAATGTTATATCAGTATTTTTTATCACAGGTAGGCCAGCCAGCAATAAATGGAAGCATGTGAATAAATTTTGTAATCTTTCTATTTATATATTGCTATTTCTAAAGCTTAGTTTCCATGTGCCTTTATATGCATGAACTGGCAGCTATACAGTTGTACAGGACCGGTGGATCTAGCAAGTTTTCCTATAAACATGATGGAGTGATGTCATTTTACCACAAATCCCCCGAGTTCACACAAACCCAATGCATGAAACTCCCTTTATGGTGATTTTCATGCATACATGCACATATGCATATCTGCTGACAGACTAATGGAAACACCACAGTTACAAGATCATATTAGTGATATTTCACACATATACATGCATATACGCAAATCAACACCTATTATGGATAATACATAATACCTCATGAAGTGATACTCTGAGGCAATAATATACACACAGTTAACCTACATACCAATATTAGCTGCCATACAGTTCCCAATCCACTCTAACATCCGGTGTCTGACATCACCTCCCAGCTTCAGCAGGTTATACATGATGGTGTAGGCACTCTCGTTTAGAACACCTAGTGGCTGCAAATACAGAAACACAGGTGAAAACACAAGACTGAGACAGAGATAAGATAACAAGATCAGTAATGAACAGTTTGAATGTCAGTATTTTCTATGTTCAGCAGTTATTAAAGGGGCCAAATCACCTATATAGCATGTTGAATTAACACGAAAATAGCTTCTTCCCTTTGAAATAAATTTGTACCTGCCAAAATATTGCCTTGAAACCGTTTGCTTACTCCTGAAAAAGAGTGTTTAAAAGAGTGGACTTGGCGCAATCAGAGCTGTCAACATAAACACAGCGTGTGCATCGCCTGGGCCACCACATGTTTAAATCAGGAGATGGGCTGACTGAATTGATAAAAAAATGTAATACATGTTTCAACTGGCTGAAACATTGCATGTTGCGGCTCATAATCTTATCTCCTGTCACCCAGCCCTGTTATGGTAAACAGCACATATGGACTTTGTTAACAAACACACAGAGCCATAACAAGGTGTTGAACAGCCTTATGCGAGGTACTCAGACTGTGTGCTGGGACAGTTTTACTGGGAAACTGTTGTATAAAGAAAAACTGAACTGATACTGTGACAAAATAGGCATAATATTGCTCCTGATTATGTCCCTTTAAGTCAAAAGCATGTTTAGGCCAAACTCATACAAGTACCGGTCATACAGGGCCTCATATATAAACATATAAAGATACAAACTCTGGGCTGTACTTTTTGATAGAATAGTTTACAATAATTGTGATTTGTCATGGTCTTTTGGGGGGCTTATCTCTTATTAGATAGTCCTTGGAGCATGTCCAACCACTGTGACTAATGGAAGAGAACTATGTAGCATAGTTTCAAGTAAACGTCAGTTTTCTTGTTCCTAAATAGGTTTTTTTTGGCAAGGTACCTAATTTAACATGTATTTATACAAGTCTATTTATTGATCGCCGAAGAACAAAGCTCTCATGTGAATGTTCATTTTTCAACCATTTAATGACATGACTTACGACACTCATGTTAGTGACACTATTCTGCCATAAATTCCACTTAACTATAGGCTTGAGTTTTTTAAGGGGCCTTAGAAGCAATTAATTTATAGATTTTTTACCTTTGATTCAATTCTCAATTCAATTAGTAATTTAGCAGTAAATTCCTTTTGAGAAAAACATGATTTTTTTCAAACTGATGTTCGTTAATTTTATTTAGCAAGTAAAGGAATGATACAGCTCTTCCTCCTTTTTTTTGGTTCACCAGTGAATACTAAATTCAGATCTTGAGCCCATACATGATAGTGACCTTCAGTACTGTGGCATGCAACTAACAGATTCCAATGGGGTGGTACATGTGATAAAATAATAATCAATACAAATAGATTCTGAGATTAATAATCAATTACAACTAAATTGCAGAATATCAATTAAATGCACTGATTATACGATGCATTTTTGCAACCCTATTAAACTACAACATTAATATGATGTTACATACATGATGGATTGACATCTCTGTTGCATCATGGTCTTGTTTTGTTTTGCGAGCAGGATTATCAAAGAACTCATAGGGCCCTACATCATTCTTAGGGAGACAGCTGATGGAGAGGACAGCACCAAGTACCGTGTCCTCATAGGCTGTTCCAACCTGAGGATTCCTTGGCTGCATGTGGTCTAACATAATCTACAAAGTATACAGAGAGATTATTAGCAAAGTCCAAGAGCCTAGAATAAATTGTATACAAATGCCTGTAAAAATAAAATAATAAATCCATATATAATGCTTAAGGTAGTGATGGGTCTGAATAACAAAGGGGCCTAATCACTTATAAAGCATGTTGAACGGACATGACAAAAAGTTTCTTCCCTCTAAATAAACTTGTACCTGCCAAAAAATTGCCTTTTGCTTACTACTGTAAATGACTGTTAGAAACAGTGGACCCGGTGTTTTCACAGGTGTCAGCATAAAAACAGGACTTGCATAGCCTGGGCCACAACATGTCAGTCAGGAGAAGACTTGACTGACTTGATCCAAAAAATGTAATACATGCTCCTGCTGGCTGAAATGTACTGTATTGCTGGTCACAATTGGACCTTTGGTCACATGGCCTTGTTATGGTAAACAGACACGTGGACTGTGTTTACTAATGCACAGAACAATAACAAGCTTTTATACAGCTGTATACAAGGTACTTACGCTGTTTGCTGGGATGGTTTTGCTGGAACACTTTCGTATAAAGCAAAACTGAACTGATCATGTGAAAAAATAGGCATAATATTGCTCCTGATTATGTCCCTTAAATTTGACCTGGAGAAGAACGGAAACGATTCACACTCCTCAGATGACTGTATGGCCGAAGTCCCAGTGGTAAACACTGCTGCCAAACCCCATAAAAAGCTCATCCTGGGGTTATTATTGCTGGCATTTACACCAAAATTTAATCATTACCAGTATTTTCACACTCTTGATTTATAAGTCAAATTTCAATCAAATTCGTTCTACAGATATCTTGTGGATACATCCACAAACAAACCGAATCGACTGAAATCAATACAATTCATTTCAACCAGGGTAATTAGCAGAGTTCCAGTTTATAGGTCTGGCTGCTAAAGCAGGAGTTTTACTCTTACTGGCAGGACATTTCGTGTTTATATTAAGTAATGCAATGTGATCATATATTGTATAACTGTATTTTAAATCCTCACCTTTGCTAAGCTCTGAGTTCTTGTGAAGAAGCACAGGAGATCTGCATACTGGAACAGGATACCTTTCCCAAGACTGAACTCTGTCTGGAATTTCTTCTTAACAAGATCAAGAGCAGGTCCAAACACTTCTAACAAACTACCTTCATCCTCACTAACACTGATTTCTTCTGTCACTCTCTCAAAGAAAGCCAGCATCGTCTCTGACTCTGCATCACATGATAACTGTTTATTAACTAAAATATCATCACATTTAAACAAAACGTTTTCCAATTATTTCTAGGTACATTGACAAGGGCTAAATTGGTTTTGCAAGGATGTGAAAATACAGAAAATATAGCATGCTGCCATACTGGTAGGCCTGGTACCTATGAAATCTCTCAACATTCTGCATTCCACATGCTGTTCATTGAAATCTTTGTTTTATTATTGTGGTTGGCTTTACATTTGCAAGGCTGAAATTTTTGTGATTTCTTCATTCTGAACGTTTTGTGAGGGTTTCATTTTCCTGATTGCAACAAACCTATCAAATCTAAATACATTATTATGTACACTGATTTTAAATTTAGAATGAATCCTCCAATACCTCAAAAATTATGGTTCAGTATTTAATTTATGACTAGTGTCACAGTCGATATATCCTGTGATAACAGCGGGTTTCACAATAATTAATGCTTGTATGCATGGGCCAGTTTCGATACCATGCACAGATTTGGTCGCTGATTAGGTTGTTTCCAGAGGTGTGATAACCACCCTGTTTGTGCAGATGCATCATCCCCTCTTGTTCATCTCAGTTGACCAGACATCTTATTCCCAAGGGTCTCAATTTCACGATTATGTCACATTCGCGAATATTGCAAATTAAAGCCATCACGTATAAAAAAGCGACCACAGTATTTAAAAGACCTATAAACAGCTCACCATGTCCTGCCGCTTCACCCACAAAGAGGCTGACAAAATGATCACACGGTTTGATGTCCTCTCCGAATATCTCCGGATGCTGCAGGTACATCTTGGCATTGACCACGCTGACAGATCTGCATTTTTCTACTACCTCAGCATCCTGCTCAAAACAAAATACATAGTGCTACACTACATGTTACAGTGAAACCTGTGAAATAAGACCACCCGTGCGACTGACCAAAAGTGGTCTTAATTCACAGGTGGTCTTATTGAACAGGTCATTTATAACCAATCTTAATGCTTTAACCTCATTCAAGGGTGATTTTAATAGAGAAGTGTTTTTTTTTCTTTTTTACAAAAGTGGTCATTCAGACAGGTTCCACTGTATATTAATAACATGAAACAGCAAATTTTTACTCAGATGGGCTGAATATTTACAAGTTATTTTTTTTTTCAATTTTCACTTTTTAAGTGTTTCTCCAAATTTCATTTTTTGCTGTCTCATTATAAAGTAACATATACATAGTATTTCAATTATTAAGTGATGTATTTAATATGCTCACACAATTTGACAATAACCATATAGAACATTGAACTAATAGTTATTCATTGTTGGCAGATAATATATAAAAGATTTCATATGATTAAAAATATATCAATCTTTGATCTACAGGTAACAAAACAGACCTGTTATTTATTTATAATACCAATCTCTGATTTACAGATAACATAACAAGAGCACTAAAATGTGCATAATATGCCTGTCATGTATCTGGTGACCTCTGACCTCATTAAATATGCGCACATTTTTTATGAGAAGGTAATTCAGGTGAGAAACTATTAGTAAATGTGTATAAGGAGTTTCATGAAAATCCACAGGACTTTAGGTTAGTCACCAAGATGCCTTCAAAGGGTGCTCACCTCTGACCTCATTAAATATGCAATGTTTTTGCTGGAAATAGAACTGAGGTGAGATATTTCATTGATTAACATTTCTGATGAATTCTATCAAAATCTTTCATATTTTTTCTAAGTAATCGTGGTGACACCACAAAGTAACCTAGTTACCCATGACCTTTTAAAATATGCGTGGCTGATGCCCATAATCGAAATCAGGTGAGAAAATCTGTTGGTTAGTAGTATTGGTGAGTTTCATGAAAATCCATCAAAGCTCCAGTAAGTTACTGGGTGACACTAAAAGTTAATGGACAGATGGACAGACGGTTGGTATACCATAATACTCCATCGTATGACGGGCATATAAAAAAATATGCATGTTATTTAATTACTTTGGAAATCAAAATTTGATTCATATTTATAATGTACCAATCTTTGATTTACAGGTAACATAAAAAGATCTGTTATCTTTTAAAATATCAGTCTTTTTCCTCTAATGCTATAGAAATGGATAAGATGCAAATAAAGTAATACTAAATGAATGACTATTTTATCTGTGTAGGATGGGAATTTTATACATTTTTTATTTCATGATAATTTCCATTTTGGAAATATCATGTTTTCGTCACCCTCACCAAAGGCCAACCACAGTATTGATAAATACACTGCCAGACAGCTGAATGTTAAACATTCATGACAGAGAACCTTTTTTTTCTTAACCAGAATCATACGTAAAATATTGAACCTATGACAGAGCTACCCTCAGGAAAGAGTAATTTCTATATTTTCATTTAAAAAATGCAAAGGTATCAATTTTATTGACAAATGCATTCTCTATCAGTTTAAATGAGGATTGTTTTGTCTGAATTTTTCCTTTGATAAATCAGAACTTCCTGTCAAGCATTTATCAATCAGAACTATGCTAGTGAAATGTATATTATCCTTTGCTTCTAAATACTTTAAGATTGACTGTTATTCAAATGTCTTCATATCAGTTTGTTCTTGTACCCTATATTCTGTATTGCTGGATCATTGTTTGTTTGTATTTGGAATGAAAAAGTTTCAATTTCTAAATTAGCTTGATCTATGATTTAAAGGAATTCCATACTTAAATGAAGTGTGCATCATGGTCGGTATATACAGTCAAGCCCACTTTGTGTCATATCGGTTAATAGAAAATCCCGCTTATTTTCACATAAATCTGAAATCCCAAACCATTTCCTATATAAACAATGGTAAATCTGACCGTTTAACATCATGGAATATTGTCATAATCCCATTTATTGTCATGCTTTGAACCCTTGACAGTGATACCAGTTCGCAGTTAATATCACATCAAACACTGATACGGCGATCAAAGAGGCCAAGAGCCTGTAATCGGTAAGGCGTATCAAGCGATTGCATCTCCCACCTGTGTGGGACTGGCAAGTGCAGTGATGTATGCGAGTCACTCCTCGTCACTTAGCTAATTAATATCTTAAAGACCGGGTTCCACTATAAATACCAGGGGGCGTTACTGGGCAACATGGAGTTTAACATAATATCTGCAACTGTTCACTTGGGCTCTTACTGTATTCTGAATATTAGCTGTGAAGGAAGATGTTATCTGAGCTGAATTTTGGCAGACATGTTCCTAATACTACAAAGGACTTGATAACATTATCTGTTTTGACATAGCTTATGTTGTTTATACAATACAATTAAATATATCTGCTCAAGCCAGCCCCAGTTCAAATTTGCCGGGTGGGAGGTGCAAAGCAGTATGATTGGCCAATCAGGAGCAAGCCCTGAGTCACCCTCTTTGTTTATAAACAAACTCACATGGCTGTTGTTATGGGTCCACATTCTCACTCATTCCAGTCTATTCATATGATTATAAAAAAATGTAACTTACCAAATATTTTGAAATGTAACTTTGTCCAACTTGATATATAAAAGGCATACATGTATTACAATCCATAAGAACATTAGGTGAAATACTAGAAATATAACAGTCCAGTCCTGTTTTGTACTGTGTAAATATAATTTTGGGCAAGTGTCAGATGCTATGATGTATAAAATCTAGAGATCCAACGTGTCCATATGTTATTTCTATAAGTATAAGTAGCAGGCTTGAGGTTCTTTTTTCCTGCTGACCTCCTGGGAGCCTCAGCTTGCTCAGGGTTCCACCTGCTGGTACATGGCCTGTCAACATTCTCATTCCAGTGACAAATAGCCAAGTTAGTACGCATCTCATACTGAGTGTTTCCAAACACTATCCGTTTATCATGGAATATGTTTAAAACGTTGTTAAAACTTTCAACATAATAAGTATCTAGTGCCAATGCATACGATAAAGCAATTCTGTATACAGCAGATTGTTTTATCACTTTTGACATCAGCTCAACTGCTTTCAAATATGTGAGGATAATTTTCGATGGCTCATAATGAGGGTCAGTTTTGCACCGTGAAGATTTGTTGCATCTAGCATGGTCATTTTGATAATGATTAACAATATTATCAAGTTGATTCCGCAACTGGTCAGGATCATTCTGGCAGTTCCTCATGGCCCAATGAAAATGTGTCCTTACTGACCCTGCTTTATCACTGAGCTGCCAGTGCCAAGTCACACCATGCTTGTAGTTTGCCCCTCTTGTCAGATTTGTCATGGCCTTCTTCACTGAGCAGGCAGCATGCCAGGTGTCATTCTGGTTTATTGTGAACTTCCTTTCTTCTCTTATAAATTTATTTATTGTTGCGCTGTTGTCATGGGCATGTACACCAATCTCTAAATTTTCTTAATCAAAATATTTATATAATCGCTCTGTACCAATTCTCTCATGTTTTTGGGTAGTAGTCTCATCTGATTTTGTTATATGTTTATTTCTCAGAACTTTATGAGTTTGATAGCCGATGCAAACAACATCAGTGTCTTTCGCATTTTTTCTACCCCCATGACGAGCATCAGTTATGATTGTTATACCCTCTGTGAGGTCCTCATAACTCCCTATCTCCTCAAGAAGAGCTGTATAACAAGAATCCTGGACCTTCTCATTCACGCAGTCACTAAAGGTGGCAACCATCTCTGTCATACGGGTATGTCCTATCTGTCCAAAATCTGCAGCTTCAGCAAAACGTTCATAATGTGAAGGTAGCATCCCACTTGTCATATAACCATAGGCAAATCTCAGGTTGACAAGGCTGGTGCCATCAGGTAAATATGGTGATGCTCCCGACGAAATCTGGTGCTTGGCACTGCAGGTAAATTTGATAAATGCTGTGTGGCCCAATGAAGAATAGTCATTCCAAACTAGGTCTTCTTTACACGAACATTTATGTGCACCAATCTGATTCACCAGTTTCTGTATAGCGTCTTTTGTGGTGGCAAACATAGGCTGGTTGACGCCGCTGGCTGAAACAGGTACATATGATGAGGGCACATTTTTTTCACTGCCTTCACCCTGCCTATCTGACTGAATTTTGTTGTTGTGCTCCAGCCAGAAATCAAGTGCTAGCTCCAGTGTGTCTGTGTTTGTCACAGATTTGTTTGGCAACTCTTTCTTCATTAGTCTTAATTTGTGGAGTAGGTTTTCCTTTCTAGTACTGTCACCTGGACACTCCAGTTGGAATTTTGGTTGTCTCCCATGTAGGGATCTGTGCTTTCGCATTCTCTCTGCTGCCATATTCAAATAGTAAAGTTTAGCTAAAATTTGTGTCTAGTTGTATCAGCGTCAAACAAGTGACTGAGTGTTCATGTGTTTTTACTGCCTTCCATTGGACCTACTTGCACCTTACATATATCTTTCAACATCTTCATTAATACCCATTAACACTGGAATGCTGATTAATGATACTGGAGGAGATGCTAGGGGACCAGACATGACCATAATGACAGATAAGGGGACATTTTGGCCCTGCACTTAGTAAGACTGACACAGGATATTTACCATGTTGAGGGTAGGTGACACACACTGACCCTGCTGTAGATAAGGGTTATATCAAGTTTAGTCAGTGCTGATACAGCCTAGTTTGGCAGGGTCTACATTCTCAATTTGATCAGAGAAACTCTCAGACTTGTTTCTAGAGATAGCTAACATTAGAATTATTATCATGGAAGAAGGAATGAAAATAATGGCATTGTGAGTGACAAATGAGCAACAAGATACCATCAATGCTCTGTTTGGACATAGTGGTTGGGATGTCAAACTGGCTACTGTAGAGGAGCTGCAGGAATTGTGTAAACAACAACAAACCACAGGTGCACAGGGTGATGGGGATTCACATACACCTGAATGTAATGACCCCCAAGATGAGCCTGTGATCCCACAGGGACCTGAAAGTAATGACCAGCAAGATGAGCCTGTGATCCCACAGCACAGGCCCGGGGCAGCTGAATGTCCACATTGTCTTTGTTCTCCCTGCATCACTGACCGCACTAATCAGCAGGGCTGGTGGCCACAAGGGCGCAGATTGCCACATGACAGAAACAGTCAGCTGAGAAAGGCCAAGTACAGGTTTTTCTGGACGATGTTACACCACTGGGGTGTATGGAATAACCCTGCCTATCTGGAGAGGAAGTCGCAGGCTCTGAATAGAGATCCACGAAAGAAGAAGTATGTATATCACAGGAGGGATATCATGCCGAACTGTGTACTGAAACTGGTGAGAGACTGGCTGCCCAGTCCTGGAGGCAGTGCATATATGGGACATATGTGGGAATGAGAATCTGGACTTTTAATTTTATCCACAATATTTTTAGAAAATTGAATCAGGTAAATATGGTGCATTTATTTTTGTTACTGTACTGTTGTGTGACATACTTCAATGCATGAAAATCTACAACTTTGAAGAGTTTATCATTTAATCTGCTGCATGCCATCCTGAGCCCCAAATCTTTATATTATATAGAAATTTACATGTTTCCAGGAAGAACACTTAATTTTTATTAATGATTCACCCCCCCCCCCCCCCACACATTACCAGTACCAAAACACAGACCAGATATCCACGTGCTGAGTCTGGTGTCTACATGATAAGCCCAGACTCAAGCTGTCAGTCACAGTCACATGACCTATTATGTTTCAAAGGGGAATACCGTCTGAACCAAGGGGTTCAGAAACCCGGCCTTTAAGATACCACGGTAATCCAGATTATTGCTTTTCTTCGAACATTAACAAGGGCGATGTTTTCAATCACATATCATACATAATTTACTCCTAGCCTTTGAAAGGCCGCGGTTTAAACTTCAGTGACATTTCGCCGAGATGATATAAAGCACAAGCTCTAAACGTTTCTTGCGATTGGACATCACCTTTAAGGGTCAACTGAAAGCTGGAGGATTTGTGAGTACTGGAGGAGATACCCGGTCAAAAACCTCAATCGCGGAGAAACTTCAGAAAGTTGACAATGGCATGACGATGTCCACTCCCTGAACAGTCTTGTCATAAAAACGATCATGGAAGTTTGAGTCATTAATAAGATATCCGGAAAATAAGGCGCAATAGTATGGCAAAGTATTATTTAGTAAAATAGTTGGTTACAAATTACGTTATAACTGTGCATATTTCCAGAAATTTTACCTCATGACCCAGACGCTACGTCTCTTTCTTTTGGCAAGTCGGATTTTTGTCAGTTATTGCGGCAGGTGGCATAAAACTTACAGGAAATAAATTTCAGGTGTGCATAAACGTAATTTGAAATGCCGTTGTGCAATAACAATATTCATAAACGTTCCTGTTTCCTGTTTATTGACAATTTATTTAATATCATACGAGACATGACGCCTCTTTTAGGACTCAAAAGTACACTGATGTTGAAGCCGGGATAATGTCAAATCCCGGTTATTATCATAATTTATGCATGCACCACTGATATGACAATAAGTGGGCTTCACTGTGTAATAAGTGTGTTAATACATATGATTAAGAAGACCCATAGCACCTACCTGTTTATCTGTTTTGATGTTTTGTGCTCTGACATAGCTCTGGTACAGGTACGTCAGTATATTGGACTCACCAGCCTGACTAGCTAGTCCTGGACTAGGCCTCTTATTTCCAGTAGTATTAACAACAAGCTCCCCAGGAGAAGCAAGCATCAGACGTTCAAATACAGCCTAAAAAGATAAACATATAACTCTAGAAAAGACTTTCTTATAAGTTTTCACAAAGAATTAAAACATAAAAAAAAGATAAAATATTCAAAAACATCCTTACAACAGATAAACAAACATCCTTACAAAAGATAAACAAGTATTTTCACAATTTGCACAGCTTTCATTCCAAAAACAAAAATTCATATTTCAATAATGTGATTAGGCCATAAAAGCTGCTGAACTTGAGCTCTGGGCAATGTATTATAAAACATCTGTCCTTTTTTTTCTCTTAGACACCTTACCTAAGTGAACATATTTGAAACTTGCCACATAAAGTCTGTCAAACATGCAATATTTGAGAATGTTATTTGTAGATAATCTGAACACTGAAGTTCTGAATATGAAAATTACTTTAACTAGTGGTATACCCATAATTTCAAAATGCAACCTTTGAGGTCCATTTTTACTGTGTACAAAAAAATTGCAGCTCCCATAAGCAGTTTCAAGGAACTGGCTGCAGAATGAAATCTATCATGGTTTGATAAGAGTGCTGGAATGTGACAGCAAAGAACTTATAGGATAGTGTCCAGATGAGAATCTTAGAGCTAGTTTGGTGGCAAAGGGATGTGTATCAGCAAAGTTTATAGCGGAATAACACTTTCCCTGGACTGTGCCCAAATCCTCAAATTATGTTAGGACACTATTATATTATACAGCTGTTGAAAAATTTCACTCTCTTATCAGAGTCCATATTGCCCTAACTATTATCAACCAATTATAGTCTGTTCCACCAACCTGTGTCCACCTGTTTTTTAGAGATAATTTTCATAAAAGTTTATATTTTTCAACAATTTCTAAGAAAACTACACATGGAAGTGACAACCTAATATGGCAATAAAAAATTTTACAATAAATCTCCAGTTTACATTTCACAACTGTTTTGTTGCTTCCTGATGATCTAACAGATCAGATGTGTCCCAGCATGAGTAGCCACCTTTCTTTTTGCCGGTTTTATTTTTTAGAGTGTTTACGTGACATCATCCAATCAGCAGCTGTCAACTGAGGTTATTTTTGCTTGTGACTAATGACTTTGACTGCCACAAGTGGGTCTGATGTGTTGTAAAATATAGACTGATTTCTCATAATTTTAAATAATTCTCTTTCTTAAAGAAGGTATTAGTTAGGTATTTATTTACCTTATTGAAAATTAGGTGCTTTAAACCCAAAACTATCAGGGTCTTCCTTGAAATCTAACAAATAAAATTTTTCATAGCCAAAAACAGATGGACATGAGGTGATGAAATGGACTATATGATGAATGAGAGTGACTCTACTTGTTTCTTGTTTCACTAAGTACAAATGTGATCAAGGTCAAAACACATTGGAGGCAGATTGGTTAGGAATTTTTTTAAAATTCATTTTGGCGTGTCCTGGATGACTGACTTTGCAAATGGTATGAGCTCCACAAGTTCCCCCCCCCCCCCCTTTGACTCACCTGTTCTAAGCATTCCATGTCCAGATGTGATTGACCTTGACCTTCCTGAACCTCTTGCAAAAACACACATCTTGCAGGTCTGAGGCCAGTTGGATCTGGATCTGAAAAAAACATACTTTTTATATTTATTTTTGCAGAAATCTAGGGACTAGATTGTGAACAGCAAACTGTACTGCACCCAAGACAAATTACATAATATTTATTTTATTTTAACTGCAAACAGTTTTGAAATCAAGATAAAATTAAATATTTATACAGTACTGCATCAATGGGACTGAGAATCTGACAAAGGAAGTGAATTTTAAAAAGTTAAAAAAAAAAATTGTCTAATTTAAACACCACTGTGGTTGAAGGCTTGATGCTGCATATTCTGTAACTGCACTTACCTGGATCTAACGTGATGAGAAAAATCTGCTCAATTATGTTACTTATAAGCAACTCCCTCTGAGCATCAACATCCTCAGATTGTTGCTCTGTAGTTTTCGTGGTAGTTGTCTGTGATATTTCATGAGCTGCAATATAAAGAACATACACAGAAAGATGATAAATACTACAGATAATATACAGGGTGAATGAAAATAACGCCCAATTACGCACGTAATGTCTTGCATTAGCTGAAGATGCATACTTGATTTTCTACATAAAATAAGTTTTTAGTTAGGCAAACATGTTAAATTATCACTTGATCTTTGATGTACAGTATTGCATTCAGGGCTCTGTCTGTCTGCTCTGAGTAAGATTAATCACAACAAGATCATATATATAACTATGAGAATATATATATATATATATATATATATATATATATATATATATATATATATATATATATACATGATTCTGTTGTGATTATACCTACTATATATAGTAGGATATATATATATATATATATATGTGTGTAACAATATATAAATATAGCTAACAAATTTAATAGAATGCAGTCAGAATAAAATATAACTTTAAATACTTCACCTTTTTCTTCTTTGAAACTGCTGCTGAAGGCTTCTGCTTGGCTGACAGTCCCAAAGAGTGCGACAAAAGGGTTGTTAGCCAGATTTTGTCCAGACATGGCTGTCTACCTGAAACCAACCATAACACAAGTTTATTGATAGACATAACCACATTAACTGAAACTAAAACTCAGTCTTTCATAAGCATCTCTTATTTTCACTCCCCCTGTATTTCCACTCCCCTGGGGCCCTGGGGGAGTGGAATTCAGCAATTCCTTATTATTTATTTATTAATTATTAATAAATAAATAATAAGGAATAGCTGAATTATTAATTTAATAATTACAAGGAAACCATCTATATTCTAAACTGTTCATTGCAGAGGATTTTATTATAACATCAAATTTACACAAGGAAACCTATCTATTACATGCATTTTTCACTGTGCCAGAAGTATTTTTAGGCCTACATTGTATACTGAATTAACTGTGTTAAAGCTCTCAAGTTGGAAACTGACCCAGAACGTTCTATACATTCCCTTATTATCAAGATGCTTTCCTTAATGGAATATTGCAATAAGTTGACAGAAACAAGAGTATCTTTCTGATGCATGTTATAAAAAGTCAGATGGTGAAAGGGAATGAAGGATTTGTTGGAATCAGGCGCCCTGTCAATCAAGATCTGTGAGTAAAATATGCCACGCCCACCCACAGCCGGGCACAGGGGTCTGTGTTGTGAAGATTCCTTAAAAATGGTATTTAGAAGGTTTCTGGTGAACTATGTTACTTTATACACAAGACTGTATGACTGCTGACATTCAAAGGGTAGATCATCTGAAACAAATTTGCACAGAACTGAGCCACAGCCGATCGTATCAGAATCTGACGCGTTGCTTTCACCCTCCCTGGCCTTGGTGTTGGGTGATAATAGGGGAATCTGACGTAGGAATTAAATCTCCGTTGACAATCCGTGCGATCAAAAGGAAAGTCACTCGACTGAATACCTTATATTTTTGTTGTTCGGATAATACTAATTCGTGACAGAGATCCGACAATTTATACTTACCACAGATTTGACCAACGTACCGACAATCCAGCTCAGCGAAGTGTTGTCGCAGGTGGTAAGGACTAAAACCGGATGCCAAAAGTCAGATGTCGGAATCGGATGCCAAGCCAGACGTCAAACTCGATATCTCATACACAATTAAGCAACCAGAACAACATCAACATATATATGTGTGTATTTGGTTTTTCAAATTTACTTTAAAATGATTCACACATATACATGTGTATTGAAATCCCACAGTTAGGGAAGAGGATGGGAAGGATTTCTTGCAGCTCACTTTTATTAAATCTGTGAAATATTTTGTTATTAATCATCATGCATTTTTAATATTATGTTTAAGGAACGAGTAATTGTGTGTGTTCATTTTGCTTCTATTTGTAATTAAACGGACATATGGTATTGAACTGTTTATGCTCTTCGCTCAGCCGAAGAATAAATTAAGAAATCATTCGATATTTCATATGCTTCTCAAAATTGAGATGCCCTTTATTGGTCGGTATTATTCACGGTTCTTAAATGCACACTGCAAAGATGTATATTTCAAGCAATACGCCAACATTAAAGCGGAATCATTATATTAAGTGCATATCTGTGTAATATAATAATTATATAAGAAAGTCCATTATAATCGTGCATTTGCACTCTTTATTTTGCATCAGAGACAAATAAGAATGGAAAATGTTAATTAATATCTGCGGCTTATAAATATATAAGATTGTATTCCAAGAGTATCTCACAGATAATGATTACAATGAATTTTTTTGGACGTCGTAACTTTATTTTCATTGTAAATATGGAACAATTTATGGTTCGCATAATATCAAATTTTATAAATGTGTAAGCATGTTTATACACACTTATACACTGAAAATCCATCTATTTGTTTTGATTCTTGTGTTTACTGTGACAGAGTTTAGCATTCGAGGTAGACGTCCGGCCTAGCTGGCATCCGACGTGGCCTTTGACTTGGCTTTTAACGTCCGACATCCGGGTTTTAGTCCGTACCGTCGCAGGTACCGTAAAGATTTAAAAGAAATCTTTCTCCTTTTTGTTTTTGTGGACTGGTTCCCGTCCACTAGGATGCATGTTATGGTCGCTCCAATATAATGGAATTCAAACAAACCCATACATTGATGACTAGACCACTAAATCTATAAGCATAATATGCATGCCATGTTCAATAATGCCACAGCTAAAGAGTTAAATAATCTCCAGTGCATATATTTAAAATATAAAAATCACTTTTCGCCTAAATTATATACTTCTTTCCTTATTCGATCGATTATTACAAAGAAATCAAACGATCAGTCAAATACTAAATTACGCAATTCACACGAAAATGTTATTGGCCAATACTATTTATCAGTCACATATTTGTATATGAATCACGGTGGGTTCAATACAGTATTTAATTATATGAATTTCAGATTGAAATTTTGCGCCATTTAGGGTCTAAATAGATGTTCACTATGTCGACCTACTTTTTTTTAATTTGCAAGTAATCATTTAACGGCAAAATTGATATTCATAAAAAAACTGACAAACTTTGCAAATTATAATTCTGCAGAGTCTTGCTTGGCTATCGAGAGATTAAACTGAACGTTATATTTCAGGTCTGATTTGATTTAATTGGGAACTTTCAGGTTTTCTTATTAGTCTTCCTGGGTTTGGACCCCCCCCCCCCCCCTTTTTTTTTCCCATAGTCCTGGATCCGCCCCGAGCCGGGTTCAGAGGGAGAGTCGAATAAGATCTTGGTTGCACGTGCAGTGCGAAATACTTTTCCTATCGCGAGAACGGCTGCAGTCGTTTATGTAATCTCCACCAGATGTCACCGAGTTAGCAAATTTACTCTGGGATTGCTTATGTGAAATATCTTCAGATTATTATTTTGGAGGATGGTTTGAGAATCCGACCAAATTATCGGAGTACCGTTTCCTGTTGATGAGTAAATGGTTTTTTTTTTTATTTACACTTGTTACATTAATGTAAAAACTCATTAAACAGTATCAAAATGATAAAAATAAAAAAAAACAAATAATATATAGAAATATAAATTTATATAGGAATTTTAAAACATAATAAGAATAAAAACCAAAACAAAAATTTGCCAGATCAAAACCTCTATACACTTCAACGTTCCTTTATCATAATAACCGATAAAAAACTTCGACGATACATGGACATTACCTGTCCGTTATCCACAAAATGGCTTCCATGGAATATGTTATATTAAGTTTAGCTTAACATCATATAAGAGACGAAAACAAAGTATCAAGAGAGTTAAGCAAAAGGTGTGAAATTTACGATTTTTTTATATTGTTCCTTGACAAGGAGACTATCTGAATGTTAAACAACACATTGTTATACAATTTTTAATCGATCTATAATAGGAAGAAATATTATAAAATGATATATTATCCCTTTATTCACAAAAAAAAAGATAGAGGGTAATACGGAATTTTACTGAATAATTAACGAATAATTCTTATTCACAAAGGTTTTATATTCGCGATAATTCCTATTTCGCAGATGTGGTGAATTTAAAACCTTGCGAACAAAAGGCTGCCACAGTATATTGATTGGGTCTGTATTGATTCTGTTTTTATGTGGATACAGCAGATCTGTCACCCGGATCCATGCATGCCTGAGAGGTAGGGCAGAGGTCGGTACGTCAGGCGCCTTAGGCGTGACAGCTGCACTGGGAATTTGCTGGCTTTTCCCCAGCTGGCTAATCACCTGACCGTGCAGGTGTGCTGTCTTGATATCTCATTTTGTCGTCTGGTTGTGCCAGATCCTACCAGATCTCGTCTGATCCTTGATCGTCTGGTCTTTCGAATAATGCTCGTTGAATCAATTCTGGGTCGAGGTCAAAGGAACATAGTATAAATTCCATTTAATTATCTTCTAACCCATGTACAGATAGAATGTTTGGATTGTCCTGGTATATAACATTTAGGTCTGACATATAGCCACCAAGAGAAATGTAAATATCGGTAATTGGTGTGTGACCAGTTATCAATAAAATTTTGGCTGATTGTCGACGGAATTGATATCTATATTATCGTCGAGGAAATATGAATAAAACATCGCCTTTTTTATAAAAGAGTCTCATGATTTTTTTAATATAGTTCTTGGCATTAAAACACACATTCACACATACACAAAATTGTTCCAAAATTTTACCGTGATATAGATAGAAAATTATATCTAAAAGCTTGTTTGCAATATTATTAAATCATTTCCGGGTGATATAACTGCAGCTTTATTACAATTAAGCTAAGAAAACATGTCATATTCAGTTACCTTTTTCGGACAGCCATTGAGGCACAACAATTTTAAGAAAATAACATGCCTCATACATGTTCGCAGGATCTCCTCCATCATGGCCGACAGCGATTTCATTGGTGGAGCGGTTGATTCCGATGACAAGATGAATCACGGGCTGTCATCCCACTGCTGACACCAAGTTTTTGTTGAAATGATAGATGTACTGAAATTACGTAAAAGTCAACGCTGACTTTATCCTTTAAATGACATGAAACACAAGAGCTATGTTTTTCTTCACTGCGGAAAGTGTAACAATAGGTCTGTGATCTGTTCGCCGGTCAGGTCCCAAACAAAAAATATTTTAAACGACCCAGACTGTGGATATTAGTGGTGTGCCGATTATATCAATGAATTGTCGTTTTCTTTCATAATCATTAAAATGGTTGCATCTTTGCATAATCGATTACAACGATCGTGTATGCGCAATTAAAGAATTAATATTATCCGGAGGAAATCTATAAGAGACATATAAGAAATAAAGAAAACAAAGTAGTGAACAACATTAAGCTGAATCCAGTGCAGCGAGCAAGTGTCAATCTTGATCTTGACCTAAAATAACGAACCGAAATCTGCCTCTATTAAACGATATAGGTAGAATACGAAATTTCTTAAAACATATTTTCCCAAGTTTACCAGTAGCTCCGAAGATACAGGGATGATTGATGTTCACTTATCCGAGAGAGAGAGAGAGAGAGAGAGAGAGAGAAAAAAAAATGCCCCATGCAGACAAAGAAGCAGCGTCTAATTTAAAATTTTCTGAAGAGATAACGTTATAAAGGTAAAGTCTGATATCACCAACGATGTCAGTCTCATCCGACTTTACACCGCCTTCCTGGTCTTTCAGGCCTGTTTATTCTTGTAGCTTTCCTGGGCACCCTTTGGAGCATACATGCAACCCAAGCAGTCATATCAAGAGCTAGAAGGTTATTCGTTATTTGCCTCCCTCCCACGACCAGAACCAATTCACTCCTGGGTCGAGAGAGCGCACCCTTGTGGTAAAGACTTTGCCTAGGAGTCTTAGCGCAGACAGCGGTCAGAACGGGATGCGAACTCACAACCTAGCGGTCATAAGTCCGGCGCCTACCAATTACGCCACTTCGCTCCACTGGATCAGTATAATGGAACTTTGACATGTTCACGTGTACCCGCAGTAAACATAGTGATAAATGGGTTATTTCACATATCCGTTACTTCAGTTATCCGAACATAATATATGTCCCCCAAGAGCATTCGGATATTCGAGGTTCTACTGTATATAGAGAATCGAGGTTATACCATGATTTAAAAGGTCCACCTGGGCTCGTTTAAGACATACCAGTGCAAAACATTTCAGCTGTTTTGAACAAAAAGTTGTTTTAATGAAGCCGAGATCAACTGAGGTCTTGATTTATGCATGTAATAAAGGTTCTTATAATAAGTCTTGAATGTTGGACAGTCATGTATGTTCTCAGGAGCCCTCTGAGACGTGTTGTGGAGTCAGCAAGTCTGGTATTCATCCCTAGATATAGGGAGGCCACGCAGTACACATCCGTTCGATAATACCTTTCAAACCATATAGCCACAGAACAACCTGGTGTGATTATAGCTTGTTTGGACGGTGGAGTTGGAGTTATAAACCATTCAGTATAAAACATTAGTTATGCCACGAGAAGTCTTACGCAAGTCTTGCTTCATTCTTACACGTCTTGTATATTATGTAAAAGATTAAAAAAAGGCCAAGTAACGATAAATCAGCTCTTTATTTAAAATCTCTTCATTTAAAATCGGTCTGGTTCAACATTTCGCCCCAATACGAACTCAAGGGACCAACACCAGTATAAGCCATGCAAGCCAACGCATACAAATCTTAATTTGAAAACAGTCCTTGTCTGAAAACCGATTGATAAAGAACGTACCACTCGTGACAATTTTGCGTTGAAAATAAACTTGCAATATTTTATCAACAATTAAAAAAACTGCCAAAATGAAGCTGAAGACAATTTTTTTTATATGTTGCAGGTTTAATTAAGATTATGTTGTGCAACATCGTATTTGTCATACTGTTTGATATTAAGTTTAGAGTTGAACTACATTTCAATAAACAGGCTTTCTGAGTTTCTCTAGATTTTATAAGTCTATATTTTCCAGTCCAAAATATCAGCACAATTTGAAAGCACATTACAGCCAGATCAGATATTAACCGGCAATTATCTTTAACTCTGCCTGAACACAGACATATTCTGTCATCTGAAATTCAACGCCCTTAGGAAGTTTCCTAAAATTTGAAGATTTGGGCGTGGTCCAAAAAATCGTTATTCCAATTTCCACGATGCACGTCCTACCATTCTCGCAACGACGCTGCCAGATCGGAGATCTTTCGTGTCGCATCCTCACGCCGATATCGACTCTTGTGAGGGCTATCTCTCCCTGCTTCTCGAAACCGCTCATGGCTACAGGGCTGCAAACCCGGATGTCACAGGTCTCATATCGAAAATATGGGTATACGCTATTTAAGTAAAACCGGCCACGGCGGAAAGTGGGACAGGTTTAGGATTTGCAGGGGCATAGATGGGAGGGAAGATGCCCTCCCCCTAAACTACAGAGCCACAACTGGGTATAAGACTAGGTTAACCATTGCGATTACTATTATCACATATCCATTGATAAATAAGCCGATTAGATACATGTAAAACAATGAAATGACTTCTCTGCTGGATCTCCTACTGATGATGTTTTGGTGTATCACCTTTTGTTATATAAATATCGCCATAACACAAACCGATAGAGCATTATCGGGTCAGTCAGTAGAGTATGGATTCATCCCCGTTCGTGTGTGTTTGTTCACAACATAACTCATGCAATCATGAACAGGATATCATGAAATTTAGAGCATGTCGGGAATGGGTCAATGAAGAATCGATTAAAATTTTGTGTAGATTGGGCATATGATCAGGAGTCAGGAACGTCATCAAGGAATTTACAAATGTAGAGTCATATATGCACAATTGAACCTGTGAATATGGGCCGGATAAAAGAATGCAAACTCAACAGAGACCCCACCCTAACACAGACACATGGCGAAGGTTAGCATTCCTTAGAATACATATTTCTAGTTTAGACACTATTCAAATTCTTCACTATTCTTACTCAAAATTTAATGCTAGTTTAGATTCGACAGACAGTTGTAGCAGAGGTAGAGGTGGGATAGCACTTTTATGGGAAAACAAGTATTTGTCGTATCGTGTAACTCCGTTATATTCAATATGGAGTGATGGAATAATAGGTGTTCACATTAATTCTATGGATCATCATAAACCATTATTTATCTCTATGATCAGTACAAAGAGGGAAATAGCAGGTGTCTCATAGATCATAGATGGAATTCGTTATTTATAGTAAGATAACTGACAGGGAAAGTATATTTCAGAAACGAACATGAAAAAAACCCTTGCCCTTAAATTTCAAATCAGTTAAACATGCAGGAATTTTAATGTAAGCGTTATTTGGCTGGGTATACCATACTGTCTAGAAACGGGTGAATCATGTCATGTTACCAGTCATTGATGAATATGGAGTAAGGGACTTTTTATTTGAGCTACAAGTATCCAGTCAGTATAAAGGTCAAGGGCTCAAGCAAGATTCCCAAGAAAACCTGTAGCCTCTCAGATTGAAAATATCAATAGATAAGAACTTATTATATATTTAAGACTTCTATTCAATGAAAGCGCCGTCAACCATTAAGAAAATAATCTAAATGTCAATGTTTTTCATATAAACAGAAGACACGTTATGCCAATTAAATTATTTCCGCTGGATAACCAGTCAATCAGTTAGATTCATTTCTATATTTACTTATGTTACATGGTTGTCCCAGTGACGAGCCCTGTATTATTTAGAATATGAGTATAATGTGTGTTATGGTCCCCTGGGGAATCCGACCACAATGGTTATTATATTTGCCCACGTGTTATAGTTTTCCCGACAGAAGGCATTGTGTTAATGAAATGTTTGGGAACCAGCGTTGCTGGTCCTCGTGGGCTCGGAACACGACAAAAACCTCCCTCTGCCGTCACCATTGTTGAAAGTCGTGTTCAGACATTGTTGGTCCAGATATTTTAAAGAGATTGTCTGATGTAACATAATCCTGGGAAACAATGTTCAGTATAACCAGGATTGTTATTCGATTCAAATGTATCACGTACGTGTCCAGTGTTTTGTTCCGGATGAACCACTCAGATTAATAGTTTAATTAGGTTAAGCATATGACACATGGAATAAGCTATATATCACCCTATTTTTATACACGGTGCAGGTAATCACCCCCCCCCCCCCCCAAACACACCCACACCAAAAAAAGAGCATGTGATCTGGAAAAATAAGCCTTCTGTTAAAAAAATGATTGGGAAAATAATATGGCTAACATGAGATATATATGCTGGGCCCTTGCACACACATAGGTTTTGACGTGTTCCATTCTTGTTGTACCTGGACTGCAAAAGCAAGAGATGAATATTTTAACTCGGAACTCTTTTACTGTAAAAAAAGAAGGAAAATGAGTGCTGCTTAAAAAAATTCTTAAAAAAGGGTGATTTGGCAGGCCTTTAGAACCTGTTGGATTCCAACGGTTAACTGTCTGGACTTGACAGTTGTTTGACTAGGAGTTGGCGCAGATGAATCTGTCTAAATCTTCACACTGAAGTCCAGCATGCCAGGGGACCTCTCAGAGACTCGTGGTCTTTTTCTTTAATATACCTTATATAATCCCTGTCTATGCATAACTTCCGAATTGTTTTACTTCTAACTGCAACTAGGAATGTAATTAGTTTGCAAGGAGTAAAAGTATGTATAAGGTCCTCGAAAAATACATGAAAATAAAGGAAGAATTATGATGGAATAATACGATGAAAATGATAACAATAAAGATGGAACAACATACTGAAAAAGAAATAGCACAATAAGGATGGAACAATACAATGAAAAACAAAACAATAATGATCAAACAACACAATGAAAATAAAAGAAAGAGAAAATTAAGGAAAGAGCAACACGGTGAAAAAAATAAAGAGAAAAATAAGGTTGGAACAACACAATGAAAAACAAAGAGAAAATTAAGGATGGAACAAGACAATGAAAAAAAGGGGAAAAATAAGGATAGAACAACACAATGAAAACAGAAAGGGAACAATGAAGATGGAACAACACAATAAAAAACACAAGGAAAAAAAGAAAGAGAACAATAAGGATGGAACAACACAATGAAAAAGAAAGAGAACAATAAAAATGGAACAACACAATGAAAAAGAAAGAGAACAATAAAAATGGAACAACACAATGAAAAAGGAAAGAGAACAATAAGGATAGAACAACACCATGGATAAAAGAAAGAGAATAAAAAGGATGGAACAACACCGCGGGAAAAAGAAAGAGAACAAAAAGGATGAAACAACACCATAGAAAAAAGAAAGAAAAAGAAAAGGATGGAACAACACAAAGAAAAAAAAGAAAGAGAACAAAAAAAGGATGGAACAACACAAAGAAAAAAAGAAAGAGAACAAAAAGGATGGAACAACACCATGGAAAAAATAAAGAGAACAAAATGGATGGAACAACACAAAAAAAAAAAAAGAAATAGAACAATAGGGATGGAACAAAAAAAAAAGAGAGAACACTAAGAATGGAACAGCTGCACAAATGCACCGCCCATGGTGATTAGTTTAGGCAGACGCCGTACATTCCGTGAAGTTTAATATCCAGAACGTGATCTTTGTTATGTCTGTTTTTGTCAGGAAATGATAGTCCACAGGTTTGACACGTCAATACACTTGGGCCACGGCACGACACGAGTACTGCTCTGTCGCGGCTGATAACGTTAATTTCTGTCGATAGTTTAAGATTAAGTCTCGTCTGCTGCGTGTCAGTAATGGCGGTCTCACGATATGTGTAGGAGGGTTTCTAAATGTCATTCTTCCCGCGTTATTTTCTCTAAAAGCAGAGGTGATAAGATTTCAATTTAAGTACACTTTCATTATGTTTGTTATACAAATTGTTACAATGTTATACGAAATGACATTATTTGTCAATTTATTTAATATATATTATATTTAATATATACAATATATATATATATATATATATATATAT
This sequence comes from Sipunculus nudus, assembly GCA_026874595.1. Classification (NCBI taxonomy): domain Eukaryota; kingdom Metazoa; phylum Annelida; class Sipuncula; order Golfingiida; family Sipunculidae; genus Sipunculus; species Sipunculus nudus. Next base: position 48,626,165 of record CM049307.1, on the reverse strand, counting down.
ATATATATATATATATATATATATTCTGGTTTGGTGCAGCGTATAGGCAAATTAAATATATGAAGTAAACAAAGGTCTGTTCTAGTCATATAATATCTTATAACTTTTTTTTGTTTGTTTGTTTTTAAGCATAATTAAAATGTGTTAAAGATAAATAACATTGAATTAAACATGCGACACGTTATATAATGTAGAGATTTTATGTAAAATTCTAGCCAATGGTCTTGCATTACATTTCAAGTCTTTGAGTTAAAATGTGGAACGCGCAGCCCTTAATTCTCAGGATCATTTACGATCTTTGGCATGGCAGTGAGCGCTGTCAAGGAGCCCCAAGGATTTAAGGGGCCCATGCACGAAAATTTACATTGGTTTTCGGAAAGTGATAGGAAATCCTAGCCATTGAACAAAGTGATACCCTGTTTTAAAAGTTATTTGATTTTTCTCATTTAATTTCAGTGTTGTGTAAAAAAAATGAATAAAGAACATGTTAAAAAAACTGGCATGCAGTGTTCACACTGGTTATCCGTAATTTCGCAGGCTCTCTTGATCGAGAATGATAATGACTAAATTGACTTATTAAGTGTCATATGTGTGATGTTCGTCAATACAATTGATACAATTTAGAATAATGAACGTTGAACAATGGTAATATGATACAGCAAGATATGAAATTAAACATGAAAATATATAACTATGACACGTAATGAGAACAAGGGAACTAGGAAATACAGCAGAATATAAAGTAAACTGAAATAATAGTTTCGAGACTTAACGGAGGTTTTTGCCACTTACGCAGGCCCGTCGGAAGCTTGTCAACATTGGACAGGCCATTTTGATCTGATAGCATTTAAAATTGTCCGTTTATTTCAAAAATATAGGTTAAAAATAGAAGCATATAACAACATTTTCTTGCAAAGACTCAACAAAAAAAATAAAAAATATATTTTCTTTTGCTGTACATATAGCGACAGCCTGTCACCCCAAAAATCGATTTTTGAATGAACTGAAGACGATGGCCGTCAGTTTATTTCAGATGCCTGAGTGTCATGTTGTCATGGCTACTGCATATGGCGCTTGTCGGGGCCGTGCATCCCGTTCATATTTGTTACACTTAAATTAACAATAACGGAGGGGAATGGTTGTGCACTCAGAAAAAAGCAATCTGCTCGTATATACAATTACCATATTGACAAACTGTTCGAAATAAGAAATGCCCTGTTGATTTAACTGGTTGTTGTCATTGTTCGCAGTTGTATCAAATAAAAAGTCCTGAATCAAGTCTCTCTTTATCTTTAAAAAAACTCATAAAAATGTTATTGTTTCAGTTAAAGGAAGGCCTTACTCACTGTTGGTATAGAAAAAATTAGACCTGGTTGGACTGGTTGTCCGGATTTTTTGCTTCTTAAAATTCTCATCATCGTTTGATGCCATGGAGTTCTAAACTGGTAGCAGCATTGCATCTCTCATTGGTGACTACCTTAATTAATTAGTTTGGTTATTTGATGAGTAGTGTCCAGTGCATCTCTCACTGTTTCGCTAGTTTTCATACTGTCATCACAAGCATGCCCACAGCAGTGGTTGAGAGACTTCGTGATTCCATTTCTTCAATTGTGATTCCATTTTTTAAATTTCAAGGGACATTAAAATTGTAAAAATTATAATTGTTTTCTGGATTGAGGCACTGTTTTACCTTTTGCATATAAACCATCTTATCTTGGCAGTTCAAAATTGCATTCATGAATATCACTAATTGGAATAAACAGTAGCATCCTTAGATATATTGCATAATGTCTCAGGATCCTGAAGCCACCTGAAGATATATCTAGCCTAAATGCTTCTACAGACTGGCTAACAGCACAATGTAATAGGGACCAGTACACAAGTGTCAGCATGCCAGTGACTAGCATACCAGCATGTCAAAAAGTGTCAGAAGGTGAACCTTTGAGACCTTTCTTAGAAACAGAATATTTATAAACAGAATATATTTAACAGAATATATATATATATACCGCTTCCGTCGGCCCTGTTACGTGATCAATTTGTAAAGACAATTTCTCTTAGAATCTATAATGTGTTCGATAAAATAGGACCTCTGCTTTAGTAGTCGAGGTTAGGGTACATATAATTTTTGTATTGTGTGTCGTGTTGGTGGACTTATAACGAACAGAAGTTAACCGGTCGGTCATATACGATGAATATTATTCAGACATTTAAACATAAGGATGTGAGTTAGATTTCTATGTCCTTTATACCCCTTTCACATGGCAAATGCAAACCGGTATCAAACTGTTTTGAAAGCATTTTAGATCTTGCACAAAGCATTTTAGGGCTTTCACAAGACAATCCAAAGCGTTTTCAAACGGTTTTTGCCAAGTGCAGGAGGTGGTTTCAAACCGTGAATGCGAATCGTTTTTTTTTTTTTTTTTCGCTTTGCGTGTGAACGCTTCAGATCCCATTTTCAAGCTGCAACTCGCTCACAGCGCAAGTGCAAATGCTTGTGTTAATGTTGTTACATTGACTGACTGACTGACTGACTGAAAGTGAAGTCGGCGGAAAATCCGACCCGCACTAGCTCCCTCAGCAACGACAAAGTTTGACAGATTGATTAGGTTTTACGGTAAGATATTGAAGGCCAAAGCAGAAGCCGCTGATAGAGTTGAAGATCGTAGTAAGAGAGGCAGAGGAAGCCTGAGAGCCCGGAGAGAACTACCGACCTTGGACGGGCCACTACAACCCACTGTCATGGCAGCACCTGGGATCGAACCCGAGTCACCAGCGGAAAGGCCGGGCGTTTTACCGCTCAGCTGTCCAATCCCCCAGTGTTACATTTTTCCACATGTGAAATGTTTCAAGAATTGGAACTAGATGTGAACGTTTTCCCCAAATTGGTTTGAAAAAGTTTTGTCTGTGAAAGGGGTAAATGTATTAATGGAATACAATACATCAACATGAAAGGTAGATTAATAATAATAATAATAATAATAATGATAATAATAATAATAATAATAATAATAATAATAATAATAATAATAATTGTATCCGCCAAAACGGAGTTTTGCGGATACTATGTTTTCAGCTGCACGCCGCCGCCGCCGCCGCCGCGTAGGTGTCCGGAGAACTCCTCCGTAACCGCTGGGCGGAATTTTACGAAACCTGGGATTATGTTCGGGTCACATGTGAACTGCTGCGCCCCGATTTTGTTTTGACCTCTGACCTTTCCTCTGCATTCTGCGTCTGTTTGTGCGTCTGTTTCCACACATAAACCCACATATCTCGGGAACCGTTTGACGGATCAGGAAAATTATTTTGCACAAATGTAGCCCTTGGAGAGCTTTATAACATACACAAAAAATGGTGGCGCCACCTGCAACCATGTTTGCACAGTGTCCATCTGTTCGTCTGCCTTGGGTTAAAATCACTCATATCTCTGCAGTGACTTGACTAATTCACCTGAAATTTGGTATGCGTATACATCCTATATAGCTTTTCTGATTTTTGACAGGTGGCGCCACCTACATTCACGTTTACGCTGCAGACATCCAAGCTCATATCTCGGGAACCGTTTAACCGATCAGGAAAATTTTTTTGCACAAATGTAGCCCTTGGAGAGCTTTATAACATACACAAAAATGGTGGCGCCACCTGCAACCATGTTTGTACAGTGTCCATCTGTTTGTCTGCCTTGGGTTAAAATCACTCATATCTCTGCAGTGACTTGACTAATTCACATGAAATTCGGCATGCGTATACATCCTGGATAGCTTTTCTGATTTTATGACAGGTGGCGCCACCTACATTCACGTTTACGCTGCAGACATCCAAGCTCATATCTCGGGAACCGTTTGACCGATTGGGCCTAAATTTTGCATGTGTATCGATCTCACATAGCTCTTTATCATACGCAAAACTGGTGGCGCCACCTGCAGCCATTTTTGCACAGCTCCTGTCTGTTTGTCTGCCATGGGATAAAATCACTCATATCTCGGCAGTGGTTTGACAAATCTGGCTAAAATTTTGCAGGTTTAAACATCCCCGACAGCTCTCTTGATTTTATGACAGGTGGCGTCACCTGCATTCTAGTTTATGCAGCAGACATCCAAGCTCATATCTCGGGAACCGTTTGACCGGTTGGGCCAAAGTTTTGCATGTGTATTGTTCTCACATACTTCTTTCAACCATTTTTGCTCAGCTTCCATCTGATTGTCTGCCACGGGCTAAAATCACTCATATACATGTAGTGGTTTGACTTATCTGCCTTAAATTTTGCATATGTATACAACTTGGACGGCTTTCTGGATTTTGTGGTAGGGGGGGGGCAACCTTCATACACAATTTGGCTGCAGACATCCATGCTAATATGCAACACTTCACTCTATTTCCCCTTGCCACTTAATCCATGCCTCACTTCACCCGTTCCACTCTGATTTAGGCGGATACACGTAGTCGCTTGTCGACTACCCGTATTCTAGTTATTATTATTATTATTATTATTATTAATATCATCATATTATTATGATTATTACTGTTGTTGTTATTATTATTATTATTATTATATTTCTGTAACACTTTTTACCAATAGTAAATCATGATTCCCCTCTCTGCTCTGAGACTTTTGCATCTAGGTTCGACAGCTGGCCGACAGCGGGATGCGCACTGAGCAGCCTTCATTGCCGGTTTGGCCTATTTTTCAAGCAGCAGCAATTCGGTCACAGCAGAAGCGCAAATGCTTGTGTTGTGTAAGCATGTTGTTAAATTGTTCCACATGTAAAATGGACACAACACGCATTAGTGCTAGATATCCGGTTTGAAAACGTTTTGTGTGTGAAAGAGGTACAAGTTCAACTGATTTGATGCCAAATTACTGACGGATATCGTTAATGCTACAGAAAAATATTGTGATATCATTGATACATGAACCATAGTGCAATAAAATGGAAATAAAACATATTTCACCGTAATTAATTACCTTTTCAAAATACAGCGTTGTATGAAACGGTTAAGAAAACACAGAATGTTTACTTGATTGTCCCCGTTGTGCTTTTTGAGTGATACAAGCGTGCGGCAAATATGGGTACAGTCTGTTTGTGTTCCCGGTCGATCGCTTCCAGACCAGAGTTAAGTAAAAACAGCCCTATTTCAATGTTTTAATGTCAACACAATTTGACTAATGAAGATAACAAAGATCGCTCTGTCATCATTTTTATAAAGTCTTGTTTGGAGGGAGGATTATTATTTATTCTTGTTACAGCTATAAGGTAAATTAAGTCATAGGCGCTTGAATCCCTATTGGTACAAATATTGGCTTAAAAGCATTTTTCAATCAACTGGATAAACAATCTCCTACCCTTTTCTAAGCGCTAAAAATGAATAAGTAACTTATTTACATGAAAAAAAATACAAGGCCGGCATCTTCAAATGCAACTGCATTGTATTCATTCATTGGTACTCCGGCACAGAATTTTTTGTCATCTTGTGATTGACTATCTTAACAAGAAATATATAATATATATAGGCTGGCATCCCGCATAATTATGAGAGCCTAATCAAAAAATTACATATCATTCTGTGCGGGTCTGCAAATTAATGGATGCAATGCAGTTGCAAATGAAGATGCCGGCCCTGTATTTTTTTATGTGAACAAGTTACTAACATGTATATTCACTGGTTCAGCCACCAGAAAAGTGTAGGGAACTGTTTTTATGTTTGATTGAAAATTGTCTAAGCCAATATTTGCACCCACAGGGATTCAAGAGCCTGTGATTCAATCTTGTTTGGAGGGGGGAGGCAAACCCCAAAACGAAATGTTTGATGACAGCAATTAAGATAGAACTAAGGCTTTTTAAATCTAGTATCCAGCTCACTGAGCTTTAATTCTGACACTATAGCCTCTTCTAGGGATCATATTTATGCACACATATGACGTAACGCGAATGTTCAAAATATTTCTACACATTGCCAAACAATTTTTACCGGACAATATTCACAAAATGAAGATTGATAAAGTTATGAAACCGCATTAACGTCCGATACTCAGATTGGGGAACCAAAAAAAAAATTGATTTACTTCACAATGGCAGAGTATCCTTTGAATTAAGACATATGATGGTGATCCAGAACTTCTCGAAACTTCAATGGTTTCTTCATATTATATTACCCTAGCTCACCTGAAATTTTCTTCAAAATCCGTTCATGATTCTGATACTAAAAAGTTACTGAATAAAGTTAGAGAGAAGCCAACTAACCGAGTGATTAATAAACGGTCAAACTAATATATTGCCACCTGGCGGAGATATACTTTACTATCGCAATGAAACTTCTTAATCCTTATTATTATTATTATTATTATTATTATTATTATTATTATTATTATTACTATTATTATTATTATTATTATTATTATCATTCCAGTGAAACCTATAAAATAAAACCAACCTTGGAATTGGCCGAAAGTGGTCTAAATTTACAATGGTCTTATAAGACAGGTCCGTTATAACCAACATGAATGTTTTCGGTTAACAGAAGGGTGGTCTTAATAGACAAGTGGTCTGATTAGACAGGTGCTCTTTCAGACAGGTTCTACTGTATTATCATTATCATCATCATCATTGTCATTATTGTATCCATTGTATTGTATTGCTTCAAGGTATTGGGCTGAAATTTTTCATGTCCATAGATCTTTGATACCTACCTCCATCTCGTACTCAATACTGATGGTACCATCTGCAATTGTTTTTGCGTGGCATACATCCGTACGATTGCTTTTGGAGAAAATTGCTCATATCTCAGGAGTGGTTCGATGTATTTGTCTGAAATTTGGCATGTCCATTCATTTTGGAGAGTAATCTCGTAGATCATACAGGTGGCCCCACCTACCTGCCCATTTTCGTAGAATACATTGATGACCCTTTCCTCAGGAGTGGTTTGCCGCATTAGCCTGAAATCTGTGTGTATCCAAATAAACAGGTGTATCCATCTGTAGATCTGTTTTTGTTGAAAAAATGCACATATATGAGGAGTTTAATTGCTAAAACTGATTCCACAAATTTGGACTCTTTTATGTCATAAACATTCAATGCCTTACTTTACCCATGCTCCTGTGGTTTGGCGGACAAACGTAGTCGCTTGTCGACTGCCCGTATTCTAGTTATTGTTATTATTATTATTATTATTATTATTATTATTATTATTATTATTATTATTGCTACTTATATTACTAATATCACTAAATTATTGTATTGATAATACTCTTATTGATGTCATAATCTCCAATGTTCTTTTATGATTAACACAGCATTTTGATTCTCATGCCTTAGATGATATCACTGGAATTATACCTGCGTTCAGACCAACAACACCACCATAAACGCGTGCCTGTACATACCCCGTCATACCAGAGGCGACTGTTAGCTAATTACCGCCGTACATGGCTTTTAATAGCAGCGATGCATTAGTCAGAACCCAGTGCACGGTCACGGGCCTTCCAAGCCGCTTGAATCAAATGAAAATGCCAGACTACAATTCAGATGATGTTAATATATAATTCATGTTCTCTTTCAAGCCTTGTGTCGACAGGACTTTTGAGCAGGGTTTTCACTTCGCAAAATGAGTGCAAGGGTCTGGCCTGCGTGTGGAATTACAGTTATTCATTGTTAATCCCCCACAGTCCGCTGAACCACATCATCTGACTTGACTGGCTCCGGCTACGGGCCGGTGGAATATAAAACTTGCCCCTATTTAACGCCGCGGCTATAAGGTGATGCATAACCACCGATGGGCCCTTGTACTGCAAGACGAACGATTGTGACTGTCCGAAGGTTTGGCCAGGACTGAATATCACCGAGCCAAAATTATTAAAATTATTAAATTAAAAAGACACGTTTGTGGTTAGTATCTGTATTAATGGCTTAACAGTTTATTATTTTTTTTATAATAAAACATATTAATAATTAAAAAATCAGGAACCATCTATGATCGAGATAAAACCAACAGTATTACTAAATCTATAAGTGGAAATTCTATTAAAGTTATAGTTTCATTCAAAATCTGGCTTTCTGTCTATATTATGACCTGTTTATAATATATCTCTAAAAGGTTGTGTAAAAGATAAGTATCAGTACTAATCTCTAATGACTAGAATTGTACATATATGTTTTGCGGTGGCTCGTATAGGACACACGCACAAAATATTATATGTAGCGTGCGCAAGTGTTAGTATCGCGTGACAATGACAACATGTAATACAATGTAATGACATATTTTCCAGGAAAAAGTTACCTTTTTTAGGATGAGGGTTAAAGATTAATGCTCCGGTTAAAATCCCGGGCAAACCAAACAGTAATATTTTCCATAATTTCCGAAAAATATCAGAGCAATTTACATTATTTCGAAAAGTGCCTATCCCAGAGCAATCTATCAGAAACTTAGCCAGTATATCCAGCTCGGGACATTGAAAACGTGGCCGTGTACCAACCCGGCCAAAGAAAACCCCGTCTTGGACAAATGAGCTAGGACATGTCCCAACGGAAATACCTGTAATAGTGTAATCAATAATAAGAAGATGAGATTGTATGGACTTGTGGCTGGTTGACTGAAATCACCTGTTTGCTATATTCTGTCCCACGAATGTTCCTATAAATTTGTTACTGGTGATGATTTTGGAATTTTATATTTCTGTTCAATATGAGAAACAAGCCGGAGCAGTAAATTAATATGGTGTTTAAACGAATTAATTTTATAATATACGAATTTCTTGACACCTCTCCTTCAAGAGGCGCAACAGAATGGCATTTCTAGCAAAGTTAAGTAGGTTCCCATGTGCAGTTTCTCTCGCAACGGTTAAATACCAGCCCAAATCTTAAACATGCGACATTCGCTCCCGTTTGTCTGATAACCCCTTTCTGGGATCTATGGTCACGAATGTCACATGTTAAAAATTTTAGTTGGATGCAAAATGCAGTACTATGCTTTCAGCTCTCTGATTACAATTCTGTGCGCACCCTGGTGTTTCAGCCGAAAACCTTGCCATACAAAGCAGCGGTTACACGCAGTGACGTCAATTTATCTTCCAGGGTGGGGAGTAGGGTATGACTCGCAGACACACACACACACACACACACACACATATATATATATATGACAAATTTATGTATGCATGACAAATGTCAAATATATTAGCGCCTGTATGACACATTTCAATTATATATACTTAATCACATTTCAAATATATTACAAATACCTATAAGGTTTAGGAAATAAGGTATTATGTTTCCAGCATAAGTTAATTCCTAACCAGGTTTAGATATAATACTTCATATTAAACTGATAAATGGAACCAAATTCTATAATCCCATATATTTATATATTTATTTGAATTATATAATAAATATTATTGGGTGGGGAATGTTTACATTGACCACCCCCCGCTTGCTACAAAAGTGTGTGTGTTAGGGGGGATGGGAATATCCCCCTTATATTGACGCCCCTTGTTACTCGAAAGGATGTCAGCGGGGGGAGCGTAACGTACAGTTTCCTTCTCCACATTTAATTTCTTTTCTTTTGCGTTCCTATTATCAAACTTATGTCACCTAGTGTGACATATAAATTCTAATACGTGTTTCTTCTATCGGCAGATTCAACTAGAAATAAAGCTAAATGCTGCAAACTAAGAAAAACGTACTAGGCGCCTTTTCCTCTTTATTCTTCATAAATTGGCACAGATATGGAAAGCTTAAAGGGGCCTATTTCGATATCTTGCGTTTATTAAAGGGATTTATTGGGAACATTATTATCATTCTTTCACATTATTAATCCAGTTTTGCTTTTTATAATAGTTTCCTAGCAAAACCATCCCAGCACACAGTCTTAGCACCTTCAACATGGCTGTTTAACACCTTGTTTTGACCCTGCGTTGAGAGTGAACACAGTCCACGTGTCTCTGTTTACCATAACAAGGCCGCGTGACCGGAGGTCCGATTGTGCGCATGCGAGATAGATCCCATACAAGGACTATTTCAAACTAGTCCATACATACACATGGACCTTCGTGTCCTCTGATATATCTCTGCTGAATGGACATTACGGTCCAGATCTGTACAATAGGCCTAGGAATCTCAGGTGAAATGACACGAACAGAGTGAGCCCGTGCATCCGGTCCATGGGAAACCTAAAGACGCGATGTTTAGCCAGCGAGAACATGTATTACGTTCTTATTGGCCAAGTCAGTCAGGGCATCTCCTTATTGATATAGGTGTTGCAGACGGTGTTGTGCCCGGGCCGTACACATAGCCCCACCCGCTGCTTTTTTATTGACGCCTGTGAACGCGCCCGGTCCAATGTTTTAAACACTCATGTACAGGAGTAAGCAAACGGTCTCAATATTTTTTACAGGTCCCAATTTTTTAAAAAGAGAACACGCTATGTTTCATGTTAATTAAACATACTTTATATGTGACTGGGCCCTTTAGATAATCCCTTGAAACCTTTTTAAAAAAGAGGGCAGAAAGCCCCGATCCCAGCGCAGACAGGTTGTTCGTTTTGTTCATATCCGTGTGTTTATAAAAGATGGGGGGCTAAAATAATGGAAAACACAGTCAACAAGTATACATCTGGCGGCAAGCAAAGATGAAGCTGAGTTTTGAAAAGGACGTTTTACTGTGGGGGCATATGTAGCAAATTCGTCTTGAGTAAATTTTGTTTGTAAAAATGTGACACCCCATGCATTTTTGTTCTTCACCTTTCTATGAAGCCTTAAAAACATGGTGCCAATTTTTTTTATTCAGTTTTGACATGTCTTTCAGCTTGTATTAAAATAGAATTTAAAATGTTAAATAAATAAACTTTGACCGAAAAATAAACAAAGTAAGCTGGGACATGAGGATAGGAAAGGTTCTTTTTGGAATGTATTTACATACTAAACACACAAACTTAGTTCTTTGACTAGTTTGGGATTGTCTAAAATAATTTTTTTTGGTTATATTAAATGTACCTATTCACATACCAAGTATATTTGATAAACACATATAGTGTTCAATGCTTAATACACATAGCTTGTTTTTTTCTCCTTAAAATATTATGGTATCTGCTAATATTTCATTGTAAACCATTTGAGTACTCCTGTACACAAGTGATAGTCCAGAGGTTAAGGTCCCATATTTGGAGGAATTGTGCAAAAAAATGAAAGAAGCATGAAAGTTTCCAAAACTGCTCTTTGGAGCTTAATGGTGAATTTCAGATATAGGGCCAAGCTGAAAATAAACTATCTTGGCCAAAATCTTGGCCGCCGGATTAAAAAATGTCAATAACTCGAGTTATTATGTCGCTAGAAAGTTATTATGTTTTTTGGGCCAAGAAATTTAATTTTTGAAGTTCAAAACCTCTCCAGGTACTCATTTTTTGTTTCTATAACAAGAGTTCGGTAATATTCCCATCGGTTAAGCTGCATACATAAAAGAATTGTGTAAAAGATAAAAGATGAATGAAACTTGGAATAATAGTAGTCCAGACCATACTCAGTATTTCAAGATATATGGCCAAGCGGAATTCAGAATATCTTGGTCGAAATCCAAGATGGCGGACAAGATGGCCGCCGAATTATGAAATAACAATATTTGCGGTGTTATTTGTCCTAGAATATATTGCAAGTGCACTATTTCTATGTTTTTGGGGTCGAGAAATTCATTTATATGGGTTTCAAGTCAGTATAATGACTCTGTGAATGAAATCTGATTTTATATGGTATTATAATTGTGCTTAATTGACTTTTTCATGCACATGGAACGGAAAAACTTTTTGTTGAATCCCGTGCTGAAATTTAAAATATATGATCATTTCAAATATTTGAACACTGTGTCAATTCAATTTATTGAGTTGTATAAAACGCTCGGCTCTCTCCACTGGCGACGAAGGTTCTATAATCGGTGTTGCTATGGGAGTGGGTTTTAGTGGTTCTCCTCTCCTTGATCTAGCCGTCCCTACTGAACGGAGTTCGAAGTGTGCACCTACAACTCCGATGTCCAAAGCTTTAACCACTAGGCGACGTCCTACCCCTTGATATGCTATATTTGTAATGTGGTGATTATGCATGTGGAATCAGCAAACTTGCAGATACTTGTGCAGTTTGTAATTTACCCGCTACTTTGGTGATATGGTAATATTATCCTTACCAATAAGCTGACATTGCCTTTGCATTTACCGTTACTGCTTAAAATACTTCATTTGCTTACATAATGCACACATTTTATATTACTTACATGTATTTATAAATATAATAACAAAAAAATATTTACTACATTTATTTGAAAAAAAAAATAATCACCATGTGCACATGATGCAAAATTGTAGATCGCACTGAGCCTTGCACCTAAGATAAACAGAACCGATAGTTAGTAAATTGGAATTGTGTGTGATTTACCAGAAGAAAACATTATTGTCCTGTTAGATCTAAAAGAAAATATTCAGGCATAAGTGAAAAAAAGTTGATGGCAATATTACAAAATTTTATGTAATAAACTATTCTCTTCAGCAGTAATAATGTTCAGGAATAATATTCAGAATTAGTCTATTCTCATTGATATATGTTCACTTGATGAAGCATGTGGTATGAAATGAAAGTTTCCCAAACATTCTGCATATGGGCATAAAGCAGAGAAAATTCTTAGCACAGCAGCTTAAAGCACAGAACCGTTACATTCACCAATCAAGTCAATGAAAACTCAAACCAAACTTTGTACTGAATTTTGATATAATCTAGGTGATGAAGACAAAATGTATGTCTGGAACCTATGGGTTTATTATATTTTTCAACCTTGTGGTGTGAATTCGAAATTCCATCTTGCGCCTTGCTTTTTCATTCCCTCATCATACATCCCTGAAACTTCAACGATAAGCTGGCTTGAACACTGGCAGCACTGACCCCTAAAGTTTGATACATGTGGTAAATATTCTAATAATACATGTATGAACTACTAGCAAATGAAAGTATTTTGTTGACACCAACACCATGCAAACTGTATTCCAACTCGTTAAATTCGAAAAATTTTTATATCACGAAAATGGCATCCCAGCAAAACGTAGTGATATTTTACTGATACATGTTTATTATTTTGTACGAGCATCATCATAACATCACAATATTAGCAATCTGCAAAGGTATCTACATGTAAGTTGAGTATATCATGCATTCATCACTATAGCACAAAGGTAGCATACAGCAACATGTTATGCTCCTCTAAAAGTGTGCTGTTTCTGTCTTCATGCCAGCATACAGTGTGAAAGCCATCACCTTATGGCAACAGAAGCAAAGAATCTGTACATCAAACACGTGTGAGCTTCAACATATGTGCGTATCCTGTCATGCATGCATGTAGTCTAAATGATTTATGGATACGATTTTCCTTGGAAACACGCATGGTGTTCAAATACATGTTACCAGTATGTGTATTGTAAATTTCAGCACTGCAATTTGATATTTCTAAACTTCATTAACAAAGGTTTACATGAATGTGAAGTTGATCGTAGAATTTTCCAAATTTGAAACCAGACATAATAGCTAAATTTCTTTCATCCATCGCCTCTAGGGAAATCAAACAGAAGAAAGCAGAAAATTTAATATAATAAAATATAGCTCAGCAAATAACACTTTCATTTGATAATGCAGTATTAAACAAATTTCACAGGATTTTAACATTGGAAGTGTTAATGAAAAAGACACTTTTAGCAAAATTTCAATGCGTACACAGTAGGCATATAGAATCTGACAAGTGTGAGCTTCTTATATGTCTTTATCCTGCCACGCACGCATTATAAGCTAGCTAAACGTTATTTTATATGGATTGTTTATTTTATTTGTATATATATATATATATATATATATATATATATATATATTATATGTGGATTGTACAATTTGTTATAACAATTAAAACAAGCCCCTCTCCATGGCTCGAAGTGTTGCGTTCGGTAGTATATATAGGGATGGAGGAAATCGGAGAACACGGAGAAAACAACCGTCCTTGGAAGGACCACTACAACCCACTCTGAAAGAAACGATGTTGATCAAATCTGCATGGGGTTTTTGAGATAGACGAGCGTCTCACCACTCGACTGTCCACATCATTACATTGAAACAGAAATAGGGCTGAAATACTTTAAAATAATATATATTTCAAATGGAAGCATAGTTTTATTAACGCATGTTATATTATCCAATTGCACTTAAATTTCTTGCATGAAAGTTACGTTGATCGCAGAATCTAATTACATGTATGTTGGTTTCAAATATCCTAATAATTAGTGTTTATGGACATATCAAGTTCTTAATTTTATTTTAGATTTTGACACAGAAGTTTCTTGCGCAATCACCTCTTCAAAGCAATTACATTTATCAGCATGGAAATAAAGGGAAATTAAAAGGAAGAAATATGAAATATTGCAATCGAATCTGTTCTACAATTAGCATGAAAATGCAAGGCAAGACAGACAAATCTAGCCAATAAATAACAGTTTCATTTGAGAAGAATCACAAAGTATGCAACTACTCAGCAAAACTAGGCAAATTATGTTTGCTGTTTGAGGTGCTAGACAAAGGCAAATTTAGCATAATTTCAAACTCAACAAAACCAGAATTCAACCATAGAGTCATAATACATACCTAAAACCCTTATAAATGAATTTCTTGACCCCGAAAACATAGAAACAGTGCACTTGCAATGCATTCTAGGACAGATATAACCGGATATATTGATATTTTATAATCCGGCGGCCATCTTGGCCGCCCTCTTGGATTTTGACCAAGATAGAGTGAATTCCGCTTGGCCCTATATCTGAAAATATTGAGTATGGTATGGGCAACTGTTATGCCAAGTTTCTTGCTTCTTTCATTTTTGCACAATTCTTCACTTAACAGGTGGGCTATGATGTTAGGTTTGCGAGATCAGTGGTACAAATGTAAACATAGCGCGCATGGCACCTGGCGACCAAACCGCGCTTCTTTACAAATCAAGATTTTCTCAAGCGTCCCAATAGTGTATCTTTTTTTTTTTAATCTTCCATATCATTTCTTCTTGTTTGGGAGTTGTGCACGCGCAAGAACAGACGACCTCTAGTTATGGTCTTTTAATGGTACACATACACACGTGGACTGTGTTTACTCACACACAGAACCATAACAATGAATGAAACAGGTGAATTGGAAATTGTAAGTCCGTGTACAGGAATGGTTTTGCCAAACTAATGAACAAATGGCATGAGATAATTTACATACTGTTGCAAATGTTTATGTACCTTGACAGTTTTTTTTCTTCAGGGGATAAGTGTTAATTTTTTTCGAAAAGCAATGGTAATCTCTAGTCATTTAAGCTATCCCATAAGGTAACTCCCACCCGTGTAGTTTCTTAGACACTTAATTTTCCTATACATTCAGGTAAAAATGAATGACAGACACACACACACATATGTGTGTGTGTGTGTTTAGAGAGAGAGAGTAAGAGTGACGCCTTTTAGATAGTAACATGTTTATTGATATTAGTCTATCTGAAAGGCATCACTCTTACTCCAAACCTACACTTCCACTACAGACTAACATATACCACTATACCACTAACCATTATACTTAGTAAATATATATATATATATATATATATATATATATATATATTTATATATATATATATATATATATATATTAATCTAATGGTTTACTGCAAGCAGCAACTGCTAGAGTGTTCAATGGTATGACATCAGAGCTATATAATCAATCAGACAATGATGAGTGCAGCACGTTGCACGAAACTACGTAGTAGTAAAAATGTCTGACAAAATTTGATCCGTCTATTTGTATAATTACACACACACATATATATATATATATATATATATATATATATATATATATATATATATAGGGAGAGAGAGAGAGAGAGAGAGAGAGGGTGAGAAGGGGAGAGACAGAAAGAGAGAGAGATGTGATGCATTCATACACAATTGTATTTTCTTGCAAAATCATTTTAAATAAAATATTGTTTTACAAGACAGGTTTTAATATTTAATTTTAACATTTGCCAAATGAAAGTACAAATAATGATTTAATTATTTCTACTTTTAAAACAATTTATTATTTAGGTGAGATCATTAAGCAGTAAATTGAACCAGCAGTAAGAAACACAAACTAAGCTCAGATTCTTTGAGACTTGGTTCCTTGAAAATTACTTGAACTTGTGCCGTTTCAGAAAAGTTCAATGTACTTAAAAGGGAATTTGTATGTGCTGTTAAAACAACCTTAATGTTGACTTCCTCTATACCGGTCCCTATATTATAACTAAAACAATTTTGTTATTGTTTTATGGCCTTTATTTAAATTACAATAACCAAAAAGAAATGCAAAAACCTTTAATTACATTCAAGGCATTTGTGTATTGTATAAGGCACGTGTCATTTTGTTAGCTTGTGTAAAAAATCAAACTTGTTCTTTGTCACGAGTTAAGGGAAAACGAGCATTAGTTAAGCAGGTATAAAATGCTTAAGTTTTGTCTGGAATTATTTGGTATAAAATGATAAAAAAACATGGGCTCCAATCAAAGATGTACATTCCGCCGTTGCATCCGACATACCCTGCATTTAATGACATAATCGGTCAGATTTTATAAAATATAAGAATAGACTTTTGTTTATTCTTTATTTCATAATTCGCATTATATATAGATAGTACAAGCTGGGTGCTACTCATTGTCTACAGATTACCATTTTCATAAAAAAAATGAATGTTGTACCAGTGATCTTGCTCCGACGGATGGAACAGCCTATGTAGCCACTGTGCCATCACAAGTCATTTAAGGATAACGAAAAAGCGACCAAAAATTCAACAATAACCAGCATTTAATAATTACCATTGTTATATTTAAACTTTACCATTGGTTTTACCATAGTTTCTGTTAAGATTTGTCCGTTTTTGTTATTGTACTGGTATAACCTGAATGCCTCGGTTTCATATTCCCATAAATGTATAAAAGAAATTGGCCCACCAAACAAATTAGATTAAAAAATAGACCATGGGGGGGGGGGGTTAAAGATGGGATAGAAGAACAACTGTAAACACGTTCGATAACATTATGACTAATGATGACACTTTTTTTGTTATGATTTGATATTAACTTCAAGTTTGTTTCCTTCAACAGGACTTTTCTAAAATTCTAAATTTTTAAGGTCCCTTTGTTTTGTTTTTCAAAACACTCTCCTTAATGAATTCTGCAGCAAAACATGCATTTCATTCAATGTTGATCATCTGTCCTTTACATGTCTCATTCTACTGTAAATGTCTGTAAATAACTGATGAAAATAGCTACTCCACAGAAGGTATAATTGCTCCCAATTGATATGCTATTGCCCGCACAGAGCTGAGGTTATTATTATTATTATTATTATTATTATTATTTTGCTTCTTAATATGTACTCCATTTCACTGTGAATGGTGGACTAGGTAGAATTTCCTAAAACTTTGGGTTGGGTTAGTGAGGATCTGGCACTAAATCCAGTCAAAGCTGTCCTTTTTCTGTTGTTTATTCTTCACAAAATATGTAAAAAAAATTAGTCATCCGCCTTAAAATTTTACAAATTATTTTTTGGATTATGACCAAAACATAAAAATACTCCCTAGAATTCCTCAGGAACCTTTAAATATACTTTGGATGAACTAACCGTAAGAGACGGGTTTCTATACCTTCACTATCAGCGAGCGGATGGTGATGTTGGTGATGTAATAATCAAACAATAGGATGACGCAATAACAAAATCATATCAAATGGAAGAATAACAGGGCCATTTTCATATGTTATGTATAAAGGAAGCAAATATTAAGTCACTGGTTCAAACCAAGGAAAAGGTTAAAACCAAGGCCATACTGTATACGATATAGGTTGCCTGAAATCATCAAGTGGTCCGCCATATGTACATTTCACAAACTACCCAAGGATACCTTGTTGTCCCTATATAAATTTTTTTAATGAATTCATCAAAGAAATTTTGTAGAACAATATACTGGTGGACAAACAACAGCTGATGAATTTTCATGATTAGTCTGATGGATCTTGATGCGGATCCATGTGATGGCGGAGGTTTGCGCTCTACGGGTGCTCTCTAATATTGTAATAAACGTTTTAACGCAGTATTTGAGTGTCTAGTCTAAGTTATTGTGATGTAATATATCTTACTAAACATTTTGAGGTGTTTTGTTGCTAAATATCTCTCTGTATGAAATATTTATATATAATGGTCCTCAATTTTTGCTCTAAAATCAAATTTGACCTGAAAAAATGACAAAAACCACTATAGAAAAATTGGCACCATATTTTTTTGTAAAGTTTAAGGTCTAAGGATCACAAAAATGTAGGGTGTCCACTTTTTACAGGGAAAAATTACTCGGTGACATATGCCCCCACACTATCTTGCAACCCGGTGACCTTTCGACAACCAGCCACCTTAGGTTACCTTTTTACCGTTTGTCAACATTGCTGTGTTTACTGACAGCTTGTAGATAAGAAAGCTCATATACATCCATCAGAGCGGCGTTCTAAACCTTTTCTTTGCAAGAGTGACCCAGAGTTAAGTAACATCACAGGCGCTTGAATCGCTATTTGTGTTGATATTAGCTTAAATCGTGTTCAATTTACCTTAACAACAGTCCCCTACCGTTTAATGAGCTGTAAACCATGTTATATCGCTTGCCGGTACTTGTTTATATAATAGATACACAAGGCCGGCATCCAAGTCTGCGGTGGGTTGGCGATAATACAAGAAATCAATTCAAATTCTCGAATATTTCAAAGATTTTCGAGGGAAGAAACTTACAGTCGTTAAATGGCCAGTTCTTCTTTCTATAAAAGCATTAACAATTCCAATACACACAGTGTTCCACTTGTAATGAGCTCTTATTTGTAACTAGTCTGCATCCATTAAGCAGCTGTTACCCCAAACGAGGAAATCCCCATTTATCTTGGTCAGCAGTAGGGATTCCCCCCTGGAACCTAACACCTGATTGGTTGATAACGATGGAAATAGTAATCTGGGTTAAATCTGTCTGCTCGTCGCTTAATGGATACAGACTCGTCCGCAGACTTGGATGCCGGCCTTGTGTATCTATTATATAAACAAGTACCGGCAAGCGATATAACATGGTTTACAGCTCATTAAACGGTAGGGGACTGTTGTTAAGGTAAATTGAACACGATTTAAGCCAATATCAACACAAATAGCGATTCAAGCGCCTGTGGTAACATATACAAAGTGTATGCCAAAGATTATTAATGAAAAGGTTGGAAAGTAGCTATCTTTAAGTAGTGTTATCAAAAGATAGGAAATTACCGATAGTTGAAAGCAAGACGGAATGCGATGCGCTCCGTCTGGTGAGGTGGTTCAGTGGTGAAGACATTCACTGTCAACACCTGCAAGGAGAAAGATGCGTAACCTGCATGTGCTGAGGTAGCATCTCTTGTAAAATCACCTTAAATTAAAATCAGCCCAAAAGTCATTTAATATTGATATTAGATCCATGATGTATACATCTTCTTAAATGGTGTACTCATTTTCATATGAAATTTTACCTTTTTTAAAATTAAATGTTTAAATGGTACACGATTTTATAAGCAACTAATCTCACGAACCACTTTATAGTGGGCTAATATCAAACTACATGCATGACTATATCTCAAAACAATATCTTTTGATTTTCCTCTATCAGGTTTCTTTCATGGTTAAAAATGAAATTTTATTTTTCAATTCCCATAAAATTCCTTCTAAATATATTTTGTTAAATTTTGTTTATGAGTAAAGTTGAGCTGCTTAACATATAACAGTATTTATAATGTTTCGCTATGACCATCCAGCCTTAAATTATGTCGAATGCAGGTATACTTGTGGGGACACCAAAGTCTCTTATTGTTAAAATATTCAATAAGAAATTAAAATGCTGAAAATCTCTCAGGACAGTCAGAGCTCTTCAAGAACTATACATTATCTATACCCTTCCATTGCTTGCTGTCAAGAATCTTATAACTTCCTTTTACTTCTCAGAAAACACGGGGGCGACAACATGTCTGATCCCAGGTAAGTAATTACATCACATTTAGACATGAAACCACAGTAAGAAGCTTTGGTTAAACACAGGAACCCTGCGGTGTTGCACTTAATACCACATGGCGCAGTCGACAGGGCTTCGACTAGACACAAAAGCTCCGACAGTCTGACGCCTGGAAATTAAGCAGAGATCACTTTCTTGCCAAGCTGAAGCGAGCGAGCCAACACGCGCCAAACCGATCTGGCAGCGGCGGCCAGCGGGGCTGCTCACACTCCAGTCCTCGTGCAAATCGAGGCTACCCGTGTCGTCTGCTTCCGCAGTGCAGGGCGGGATAGGCCCGGAGCTCTCCCTCTCAATTTTGACCTTATTTGTTTGGATTTCAGAGGAGTTCGGTGTTGAGTTTGCCGCCATGTCGAGTTCACGGACATACCTTTGTATTTAGCCCTAAGATTTCATCAATGGTCATCGGCATGTGAATATGGACGAATGTTGGCGACTCGACTTTCTTACGTTGTTCTTCGTGACCACTTTGTTTTGTTCAGGTAAGTACTGTTTTATCTTAATTACAACAACAATATTATAATTACGGTAACTATGAAAGACTGCATTCGAGCCATGATTACAATTATCATAACATCCATATCTAGATACTATTTAATCCAACTTTGCCTGGCTGCAAAATTTACTTGTTACAACAATGTTGATGATTTTACTCGGACCTATAGGCCACTAATTATCAGTCATATATAAGGGGTTTTGTAACTAATACACAATACTTTGACACAAGCAAGCCTAGTGTTGTATTGCGTTGCCTCTTGACGAATACATTAACTTATACAAGACCAAAAATACACCAGGGACCGTTGCCACATGACTGTACAGAGGCCATTACCTGTAGATAATAGATATATAAATAATTTAACGTGTTTCGATCAAATAAAATACAACTTACTTAACGTTTGTTAAAAAAATGTGGCAGCACTCGTTCAAAGAACATGTACAAAACTGAATTAAGGAACTTGCTCTTTGGGCTCACGGTTTGCATAGGGTGTGCCTAATGTACCAGATATAAAACATGAATGATACATGTACGGTAATGGATATGTATCCCAGTGGACTTTCAAAGCATGGAATAATGTTGTTTAATCAACGAACACAACTAGATATATAATTTACTATAATTTCATCCTGAACCACGCCTTTTTGGCATTGACTATTGTCTGTTTCACCAGTACGTGCCCATTGAAATTTGGCGATTATCATAGACTTAAATATTATCACACACTATGACATAAAAGCTGAAGAGGGACCAACGGCAAAATATGGGGTGTAAAACTTCATAACAAATACTAACATTTACATTTTACATGCTTCTGGTTCTTCTGACACTTGTAGCGAAGTGACATGGCGTCTGTCATGGGTTGGCAACCTCACTTTGATAGTTACATTTTTTAGAATATTTTTGACACTAAACAACCAATCAGGGGCATTTAAGTGTAGTTGCTTGAGCATGTGACCCATGACCTTGACCTTTTTCTAAACAGAGTTGATATGTTGTCGAAAAGAGACTGTTTACTCGGATACTGATTTTTGTTGCATTACATATTTTATAGTGTTTTTCGGGGTATTGCTTTATTTTCATTATACTTTATTAGGCCTATACCCCAATGCTTCATTGCAACATACCGTTTAGAATTAATCTGTCAGTTTATGGAAATATTGTCAAATTTCAGTGGCACCCTACCGCCGAAAAAACAATAGTCGGGCTTATTTTAGTCATGTTGGCATCTGTTTTTTTATATATCAGGAATATGACTACATTCTTAGACAATGGGAAGTTGAATGTGTCTGAAAATTACTGGAAGATATATCACTTATCTTCCCTTGGGATTTAACTGAATCATTGTCAGAAACAAAGTCAAGGCTTAAAATTGTTCTGTGAAGTCGGTAACCATGGAGTTCTGTGACGTTTGGTGATTAGGTCATTCTCATGGACTGGTACCCTCCGTCATTGCTGAACCCATTGAGCTCAGCCAAACATAAATGTTGAAATATTGATGAGAATATTTGAATGTGTGCTTGCAATTTTTAACTATGTTTCACCAATCAGTGTTCTTCTAACGTAGAAACACGCCACGGTTTTGATGTAATATTTTCCCTTAATTTTAATGGACAATAATTTGTGCACTGAATTTGAGACGCGAGATATGGCTTTTGCACATAGTGTCGTTAACATACCATACGATACTACAATATCCTCGTATCTGATGCAATATTCCTCGGATAAAGCTGTTTCACCATTACACATCTTATGAGGACGTTGGCTAGTATTATTGTACTGGCCGGTCAATGTAATATTGGTAATAAAAATATCAGAGTGGGCATACTATAAGCTGGATATGATCCGATTCTCGGACATTTTGTATGTTCCTTTTCGCGGATACAGGTTTGATGCCTATTGGCACTTGCCTTTTTATGGTTATATGGCCCGTACAGTCAATTCAGCTACAATCATTTATGTACATTCTATTGCCAAAAGACAAAATCACTGTATCCTAACGTACAAAACATCCTTTTCATCACCATTTTCGATATGGGAAATGGTACTGTTATGGTTATCCAAAGAATCCCACGAGAACACACGACAGCTGGTTCGTAGCACTAAAAGATGAAATACATGATAGTTGGACTGGTACATTATCTTAGGGAAAATGGTCTTCTTGAAGACAATCAAGAGATGTTATAATCATAATCACCATACATGCCAGGCAGTGCAGTTATCGTTGCATGGGCAGATTCACTAAGGTGATAAACAGCCTCGCCCTATAACGATATGCTGTACTTTTGTCTGCAAACTCCTGTCCATGATGTAGAACAAAGGGAAAAAAGTTTTTCCAATCAAGAATCGAGAATGCAGGGATGTAGGGACAATTCATTTTGGAGGACAGATGACAGGTCTGAGTCATGGTCCAGTAAAAAGCGGGAGTTCGTACCCAATAACCGCTAAAACATTAAGATAAAAATTATCAAGCTACAATGTGAGATGTTATTAACCTGGGTTTATTCGTCCACTCCCGCTGTGTTTCAGTAAAAAGCGTATGCCTGTCTATATGTTTATAAAAAACAACCTCACTGACGGTGCTGTGCTTGATATATATAGGCCTGTGCCTGACCCTCACTCGGTATTTGCTGTGCGTGTTCAGTTCTTGTATATACAGGAGAACATACATTAATCAAAATGTAGGGTTCTTAATAACAACCTCCTCATTTGTATAGTGTTTTCCTTAAATACCGGACTCAATCAGTAGAAATTTTAATTAATAAGCGTACCATGTTGTTTACATCTTGCCAGTGATTTAGTTAAAAAATGAAAGACTTTCATTGATCAACAAAGGTAAAATCGACTTTCCCGTTACAGTTAATGACATTATGTAATGACATAAGGCAATGTTTACTGAACGTAATTTTGTTTTTGCTTCAATAATTGTCAATTCATCACAACAGAGGGCGTCTGTATCTTCTTAAATCAGTGTCAAGTGGAACATGGAATTAACTTACACATGTTCAACCCCTCTGTCCAATAGGATTAGATTAAATCAGACTCCAATACGTTCTATCGGTTATAGGTCACGACCACCTCTGAGTGCATCGGAGCTTCTGGTATAGGTACAAGTCATAGGAAATGTCAATGGGAAAGGAAAGCATGTAAGAACTCCAAAACCTGTAATTTGAGAGAGGAAAACAAGAAAATGGACTTTGAGAAATTGTCATGTAGTTTAATATTAGTCCATTATAAAGTAGCTTTCTGTTAATGGGTGTTAAAAAAGAGTACGACTTATAATTTGAAATTTCTAAAAAAAAGTTAAATTAACATGTCAATATGAATTTAAAGTTCAAATATAGGCAAACAAAAGGAGAAAATCGTGTTAGGTTTAGAATAATGTATTCTCATATGAATTTGAAATAACTTGTTGACTGATTTTAGATATAGGGATGTTGCTGGATTGTGCTTACCTTAAATAAACACCTGACTAATGTGGTTGGTTTGTTTTTAACGAATTGTCGACATCATCCGCGTGTTAACCGGAGGAAATTCGGCCTTATGCACCAATCACGTTTTGAGTAATTGTTAAATGTTGTAGCAGGTGTATGTAAGCAAACAACCGTCCAGAATAAACAGACAAGTAAATCCAAAATTCGTGAGATGTAAATTTGATATTTTTATAAACTACATAAACCACAACACCGTTTTACTGATATCATTTAGGTACATGACTATTTCATGTTATTAAATAATAATATTAGTGATTTACATACAACATATTCGGTGCACCAAAGGCAGTTTTATGTACCAGAAACTATTGGTCCAGAGTGATGGAATTGAAATTAGAAAAATTAAATAAACTAAAAAAATTAATTTAAATTATGCTTCTGTTTATAATCAATTAAATCATTTTCTGTTTAATTAATTAGCAAATTAATCCATTTTGTCAAAGGACAGATTAGTGTATGCATGAACTATCTTTATTATAATTTAAAATTAAAAAGAGGTTATTTGATAGAAATCACTTTAGTTTTAAAAGAGAGCTAAAATAGAAGTGTGTAACGTGTGGGAGGAACGAAAATAACAGAGAGAAAAGAGCCTGGACATAAAACAGGAAATATGGGGCGTAAAACGGAGTTGATTTTAATCTCTGACAGAAGTGATGCTTTTTTACGGGGCACTGCGGCAACCCCAAAACCTCTGATTCATCGAGCCGCCATCCACACTGGTAGTTAATCTGCATACTCCAGTAGACAGGGTTCAAAATATGATTACATTAATTATTAATCTGGCTGATTCATCGTCGCAGGTACAGGTTTTATTACGATGTGCTTTTGATGTGCCGGCAACTTCATGCTTTGCTCCCACGTTGATTCAGGTATTGGGCATTTATTTGGGCTCTTCTTTACAGCACTTTTGTTGCGAGAATTAATGGAGATGGATGGCTGAAGTGTGGTTTGAATAGCAAGAACTAAGCCTCCGCATTAGTCAGATCAGTTTTGTTGTTTTTTGGTCTCCGATACAACAGCGTTCATTAAAAACACTATGGTGTTAAACAAAAGGATTTATACAATATTATAAATGAGCTGTTTTGTGCTCTGTGTGAAAACAATTATAAAAAGGCTAATCTCTATTGTATATAAAATATATTAGTATTCTTTGAACTGTTAATATGTTGATGCTACTTATATATGAAGGAATTATGGATTCAGATTAATTATGGATTTGATAAATGAGCAATTTTCTCCCTGTGTAAAGGAATATTTATAGGTACAACTTGTATGAAATATATTCTTTGAACCTTTCGTGTGTTGGTGTTATTTATTTATGATGTGCATATGAATTAAATCTAATTTAACAATATTTAAATTCAGGACATACACCGTAACTGACCGATTTAGTTAGCTCAGGGAAGATTTCGAGAAAGGTTTCACTGTTTCAACAATGTTATTTTTATATTCATTTGTCACTGGCAGTATAAATTTGAGAAAGATATCAAAACTTGGCGTGTTTTTGTTTGGTATATGTATACACGCTTGTATACATTCGAATGATCACGTAAAGCTCTTCTTATATTTGCTTTCTTCCACGTGTGTTCGGTACAAGAAGTAATGGTTTATCTCATTGCTTTAAGAAAGGAAAATTGGAACCGTTTGGAGAATAAATATATCGTCAGTAGTAACGGTGAGTCTGTGAGCAATTGCAATGCGGATTGAGCTTAAAAGACCGACCAATGAACAAGTCTAGTACATATAAAATATTACATGACATAAAAATATAATTTCAAGAACTTTTGTACAATTTAAAATATTTTATGTAGAGAATCTTTGGGGCAATAAGAGAGAGAGAGACGGATAGACGACAGATAGAAAAGGCAGATGAACAGTTGGAAAATAAGAAACGCCTTTATCTTTTTTAATTCTGTTACCCAACTTTCTACGGATATATAAAGTTAACAGTTTAGAATGATACTGCTCTGAAGGCTCCCTCCCAGGAAGAGAGAGAAAATAGTTTCCTTCATTAAATAAATAACAGGCCATATAGATCTACAGACAGACAAAGAAATGTAGCTCTTGTCTCAAAATGGTTAATGGTAAGGTATATTGTTTCGGTCGTCTGCCAAATTGTCTGGCAGTTCTCGGCAAAATAGATAGTTTACCCCTGAGATCGGACTGTTCCTTTCATCCAAAAAATAACACCCGCTCAGGCGTAAACAATAAGAATTGTTGAGGAGTTCCGAAAACATAAACAGTTTTGAGAAAATATTTGCAAACTTCAAAAGTACCAGTATCTTCAACAGCAGAAAGGTAGCAAATGTTCGAGAGTTGTCTAATGTACATTTTTTACTGTATAAATATTCTATTATTCTCCTCTTGTCTATTGTTCTAACTGGCATACATTAATCGAAAATAAATGGTGTCCATATTTTTCGTTAGTACATGTACAATAACTTTTCGATTCTATTTTTTATCTTTCAATTCTATTATTATTTTTTTATTTCTTGTTTTGATTTATTGCTTGGAATACTCCATAAGGAGCAGACCGGGGGCAGCTTGGTATTTAATCAGAAGCGGATCAAGGGGGGGGGGGGGGTCCAGTGGGTCCGGACCCCCCCTTTTTCATCAGAAACATCTTTTTTTAATGGCTTCAGACAAAATTTTGCCGCCTGGACCCCTCCCCCCTTTTCAGACCTGAAGACTAATTTTTTAAGGTTTTCATTTATCCTCCTGGGTTGGACCCCCCTTTTTCCTAAATCTTAGATCCGCCCCTGTTAATACTGTTATAACCTTGTCCAAGTTAGCAGCGGTTAGTTTGATGTTCAAATAACATATTTATTTTTATTAGATATTATAAATATACAAATACATTAGAATACCGATCTTTGAGATTGTAAACAATACTCTTGTCTTCGTCGATACAAACAGTTCTCATAAGTCTATTTCTTATATGATTTTTATGTAAATATTATTTTTCATAATTATCTTTCAGATACTGAATATTAGAACAGGTAAAACCTTTTTTAGTTGTTTGATAGTTGTTATGGATACCAGAAGAAGCCTGCACGACTCTCAATAATGTCTTTGGTATTATGTTAAGACATTTTATTGTATTATCAGATTTAGATTAAGTTTTCGTAAAATAAATATCAGATGAGATTTAAACCATAGCTGTTTATTACCCCATGATTCCCGTTTTTATTGGAATTTTTAATAGTATACATACAGAAATCTTATCCTCATTAAATTAATTTGGCATGGCATGAAGCTCGAAGTCTTTCGAACATTAAGAAATTTGATACACCAAGGGCCAGTTCCTGAACCATAATGAATAATTTAATCTATGGTCATTTAATAAATCTATGGGTATGTCCATTGCACCCATATACATGTGTATTGTGCCTGACCTTGCAGTCTTTGTTCAGGTCATGGTAAATAAATGCAGGATTTCATCCGAACATTATTCGTTCACGCATGATTTAGATGGAGGCTCGCATGAATAAACACAACCCCGCCGGCCCGCTCTCTGTGGAAACCGTCACAGACACACGGCGGCGTGGGATTGCAGTTAGTATTCTTAACCCCAACCCGCCTGTTCGATATTTGCCTCGTTCCCCGAAAAGCAAACATCGATCCGCAGGATCTGGCAGACTTGATTGAGTGCCCTCTGCAACACTTAGCTGCTTCCAGTGCATGCCTATTATTAATTTCCCTTGCTGTATTAAAGCAAGATCTCTCTCTCTCTCTCTCTCTCTCTCTCTCTCTCTCTCTCTCTCTCTCTCTCCACTTTTCTGGAATAGGACGGAAAAATATATAAGATAAAGCAGGTGAAATTTTGATGACAATAATACTAAATGCTCTCTGGTATTTTCTCTCTCACACACTTTTCTGTAGGAAAGGAGCAGGTGATTTTCGGCTTTAACTATTATAGCAATGAGCTATTTTTTATTTGAGAACAATGTGAACGTTAGTTCTTTTCTTCTTCTTTTGGACCAATGCCTAATATTGCAAGCATAAAATGGCTTTAATTTGCCACAAAATACTATTCTTTAAGTTTTTATGTATGTAATTATTACATTTAATATCGGAGAATGATTTTATTTTCACACTTATTAGCGGTCTATAAGCCAGTCACAACATACCATAGGCGCTGGCTTTAGCTTATTTTCTGAAAACCATGATAACTATATTTAACAAATGCCACGCATCTGTTAAGCCATGCCACCACGTCTTAGGAAGAAGGAAAATGTCGTAAACTTTCGTATACCACCCACTACTCTTTTTACCTCTATATTATGGAGGTTACAAAATTCTATTTGCTGTCAAACATTTAATAAATAACACGGTCATTGTATACCGGTTGGGAAAATGGGTGTAGTCTTTTGAATTAAAGAGACAAACAGAAAGCAGTCAACGCATTAACCCATGCGTGACTATTCTTTGTATTATCTCGTTTTTCACCATTACTAATTACGTTTATTATCTGTTAACTACATGACCACTTTTTATATTTACATGAATGTTATACTTCTGCATCAGAGAAGTACTTTCTGGCCCCTCTGCATCGGAGCAGCAACAAGAGTAAAACGGACGTGAAATTTAGAAAATGCGTACATTACAAACCTCCTATATGGAAGCAACTGTGCTTAATATTGCCTGCATTTGTTAATTTGATTATGAAAATGGCGCCTGTATAGATATCGATGGACTAAGTACTAATAAAGACCTTTTTTATGAACTATGGCCTGAAACTATGAGCGGAGCTCAGGCATAATCATCCTAAATATTTGATGAGCAGCAGAGTTTGATCATGGCGGTAATGCTACATTGCTGTGAGCAAATGGCTTGGCTATAGATAATAATAGCTCGTGATCAATGTATGGATAGTGATTTTTAATGGATTTGAATGTTTGTTCCGGTATGCAAGCTCAGATCAAATAGCAGTGATGTAGCCGAGTCCACACTATCCGAGTCCCAGTGCAAGTCCGAGTCCAGGCCACTCGAGTCCTCGAGTTTCGAGTCAATGTCCACCTTCTTCGAGTCATTTGGAACCCGAGTCCATTTCTTATTCTGAGTCTAATGCAAAAACGTCTTTTTAAAAGAAATTCGATACGGAAATCTGAGATTATCGTGGCTATTTTTAAAGTACGTTTACCCATGCTTTTATTTGAATATTTTCGTTCATTTAGCTCCCATTTAGCTCATCTATCCTTAGCTAGCCTTATTATTTTAGTGATTTATTATATTTTTTATATAATTTATTATTATATTATAGTAATATTCTGTGAGAAGTTCTCACATATATGTCTCTATTTTTTGACAGAGCTTTTATTCTACTGGGCTCGATATGGATTCACCTTGAGCCCTTACCAACGTATCGGAGCACAAGTCTGAGTCCAGAACCCTCCTGAAAAAGAGGACTCAAATCTGGAATCGCTTTCCAGTCCGGACTTGACTCCTACGTCACTGTCAGTTAGCATTCCCTTGCATAGCATCCTGGAAACCTAAATATGAACCTTTCTCCGAGTGCCCTTGAATGATTTAAACTGTATTTTAAGCGACGAGACCAACTCGGCAGAGATATTCCCTAGTTATATCGTTATGTCTAATGTCACATATTTTCAGCTCAGCTGATGTAAGTCATCTGTGATCACTCTTTGTCCGTCGTCCGTCCGTCCGTCTCTCCGTCTGTCTGTCTGTCCGTCCGACCATCTGTCCGTTAACCAGGCACACATCGTAACCGCTGGACCTAGAATCTTGTAACTTGACATTCTGAGAGGTCTATGAAAAATCTCCTTGGAAACCAGAAATTAGGTCTCTGTTACCCATATCCTTCAAGCTATGGGGCCCCAAAGTACCCCCGTGAATAGTAAAAAATTTCATACAAGAACTTCAATATCTCATTAACTACATCACTGATGGTCATGATTTTTAACATACATATTGATCATGAGATGTTCCATCAGTTCCTGCAGACTGGTGGCGCCATCTGTATATTTTTTTTAATTTTTACAATTTTTTTTCTCTATTTTTGAGAAATTTAAAGATGTGGTCATCTGTTAACAGGGTACTAATCGTGACAACTGGACCTAGAATCTTCATTCTTAAAACACTGAGAGACCTATAAAAAGTCTCCATGGAAACCAGAAATTAGGTCTCTGTTACCCATATCCTTCGAGCTATGGGGCCCCAAAATACCCCCCAGAATAGTAAAAAATTTCATACAAAAACTTCAATATCTCGATAACTTCATCACTGATGGTTATGATTTTTGGCATACATATTGATCATGAGATGTTTCATCAGTTTCTACAGACTGGTGGCGCCATCTGTATATTTTTTTTAATTTTTACAATTTTTTTTCTCTATTTTTGAGAAATTTAAAGATGTGGTCATCTGTTAACAGGGTACTAATCGTGACAACTGGACCTAGAATCTTCATTCTTGTCATGCAAGGAGGCCCATGAAAAGTGTCTGTGGAAACCTGAAATTAGGTCTCTGTTTCCCATATCCTTCAAGCTGTAGGACTCCGAAGTATCCCTCAGAATAATGGACAATTTGATACAAAAGCTGAAGTATCTGAACAACTAATGCAGAGATCACCATGATTCTTTGCATGGATATTGATTATGGAGTGTTTCATCCGTTTCTGCAGACTGGTGGTGCCACCTATATTTTATTCAATTTTTCGGATATTTTTCTCTATTTTTACACCTTTATGGTTGCCTTCATCTGTTAACGTGGCACAAATTGTAACAACTGGACCTAGAATCTTCATTCTTGATAGCAAGGAGGCCCATGAAAAGTGTCTGTGGATACCTGAAATTAGGTCTCTGTTTCCCATATCCTTCAAGCTATAGGACTCCGAAGTATCCCTCAGAATAATTGACAATTAGATACAAAAGCTGAAGTATCTGAACAACTAATGCACAGATCACCATGATTCTTTGCATGGATATTGACCATTAAGTGTTTTTATTAGTTTCTGCAGACTGGTGGCGCCACCTGTATTTTTTTTAAGTTTACGCATTTTCCCTCTATTTTTGAGATATATAAATACAGACACAATCTTGGCCTGTTGGTTAATCTGTTTGATGCTTCAGTTGAATGGGTATATACTACCATTCAGATGATAAAATTTCCTTTTGCGAATCTCTTCCCAGAAAGCTGAGCGTCATGACCCATGGGTCACTTGTTTTATTAAACACCCCACCCACCCCACCAAAAAAAATAAGTAATATAACCATTCGATAGTTATATCCTTGCAAACCTAGCCATGATCAAATTGTGGAACACCTAATAGCTCAATAGTCAATAATTTTATGACAAACGCCATTCACTCTTATGGATAGGACTACATTTTGCCTCAAATACAGGTTGTAACACCAAAAAAAAAATATTTAGCTTGTACACGGGCAAATCCATTAACGTTTAATACTCCATTAACATTTTAATCATCAAATTACTGTATCATTATAATTAGGCTGATCATTCTTGAAAGGTTTCAGGTAATTAATAATTTATGGTTTTGTACTCCGTCTAGTTCATTTTTTTCAATTGCAGGTCACCTTTAGCAATGAACCCATCTGTTTTTAAATTTGTACCATTTGGCCAAACTTGGTCAGCAAGGTTCACATGCATTACAAGAAAGGAACATACCAGTATTGTTAAATAAAAATGTATTATGATAAGGATTATGAGATATTTATGCAGACACAATAATTAAATATATCAGGGCGTTTATGCTAAATTTTATTCACTTAACATTTATTTATCCATTCAGCTGTATTCTGGTTTTCAGTGCAATCCTGTTGCCATTGTTTATATACAATAAATATACAAGCAACACACCGCGCAGAATCGGACTCACAAAAGTAAGACTCTGCTGGTAAGGGTTTGTGGAGGTCAAAATCTGTCACCCACAATATATACGCCGGGCTTCTATGTCCATCAGCGGCGGTTGTATAATTGAAGTGAAGAGGGTAATGTGATCCAGTAACACATTTGTCATATATGTGTGATCTATATGTGATATGTGTATGATATGTGTCACATATCACACCGACAAAAATTGTTGCAAGGCAAATTACATAAACATGGGTGTTTTCGTGGTAAGGCTTTCACTGAATAAGTAATATATTGTAAGCATTCGCATATGAAATGCAAAGAGATGTCTCCTTGAAATGTGACAAATTTTTATTTTAAAGTTTAGACAAGCAAACCTTGGGGTCCCACAGTGTCTAACTGGGAGAGGTTTTGATTTTAAGTAGAAACGACCACCCGTGTCAAATAAGTCAATGAGTCTATATATATATGAACACATTTAAAATAAGTCAGATAAGGTCCCTCACCTTATATATACTTCACCTGATATGAGTTACCTGTAGACAAGGGACTGTGAAACAAGGACTGGAGGCGCCGTCATTCTGCTGATGTGGAGGACACAAACAGCAGCCATACACAGGAAATAAAGGGCTGGATCGATTTTCTGTGAATTCATGAGAGTAAAAGTGATCCCGCGGCACCTGAAGTATTATAACTCCAACGAGAAAGGAATTAACCGGATAAAGAATTGGTCCGTAGTAATTCTGCTTCGGGATCAAAAGAAGACTTGTTCACTCCACCCAGTATTCAAAACCAGTCCTTGAAACGCCTCAGTTAAGAGGTCATCTAGGTTTATATCAATGAGTTACTGCTTTGATTTTAGGTTCAGAATTTCAATGATTAATTTATGACCATGGTTGGTCCATTTTGACCATTCAAACAATAACTTAACTCAATTTCCTTATTAGGCAAGATGGGCCATGTGGCCCTAATGCTTATTAATCTCGCACAGAGTCTCGCGGGATTTCTGAGGCAGGTGTAACATCTTTGAAATTAAGTATAATTGGCCTCTGTGATATAAGACCTGATTTCCAGGAAACGAGATTTTGCGTACTACATCCGTTAAATCCGGTAAGAAATGTTGACTACGAGACGGGGCTTGTACGCAGACGACTAGGGCTAAGTAACCTCCATTAGTGGCGGTCATTAGATTAAATTCAAACCGGACGCTATTAGGAAGATGGCCGCCTGTACGTCCATTAATCCATGTTCCGTGCTCGACCGTGACAGTCTGGGGACTGAAAGGTTTCTTGTGTCAGGATTAAGATCACTTTATGTAATGTCGAAGAAGCAAATTCAAGGCTGCCATTTAATGTATGGACTTGTTCCCCACTCCAATTTGGTCCCGCAGAGCCTAGCCATAAAGTAATTTACCCCCTTGTATAAAAATGAGATGAGAACTAGTCTCCATTATCTGCTGACCCATGACCCTAAGAAGAAATTATTTATGTCACGTGCCCGAACTTCCATGAATGGACGACTCCCAAGAATCCCAAATGGAATTATGAAACACATGTTTTCTAAATCAGTCTACTTTTTTAAAGTCTAAGCGTAGTGGTGAGGGTGAGGTATTCCACCAATAGAGGAATTCCCATTTAGTAAAAGTGCTCGACTTTTTTTTCAAATCAAATCAATGAAATTAGACAGGGATCAGTAAGCAACCATTTGTACTGATATCCCACAGGTCAACATTCTTTCATAACAGTTTATAGCAGTGAACGGCACATTTGTTAGAAGAAACGATATTGCCCCATGCTTTTCAAATAATATTAGAAGGGCTTAACTGGAAGGAAACCAAGACAATTTACCCCCTTAATGTATTTTAGGAATAAAATGTTAAAATCAGAGGCAGTTCGTTGTTTTGCAAGAAAACCTTGATTTTCTCTACCATTGCCAAGGACAACACCGCTTAATGAAATTGGAAAAAGGCTACCTGATTTGACCGACTCTAATTGGGACCAGTGTATCGGTAACAGGTGTATTTTTCCTTGTCCCTGATGCCGTCTCTCCAGCCTTGGTGTGCTATTACCATCTGGTTTTGGTGTTTCTCAGAGGCTTGCTGGCATGAAATCCTCGACCTACAGGGGAGGATTATGGTGAATGTCGGTCTTGATCTTGCTTAGGTTGCGCCACTTGACTTTACCAGTGATATATTATTCTTATTTAAAGTTTATTCACACTTTCTACATATTAAATTTGAAAATTCATCAGAGTAGAACATACTACAAGTGCACAAAACATGAGGCCTTTCAAATACCCATGCCTAAAGGTGCACCAGATCTTCAACGTTCATTGTCCATGAAAACTTTGTATCAGTACTACCTTGTTTTGGTCTCTGTGTGATAGATAAGAATGAGATATGGACGAGATGTTGCCCTATGATCTTAATCGGACTAAGAAGCAGTTATGGTTGTCATTCGCTGATGGCGTTGGTTTTAATAACACGAATGTGAATTTAATCGAGGATGGCCATAGAACCGAGTATTTCCCGGGGACACGAATATTTTATTGGGGGGGGGGGGGATTTATCTGAGTTTACAGCTTGCGTTATCCGTTCTCCACCGGTTTCAGTAGAAATAGTAATAAAATAAAGGTGACGTAACAGTCAGACATGGGAGGCAATTCAGATTTTGCATTTCCAATTCAGCTCCACTCCACTAATTTTGAAGAAACTCGATTTCTTATTCTGTGCAATCTGTTTAGGGGAAAACAGCACAGCTAGGCTTTATACATAAAAATTCCATTAACACATTTAAAAAGATTGGAAGTCTATAATGGAAAAGCATTTCCAGACAAGTGTTCTAATTCACAAAATTTATGCGAGATAAGGCAGCATATCTAATTTTTGCAAACTAGCATATCCACACTTAGCTCAACTTCACATTAAAACATAGATATATCCTAACTGATCTGCGGAGTGAACTTTTGCACAGTAACTTCTAATGAGCATTCAGTTCTGTGGATGATTAGGGTTAAATCAGTTGCACATTATTACAACTTATCGCATCTCAGCCCGTAGGCTTCAAAATTCTTAGTCATTTAATATTATATCTGTCAGATCTGTTCCAATTCTTACAATTGTCTTTTCAATCACAGTTCAGGCCCAAATTCCAATTTATTTCAGGATTTACCCTTAGTGATGAAATGTTAAGCAAATTTTAAGGATTCACCATATTCACCATACACCTCACTATAGAGAGGTTGAAATGCGTTCAATTAAAAGGCAGACAAAGCTATACCAATATATAAACGTTTAGTATGGATCTGGTATGGGAGACCACATGATGAAAGAACAAACATGGAGTGAAAGATTTCGAATTCTGGTTAGTCAATTGTTTTCTTCTCCGAGAATGCCGTTTGGCAAAGACCTGACCAAACTGTGTCCTCCTTACGCTGGATATGTTAATGGGGACCATTTAGGGTTTTTTCGCAGTCATCGAAGGGACAATGTTATATTTAAGTCAGTGGTAGATTATTATGATGCGACCTGATATCAGAGAGCTAAAAGCTACTGCAAGTCACAGGAGACAAACAACGTCAATATAGTCAGATCATAACCTCCTAAATGGAACCATACATTACTTGTATCATTAAGATAGATAAATTTTGAGTGTAATCTAAGGGATGCCTCTTCGGGACTGTCAATCAAATGGTATGGCGTCTTTTTGGATAGTTTGTCCATAACATTATAAATATCTGATTCTAGTATTTGTACCAGTTTACTATTTTAAGCTAGTTTATATCTATTACAAATACACACTGGGTTACAAAGCCGCTAGGGAGAAGACATAAACGGATACACAATTACCATAGTTCAGAAAACATCTTGAACCATCTAGCTTGGGTCCCTTTATTGAACATTAGTACTTCCCACAAAGAATAACTGTTGCATCAGGAAGAATTTTTTGTCTTTAATTACTTTGGTCGGCAGGACCTGTCAAGTCAGACAAGGACGGGAGAGTTTCTAGTAGTCACTCTAATGGCTGGTTGAAGTAGCAGGGGCATTATTAGATCGATCTAGATCTCCATTGATAAAAAAGGACAGAAATATCACATTGCAATAACACCTGCGGCTTGTGCTTCTTGTCACAAAATAATGCTTTAAGCAGCAGCTGGTCCGCGAAAAAGCATAACTTAAATTTTGTATATTGATAATTATCAACATCCTTTCGTGATGCTGCATATTTTGCTTACTTTTAAAGAATTTAAAGAGCTTTCATTAAAGGGATATAACCAGGAGCAATATTACGCCTATTCTTTCACACTATCAGTTCAGTTTTGCTTTATACACAAGATTCCCAGCAAAGCCATCCAAGCACACAGTCCCAGTACCTCGCATATGGTCGTTTAACACTTTGTTATGGCTCTGCGTGTTGGTAAACACATCCTACGTTTGAATGTTTACCATAACAAGGCCGCGTGACCGGGGGTACGATTGTGAGCCGCAATATAAATATATGCGATATTTCAGCCAGCATTAATAATTATTATTTTTTTTTTGGACCAAGTCAGTCAGGGAATCTCCTGATTGACAATTGTTGTGGCCCGGGCGACGCACACGCTGTGTTTATGTTTACACCTGTGATCGCGCCCGGTCCACTCTTTTTAACACTCGTTTACAGTAGTATGCAAACGGTGTCAGGGCAATATTTTAGCGTATACAAATTCATTTTAAAGGGACGAAACTATTTTTCGTATTAATTAAAATGCTTTATTGGCGATTAGGCCCCTTTAAATCATATCGAAAGGTATTTGCTCGGGATTTGTTATATATTTTAGTCAATCATTTGATAGGAAAAGTTTGCGAGCGGTGTCTACCAATTCTGAAAATTATTAAATATATCGTTACACCAGCTAAATAATAACACCAGGTCCTACCGAGTAGTGCAGGAAGCGTTGTCCAGCTAGCTGCCCAGGATAGCTCTTAATTTATACCACCAAGTGAGTATTAGGATGAAAAAAATATCATGGTTCTGCATGATCGAAATCGGCTGCCATACAAATCAGCTTGTACATGGACTAAAAAGTCCATTTCCATCATGAGAAGAATCTAAAGTACTGAATACTTAAAGATATCGTCATGCATTTTGTACGAAATACATGTATATATATATTTTTTAACTTATTTTGTTTTTCGCAACCAAAGTTGTCCGCAAAATCGCATATTTTTAACAACAGATCATAATTATATTTTAGTTTATTAAGAACCTTATTCCAGTTCTTCGTGAATTAAAAAAATAACCATGTTCAAGTAATCCGGTGATGGTCATACAATGGTGTCAGCAGACGATAATTTCGCTTTGGCAATAATTACTTGTTTTGTGCAGTAGGGCTCAAAATATTAAGTGTGATTCGGTAGTTTGCCAAATGAGATACATACAATTTCTTAGTTTGCTTTTCTTTTTGGAAAATAATTTTGAGTTTATAATTTTCATATATATGGTTGGCTGTTGTTTCAGATTCTCGCGGGTAATAATCAGAGTGTAGCCGATGATGTATTTACAGAGTAACAATATCTTCAAAATACAAACAGAGTTGTCAGAGTTTAGCCAATGATGTATTTACAGAGTAACAGTATCTTCAAAATATAAACAGAGTGGTCCGAGTGTAGCCGATGATGTATTAACAGAGTAACAGTATCTTCAAAATACACATAAGGTTTTCAGAGTATAGCCGATGATGTATTTACAGAGTATCATTATATTCTAAATACAAACAAAGTAATCAGAGTGTAGCCGATGATGTATTTACAGAGTAACAGTATCTTCAAAATACAAACTTGGATATCGTATAACTCTACAACAGTGCATTTGCGGTAAACTAAATATTTGTTTAAAAATACATGATTTTTTGGCAACCTGTCAATCGTCGTTATGTTTTAGCATCCTTCCCATCATCTTGATTCTATTTTTTTCGTGAAATATATGAATAAAAGGTGCACCTAGGAGAATATATATTATAAGAAACCTTTAAGTTCTTTCAGAAATACATATGATAGCTAGCACTGCAATAGACGAATGTTATTTAATGAGTAAGATTGTTATCAGTATCAAAATGAAGTTACTTTAACCAGATTAACGGCAATTAATACACAACAAATTCACTTATTGAGGATTCCTTGCTTAAGTATATAATAACGCTATTTAGGATCGGGTGTACCATACTTTTACTGCCAGTTAATAAGAATCGACCAAGAATACATCGCATGGCTGTTACACCGGGGGAGCAAGAAAGATTTGACCTGGATCGATATAAAGTGGATAAGATCCAAGACAGGTCTGACGAGGATCAATCAATGCAATAAACCTTACCGACCAGGCCACTTTTTAACCTCTGATATTGATCTGAAAAAAAACCGAAGTGAGCTCGAGTTGGTCTGATGGTGCTTATATTGGTGAAGGGAACATTCTTTACATGTCTCCTTCAGGGAGATCATATACTGATCCATGGTATATTTTAACGTGTAACTGACCCATCTTTGTGCAGCTGCTAAATCAAAATGTGCTGCTGAAATTACAGATTTGTGCAGTTGTACAATTAAGTGTTTTGCTCAATACCTCCCCTCTTTTATGCCCGACATCCAGTGTTTTAACTTGTGGACTCATGGATGATATTCATATTATAGATGCTTTCTTTTATTAAAAAATGTCGCCACAAACTCGATAAAACTGGTAATGGTTCAACATTAAAATTGAAAAGACGTGCTTTGATGAACCTGGTCCCACGGCCTTCAGTTACTTTTCAGCTGGGCCCTAGAAGCACCCATTGTTATTTGCTTACCGCGAAACCGTGATCACAATTTTATGCGGTTATAAAGGTTTCTTAAAATATATTCAAGGGTTGGGTCCTTGACCTCTTCTGTCAGTTTATTTAATTTAAATTGATTTAAAAGTGATTAAGTTTAATTATCGTTCATTAGACTTATACTTTATATATTTACGTTATGATTATCTTGCAAACATGAGAATATTGTACAATAATATATTTTTTTCCTTTACTGTATTCTGAGCTGTTACAAAGTAGAATGCCAGAGCTAAAACAATTTTTTACTGATAACTGTATGAGAAACGTATTTGTCTTTGTGACAATCACTCTGATCTTTATTTTTACGTATTACCAGTTCTCTGGATTTTTTGTTTGTTCATATAATTACTTGTGACCGGATAAAAACAGCTAGTGGCTATAGCGGGGTCTCGCTAAAGGCTCTTAAAGAATAGGTGAAGTATTTTTTTCTATCTAAAACAGATAAATATAAGCATAAAAATTTAACTGCAGAGGATAAGGGAAATCTGGCAGGTTCAGATCAATTGTTTACTCACTGTGGGGTCGATGTTAAGCACAGTGCACTGTGTGTTTTATTTTGCCCGCAACAAGATAAGCTTACTTGACCAAAAAAGCGCTCTCTGGTGTCATGGGCATGGTATAAAATCGTTCTTTTACCTCTGAATAATCTCTGTCTAGAAAGCCCTCCATCACCACCGTGTTGGTATTCTAGTGCCCACTTTGCTCTTATCAGATGGTTTCCTTGGCCTCGGGCTGTGGAAGAAATGGTCTGATTGGTGCAGCGACCTGACAGCTGCTGGTATAGTCATACAGCCCGTTGAAAGCAATATACCCTTGAGTTTTTATGCTGTTTTGATACTTTTGGACCTGTTTCAATGAAAAAGAATCCTTTCTTTTTTCATAATTATTTTGTGCGCACAGTATATTCTTAGGGTGAACGTATGTGCAAGGTGATATAAATTTATCTCTAGAGTGATAAAACCCCCGAATAATCGTCTGAGGTATGGCTGAAGATCTTGACAGTGAAACATCACTTTCGGCAAAAAAGGATCTCCTTTAAGTTTTTTTAGTCATTTATAACAGAACCGTTAATGAAGTGGTGTTTCTTCCTGATGTAAAAGATTATAATAACTGGCGATGAAATTGAAATTGTCTGTGCATTTACACACAGTGGAACTTATGGACAGAATAGATCACGCATGCGTAGAAAAAAACAGGCCCAACCACTGTTGGAGTCCTCGTTCACGTCTGCTGTTCCATTGTTTTCATCCGGCTGCTGTGGTTAGAGCAGACAGGCATTAAATGTTTTTTTTTTCAAATTATATCTCTTGGCAGTGAATGTGAATTCATGTAGCCTTATGGTTGGCAAGTTCTATGTATATGAATGACAACTATGTTTCCTTGAACATCCAAGACGGGCATGAGTATTAGGAAATGATCCGTTATCCAGGTTCTTCGAACCTTTGTATGCTCTCTAGTTTCGAACATAAATGTTATGTTATTTAATAGGCTTCCATTGTTTACATCCGGCTGCTGTGGTTCGAGCAG
Organism: Sipunculus nudus; assembly: GCA_026874595.1. Classification (NCBI taxonomy): domain Eukaryota; kingdom Metazoa; phylum Annelida; class Sipuncula; order Golfingiida; family Sipunculidae; genus Sipunculus; species Sipunculus nudus. The sequence continues at coordinate 48,585,847 of CM049307.1, read as the reverse complement.
ACAGGTGTTAATTGGTTATTTTTCAAATAATATCTCTTGGCAGTGAATGTAAAATCATGTAGTCAAATGTTGGCAAATTCCTTGTATACGAATAACAACTGTGTTTCCTTGAACGTCAAACACGGGCGAGAGTATTAGAAAATGTTCTGTCATCCATGTTCTTCGAACCTTTGTATGCTGTCTAGTTTCGAACATAAATGTTATGTTTTTAATAGGCATCATCCAGAAGATCAGGTGAAAACTCTAAATTACATTAAAATACATTTATGACCTGATTGACGTCAGGTGATTATGTTGGCTAAGCTTTACTAACCTCTATTTAAAATAATTAAATGTTATGATATCACGGTTAGGAAAACATGACCACCGGCAGGATCCTAAAAGAATTTAGTTCACATGTGATAAACGTTCATTTATTTAATTTTGTTAATTTGGACCATTTACCACTCAGGTAACTAATGTTAGATATGCAGCAACTATGTGTGATATAGCTAAATACCGCTTTAACATCTGGAACTGGAGTGATCGAGTGAACTGAAGTTCTTTGCATAAACCTTGATGACAGACCCTTCTCGGTCTGGTTAAAAATATGAGGGAGAGGAGTGACGTTGTTTCATATAGCCAGCCAGAGTGAGTGATGTAGAAGTGAGCACCAGAAAGAGAACAAACGTAACTGGTCTGTTGAGTGTGGGGCGGCCGTTCGCGCCCTCCACTCCTCGGTGAGACAAGTAGCTTTTTTATTATTGAATACTTCCTACATAACGCCGTGAGTTTCTGTCGGCTTTTATCAATGTAGTACCTGTAACCATGGAAAAGGCATTCTTTTACGGCCCGTGGCCGTTATGAAAAGGAATATAGATGAATTAGCCGGAGAAATACCCCCGGTCTATTGACGGCAACACGTGCCCTCCTTCGAATTATCAATACGTTGACCGTCTCGACGGGCGATGTATCCATCCGTGGACCCTAAAGGCTGCAGCATTTGGGCGACCAACTCTCGAAAATTACATGATATTGATACTTCAGTTTAGTCATGTAGAATTACCTTTGTATTTTATGCTACAAGTGCATAAGTATGCTCGCTACGAGCGCATTTAGATAGTCTCCCAAATTTTCCCTCTTACCTGATTTTTTGCTGAACTACTTGCGCCGATCTAAATGGAATTTGCTTCTTTATCCATTATTAATCAGACAATAATCTGTCTAAGTCACTGGATTTCATTGAAATTGATTTCCTCTGGTCCAAAAGTGTAATAGTACTAATACATTAGAACACTTTTTTTTACAATGAAACGTTGATATGCATGAAACATTAGTCTAAAAATAAAAATATCCATGAAGCAATCGCTTAAGAAGTTGACGCTTTTATAAAGCTCATGCTTCCATCATCACACAAATTACCTGTTTTGCATACGTATTTGAGCTTTATTATCTTTTTGTCCTCAGAGTATTTGGTAATATTTATTCTTGGCCTCGATAAGGCACACGTGCTTGTACTCTATCAAATCGATGAATTATGTGGTATGCTTCAGGCGAAAAGGGAAGGACGAATATGGATCAACCAAGTCCGAACTACACGGTTGTTGTCTTAAATTCAAGTATCCTTTATAAAAAAAATTCTATTATAAATATGTGGTTTCTTACGTAAGTAAAGCTGACTTTCCACAGAATTGTCAGACTTTTTCCCCTTTGTCTTTGTGATAAATAATGTTTAAATCTAAAAGAAATATAAACAAAGGTATATAAACAAAGAAGATATGGAAATGCACAGCTGGATCCTCACGTTTATTTCGTATAGTTTGGACTGGTATTCTATGAAATCAAAAGAACTATATGGACCATCTGTGCCAATATGGCTTGTTATCCTTGCGGGTAGAGCAGCTTTATGCCAAGCGCTATAAGACGCCGGTGAGAGTTTGTGTTATTTAATTAAACGTCCCTTAATTGCTATTACAACAATAACAAAAAGAGACCAAGGGACAGCATATTAGCTCCAAGAGCCCAATAGAGCTGTTCATCAGATCAGTGATTAGGCATAGCTGACAAATAAATAACAAGAAGCATTGTAAACGGTGAAGCTGATTTAGCAATCACAATACAGGCCTGAAAATCTCGGGCTGACACGTTAATGTCCGTGGTCCGTGAATAATGGCCCTTTTCTGTACTGTTTTGAGCCAAGTGTGTGATCATTATGTTCCCGCCATGGATCATGGTTTCTACAGATGTTATTTGTTTGTCCTGTTTAATTTTATTGTAACTGTCTTCTACAATCCGATGTTTTTGACCATTCTTAATCAGACTCAGGTTGCCGCTCTGAATATTACTTGCATTAACGTTTTCAGTCAGATCACATCTCTCTCTCTTTCTCTCATACTTTTACTTTGTAACAGTTTACCCTTTTAAATATTAAAAGATCTAGTCTAGTTATATATTTTAAATCACGCTGTCATAAACCATTCGGTTTTATCGCTTTTATTGTTTTTTTATCATGCTGTAAGAGTCCATCAGTGACCTGTATCATATATTTATATGGGCTGAATAAATTAAACATCATGTTTTTTTTATATCTATCATCACATTCTATACATATACTAAATAATCATTAATTTCTGCTATGACTGCGTACTGAGTTGTCTTATTAAGTTCTATTTTATTTGGATATAGCAGACAGAATAGGAGAATAAAAAGGTATTCTGTTACATCAAATAATACTTTAATGTTATCTGGATATTATGTATATTAACTGATTATTTCTTTCAGGACAAAATACTTCTTCCTTCAATATAAATAAAATAAAAGGCACGGATGAATAATGAGCTTTTTGAAAAGTCATGTAAGGAAGAATAGAAAAACAGTTAATTAAGTTGCACTTTCTCACAATCCATTTATATGATCATTGTGCTTATTCCATTTGAAAGCCACTGAACCATGCAGATAAAATCAAATCATTATTATCAGTATAATTATTTCATTATATCAGTTAAGTTATCAGTCTGTTTTCCTATTTAACGTTCTGTGACGACAATATAATCTCGTCCGTAATTATCACTGCATATTGGTTTGAAAAAAAAAATATATGAAGAAGTTCTTATAAATTAAAGGAAAAGTTATTTTAAACGGGTGGTTTACGGTGCTGAACGTTGCCTGGCGTAGCACTTTGGACCGGAAGGGCTTCAGTATCTGCCATCGCCTCAAAGGCCAAACAGTGAATCTTCGCTAGAACCAGCGACATTATTTCCAGAGTCTTAGCGGCTGGTCATGATCCATTTATTATTCCTAGCCCCGTGTATCAAAAGCTAGCATTACAGAGGACTTAATAAGGACACATTATATACATGTTTACCTTCCTTCAAATGAAAGAGATATTGTCGTCAAAGAAAAAAAACCCAACAAATTTCATATTTTATCTGCATGACTGTATATATTTCTAATATTTTATTCTTTAAAACCCTGCTTTTCAATACCATTTATTTTTGCCATATTTCAGTGCTCTCCATTGACTGTTTCTCGTGCCAGTCAGTCGACGGAAGTAACAGGGCGTGTGAAGATAAGTTTTATGAGAACAACGAAACCAAACCATTCCTCGTGCGCAAGTGCAGAGTCGGCTACTTCCGGTATCGGGCGAGATTCTGTGTCAAAATCAAAGGGATTAAAGGTAGGTGTTGTGATATAAAGACTTAAAGCTAGTCTATGAACTAAAGGAGAAATATCCTTAAAGGTGCCCAATCACCTACCCTTTGAAAAAGAATTTATGTGATTTCTGGCTTCGTCTGTGTATATATATGAATGATCTAAGGGTGAGTTTGGTTGTGAAATGTTCTTATAAGGCCTTCACAAGGGATGTGTGAACTTGTTTATCAACAACATGTTTGTAAACACAGCAATGTTGACAAAATGTGAAAACATGTAACCTAATGTGGTATGTTGAATATATACGGAGGTAGAAGGGTCACTTGTTGCAAAACACCATTTACAAAGCTGTGGCTTATCTGACTTGCTTCAAGATGCCCTTGTTGAATTTGTATTGATTATTTTAATGGGCCACCATAAATTATAAACACGTTGATAAAAACATAACAAGCAGCCTGTGTGCAGTTATATCAACGTTTTCTGGTCTATTTTTATAAGAGCTTCGAGGGATTACCTTTAGCTTATAAAGGTCAGATAGGTGATTGGGCCCCTTTAATCTAGGGTTCCTTTGAACTTATGTACTCTTGAGGATTACATTGAGCTATTGTCATATGAATAATTTATCAAGCGGAAGTGCGTGATGCCATGGCGATATGAATCATACATGACTTGATTGATTTGACGTCATGCCAATGTACCGATTGTGTCGATTGTACCCATTAAAACGTTTAAATTTCCTGCAAACTGTTACCATTTAACGTTTCCCTTTCCAGGTGTATCACCTATAAGTATTTTCTCGATAACATGATAACCTGTATATATTGTATTTTCACCCTTCCTCAAGTGCCTTTCTTCTGTTTGTCTGTTATTTGTGTCTGTGTAAAAGGTACCTGAAATAGTTATTTAGGGATTTAAGTAACATTTCTTGAGTTTGATTCTGAACGAAAAATAGAGATTATAATAAAAGTAAGCTAAAATTAACAATATGTATTGATGGAGGTATGGGTTCTCCAGTCCGGTACGTGCATGCAGTTTTCTCATATATCAGTTAAACCGACAGGTAACTTTATTTACCATTCAAACTTCTTAACATGGGCTGATTACTCGGTAATTTTGTCAAGTCGTTACCACGAGGCCTTAGTCGGCGGGATTATCTCTCTAAAAGATAAATAAGCCATTTGCTTCACCGTATATAGACTTACACACACACACACACATATATATATATGTAAAAAAATGAATTTCGCCATAGGATTAGTGTTAAAATTTCATTTTGTCAAACGGCTTATATGTAGGTGCTGTTTGTGTGAGATAGTTTAGGTTTTCTATTTTCTTAATCAATTTTAATGTTTAATATTTATTACCTCTCCGCTATTTCAAATTTGTACCTCAATTTTCCGGCAAATAAAATGCATTGATGCAAGGTCCATGCTTTAAGTAACTTGCATGAAGACATTTTTCGTAGGTTTAAAAGTTTACCTGTAATTTAAGTTTGTACAAACATAGAAAGCCCCATCGGCGCTACCTGGCATTCTTTCAGATGTATACCTGCAAAATTTGTGATAGCTTATACAGAATATAAATCTGTAATATAACTAAAATATGCAACTATTTGCTCTGTCATTCCCCCTTTGCTCTGCCATCATACTTTGTCCTAAATTTATTGTATTTTGACCTATAGCGCAGTTCATGTGCCAGGTAAATCATCCTCCGTGATTCTATGTTCACTCCCTCCAGTTTTCAACTCTGGGGGAGGGGGTATATTGTAAACGTGTTCGTCTAGAACACAGACGGAGCGGGGTTCATCTTCATACTATCAAGTATGTTGCAGCCATGCTTTCACAGACCTTGATTCAGGGGGCCCCTCAGTGTGTACAAATCTAAGTATGAAACGTTTAGCATCGAGAATTTGACCGATCAAATAAAGTCATAAACCTGTCTCTGTTTCTGGAACGTGTTCTTGTCCAGCCGGCGTGTGAACTATGTATTGTTTACATTTTGTTTCTTGAACTGAGGAGCGCATGGTTACAGCTCTGTGTGTATAATCTTACAAAGCTGATGGTTCATGGCAGGTGGCATTTTTAGTAACATCCTTTCCGGTGTCCAATGCACAGTCCCTGTCAGCACGTCTAAATGACAGCTTGTATCTGAGCTCTGAAAACTCATTACGTAAACCAAGTTTTTTTGTATGGATAAAGCATCGACAGTTATAAGAACGCCAGCCTCACTTCATTTAGTTCAGTTATATCAGGGAGAGTTTGTTGTTTGCACTTATATATGGAAACATACTGCCAGATTTATTACTATATATTTTCTTAGCTTTATGTATATGGCAGAGAGACGGCAAGTCAAAACGTCTTCACAGATGGGTTTAATGGAACCGTCTTGCTAATAGTCTGCAGTATTCCAACTCCCATTATATGTTCATTGCTCATATGCCTATAAAAGTCTATTAATAAACCTCTTGCATAAACCGAGCCAATATTCTGGCGAAAAAGGTTTGTTTTATATTTTTATTCCCACCAAAAATAAGAAATTGTGGGCTTTATCAAGAGGATGCCTCTACTTAAACAGCCACCCAAAACTCTGCAGTGGTCTTAGCTATAGAAATGTCTCCTTTTACAAGAAATACTAGGTCTCCATAAGATCATAGTATTTTTGATCTTCTCAGCGCGAAATGTTTAAGAAATGATTTATTGCCAGATGGCGCTCTTGCACCAACCCATCACAGTATGATTACATTGTCTTTTTTTCTGGGCGTGATTCCCAATCACATGACATAGGAACACGTGAAATCATCAATGGAAAATCATATATCCATAAAAAAATCCGAAATATTCACCATAGGTGTATCGTGTATCACTCTACCTACGCTCCCGAGGCAGCGGAAATCTTGCGCTTCTAAAGAAGCAACTGATTTTCACGCTGCCAACTTTGACCGTCTATGATATATTTAGACACCAGATGGCGGTTCGTTGTCCGCTGAAAAAAAAAACGTGCGTATGATGTGGCAAGCCAACCAGATGGCGATAAACAAACACTCGACAGGCATCCTGGCTCCGCCCATAGCTGCGCTTCAAGCGGCGCTTGATGAGAGTTTACGGTCGAATTTTAATTGCTTCCTCTGTATTCTCGCATCATCGACCGACTCGATTATGACATTATGACTGTTTCAGCGTAGCCATGTATCTTTTGTCTGCAGAACTGAACCAGCCAGCGAGGTGTGCACGCAGCCTTTGTTGTTACGTTTCGTTTGAATCACAACTCACCGACCGGGCATCCTATGAGCACAAGGCCCTAAGCAAACCACGTCTGGGGCAATTCTCTCTGAGCCTGTAGCCTGTTCAGACGGTTACTGGGGTAATATGCTGTCACTCAAAACGAAATGAATATGATTAGTTCCGTGTTTTCCTCGCTTGGCTGTGTCTTCCAGCACAAGGTCTCATCTGATTGGACAAAAATACAGTGCTCCCCTCTTGTGTAGCAATTCAGGATACGGGGTCATAACAAACAGCGCTTACGATATAGGGACAAGGCCTATGGTTAAAGCGCTGTGTAAAGAGCGTACACCCTACCGATAATATATGCCACTTTTCAAGAACACTTGTTTTTACTTTTTTCCATACTCACTTAGTGACAGCAGATAAATCAGTAACCGCAGATAAATCAATAACAAATTGTGGGATACAGCTGGAGTCATCAATACGTTGAATATATTCCAGCTCAATCCAGAAATCTGCATTCTAAGGAATGCAAGCCTCCGCGATGCTCCTAAAACTGTGTAGACAAAGATACCCAAAAGTGGAATATCAACATAGGTAACTCCTAATAACTGTAACACCAATGACGGTCCTATCAATTCAGCTTAATCTCATGATATAAACCAAACGTGTACAACCAAAATCTGAAGCTTATAGAGGACTCTGACAATTTAGACCAGGCTTTAAGTACACTGATTTGAGAGGGAATGCCTCAACCATAACTTGCATAAGCCTGAGAAGGGTTTGTTATATTGCCAGGCAACAAAGTTGTGTCACGTTATGTTCAATATGGATTCTTGAATGATGCGATATTATAATTGTTCATAAATATACAAATAAAACAGTATTTTTGAAGACATTGAATATTGTTTTGTAGTCATTCATACACCATTTTACACTAAGAAATGATGAAAGAATTGAACTGTCATTTAAATTATTTTAATGAAATCTTATAAAATAATCCATGCTTTTTTTAGAGAATTAGGTGTGAACCGACTATATAATAATTTAAAAACGGCATTCTCTCAGATGTTCGCCATACGTGTATTTCAGCTTTTGTATAGGATGATTTGTGCTAGTACAGATCATAACCACAGCGGCTGTGCATACTATATCCTGTTGTTACCCTTTTTTCTACCAGCATTGTATTTGCTACATATACATGTTGAAAGCTACCGAAACTCCTCATGTAATTAATACATCTTTGTATTTCAACATGTTTATAAATATATGTGTAAACAACAAACTCTCCTTAAAATAAGTGAACCCATTAAAGTGAGGCTGTAATACAAGCATCCTTATCACTGTAAGGGTGTTTTTTGCCCCTGTATGGCCCTGGTTTACGCATTCTGTTCTGAGTTTTAATAGCTCGGGTACTGGAGTCTGTCCATTATTATTCAAGCATGCTGACATGGACTGTGTTTGGGGCAATGGGGAGGTTGTTATTCTAACAAGACCGCCTGCCAAGAAACATGTTTATAACGCTAGCCTTTTTAATACCAGGGAGACTGTTACAGAGAGGTATTCACGGACAATTCAATCAAAGAAAGTCTTGTATCATGAAAGTTCATATTTATTAAAATCCCTTTATTACTCACTTTAAAGCAATAAAACTTAATGTGCTTTACACTATCAACATGAACACTGCCCAGTACCAATGTGGAAATTTGGGTTAAGGTAATTAAGGTAATTAACCTTAAAGGCCTTGAATCTCACAGACGTTTAAACTAGACCATGAGTAGAACGATCAGAGATAAAATAACTTGCTAGAAGTTTATCAGAAAAGAAACCACCTCCGTATATAAACCTTAAAGGGGTGTGTAATGTAGCCAGGCAACCTTCCTTCTGAGACCTAACTATATTAAACCAGGTGACCGAAGTAATAGAAAGTTATTTTGCTTTGGAACTCCACAGCGACCGAGTGAACACAAACTGTATGACAAATTGGAAGCATCGAGGCAAGGAAAGTCAACTGCAAGTGAAAGGGTCAGCATGACATGTCCAGCTGAAATACTCGTCCTCACTGGCGGAAGACCGGTCTATCAACAGACTGCTCTGGGCTTGTGTTTTAATGCCTCCGCCAGGAGGATATGCGTTCAACCTAATCCGTGTGTGTGTTTGCGTGTGTGTTTGTTCACCACATAACTCACGAAATTTCGAACGGAATATCATGAAATCTCAAGAGCATTTCGGGAATGGGCCAATGAAGATTCGATGAGTGAGTTTGGTTTGGATCGTGAATATATGTTACGAATTCAGGAACGTCATGAAGTAATATGCATAAATGTAAAGTCACTCATGCACAGATGAACCTGGTAATATGGGCACAACAAGTGAATGCATCCCACAATAGGAACCGCCCATCTGGCGTAGGCTTGCATTCCTTGAAGATTCAGATTTCTAGTTGGCCCCATTATCTAATAATAATAATAATTTATTTTGGGAAGCGTAAAATCCATAATAATGCATGCTCTAAAACGCTGTTATATAACTAGAATACTATTAGCTATAATTAAACATATTATTATAAGAATATGAAATTTAGGCCTAAGTCCAATTGGCTAAAATATTACATTCAAAAGGTTACAGTATTAAATGGGACATCTAAAAATCAATTTTTCAATTATCTATTGAAACTATTAAAATTCCACTAAAATGTTTAAACATTCATTATCAATATGAAAACATCGTATAAAATGACTAGACATAAAAATATTCCATGAAAAAATATGTTTTAGTTTACTTTAGTAGCTTCTCTTAGAGTATCTCCATGGTAGGTCTTTCCACAGTTTCGGGACAACAACACTGAATGCCAGATTTTGTACACGGTACGACTCGGTAAAAGGCACGATCGGTAAGTTTTTAGCTGCTGACCGCGAAGGCTTCTTGATGGAGTATCACTGTGAATAAGCTCTTGCAGGTAAAGAGGGGCTAAATTATTTATTGCCTTATACACAAGAATTAACATTTTAAATTTTACAATTAGCAAATTGGGCAACCCATCAAGAGAATACAAAATTGGTGTAATATGATCTGATTTTTAAGCACCGGTAATAATTCTTGCCGCAGCATTCTGTATTCTTTATAGTCGATTTGTTAATGATGAGGGAATTCCAAACAAGACAGCATTGCAATAATCTAATTTAGAAGTACTGAAAGAATAAACTATTTTCTCCAATAACTCTCTCTTCATAAAACTTTCTTATTTTTCTTGATATTACGATTATGTATGTATGAAGCCTTGCTGACTACCATTACATGGGCTTCCATGGATACATGTGAATAAAAAAAACACACCAATATTTCCTACTTTCGATGACGGTGTAATTTGATGTGAGCCAATGTGAAGTGTGTTAAACCAATTTCTCTTTACAAATGTTTCTGTGTAGTTAATATGGCTTCTGTTTTTTCATCATTTATTTTCAGTTAATGCTTGCTCATCCACTTTTGTACAAATGGTACCGTCAGGTTCACTAGATTTGAAAGCTACATATGACTGTGTATCACCTGATATTATTAAATGAAAACATAACATAACAAATTCCAACCGCCCTTAAATAATCACACACACAAACACTGACACGCGCGCGTAAAACAACTCAGTCCCCTAAAATAACTGCCGTTGGATGTGCGCGAAACCTGCGGGTAGTGGCTTTGACGCATTGATGTTTTACATGAACAAAAAGTCAGTATGCAGCATGGTCATAAGCATTTCCAGAAAACTGGTGATCGCTATGTCACTTTGGTATTATTTTCTATACCCACAAGCACTGCCTATGCTCGAAAAATCATTGTTTATATGGACCAACTACAAAACACTATGGGCCGGTTTTGTTAACTTCTATTGGTTGATTGCTGTGTGATAACGGAACATTATAGCCGTATCAACCTGTTATGTATTATTTATAACCGTTCGATTAGCACAGGGAAGACTGTCAATGAGCCAGATCAATCAATCACTTTTAGGCGCTGGTATATACTAAGGTGTCAGCGCATTCGTGCTTGCTGTAAATACCATAATAATTATATTCATGGATGCATTTATCAGTGGAATAGCTAAATGTATTGTATTCTCATGGGACGCTAGGCTTCTGCTGGTCTGCCAAGGCTTGGTAGACGCTGATTAAGAGTCGTAATTGAGGTCCATCCTCCAGCACATTTATACTCATAGTCATCTGTGATAGATGCGTTCAGGTGCACGTGTGTGTACATTATGGAATTTCACTTGATGCATTATTTTATTGATAATTCCTAATCATGATCCAAAAATATTAAGTGACTTCAGCTATGAGTTCTTATGTATAGAATGCGGCATGTGTAAAGCGGGTCAGTTGAGAGATAGATCTCATATGTCCTGGCACGGCAACATGGATATTCTCATGCACATTTCAATATATATGTATTGTATATTTCCGGAATACCATGCGGAACCGGAAAAAAATAACTACATGTAGGAATTAGTTTTGACGGATACGCATTCCGCATGCCAGATGCGCTCATCCGGAATCTCAGCTTATTTATTCAGTCTTTACCAATTTTTATCCGCATTCCGCATGTCAGATCCACATTCCATATGCTAGTATAACGAATATTCAAACAGCCGAGTTTTTTTCTGCTTTTAATTTTGCTGCTGCCTATTGATAGCCTCATATGGTACTTACACAGGGCACTTGCATGAAGAATATAAAAAACCTTTACGATTTCCTGAATTCGGATCATGTGTCGGATTTGCATACAACTAATCGATTATTCCCTGGTCCATTCCCGATATGCCCTGAAAATGTCATGAGATTCAATTCATGATTGCTTGAGTTGTGTTGTGAATCAACGCACAAACACACACATACACACCCACACACAAAGGGGGATGTACAAATACCGTCCTGGCGAAGGCAAAAATACACCTAAGCAGAATGCAGGTAAAACATCCTACCGACAAGTTGTGACTTTTTTAATCTCCGTACATATAAAACGTGAATTTTTAAGAATAACTTTCTCAAAGTCTGAAGTAACATTACGCGAGTATTTAGAGGCGGATCCAGAATTTAAAAAAGGGAGGAGCCAAATCCAAGAGGACTAATGACAAAATATAAAAAAGGTTCGGTGGGGGGGATTAGAATGATAAAAAATGGTTTAAAACCGTAACAAGTTGCCCATGGGCCATGACGCTCAGCTGCATTTGACATATAGGTGATGCGTGCATAAATTATTGATGTTATGATCTGGTGAAAGGATTAGAAACCTTGAACAATGGGTAGAATGACTTTCAGAAGGCTCAAAATCATGTTTATTTTTATTTGCTTTTGGACAGTAAATCGAAGAATGTAGGTAAAGTTTGACCTAATTTCATTTTCTCATGGAGATTTGCCCAAGAGTTACCTGGATGTACCGTTAGAAGATTTTAGTGCTAGCGGATGCAATTTATGACTCACTGGGTGCGCACAATCCTGCTTTTGTACTTAGTTCGTTAATTATAGGTCCCCGTGACCTAATTTCAGGTTTCCAAGGAGATTTGCCTAGGATTATCCTTGATGTACAGTTAGAAGATTCTAGGTCCATTGGCTACGATTTGTCCCTTAACTGGCCAAACTGCTTCACTTGAAGGTCTCAAATATTGAGAAAAAAATGCGTAAAAACACGATCAATAAGTATGGAAAGAATCATTGCAATATATGCATTAGGTATTCAGAAACAAGGGCTTTTCAGAAACAAGGGCTTTTGTATCAATTTTTAACTATTCTGGGAGGGGGGGGGGGGTAAAAGCAAAGAGTTTATAGGTCGTGGTCACCTAATTTCAGGTGTTCAAGGAGATTTTATAGAGACCTGGGCGGGGGGGGGGGGTAAAGCAAAGAGTTTATAGGTCGTGGTGACCTAATTTCAGGTTTTCAAGGAGATTTTATAGAGACCTCCCTTGGTGTTTTTGCCCTGTTTACGGACAGCCGGACGACGGACAATGAGAGATCATTTGAGCTTAGATGACTTAGTCAGATAAGCCAAAATAAATTGTTGCGGCGGATGAAAACATCCTCTGGTTGCCTCCCCAGGGCATAGGATCATCTTCTGGTATTTATATCACTGTCCTGTTGTCGTATTTTTGGTATTTAGCTTAATTTCGGTAAAAATGCTGAAGATTTATCATCACTTCAAAGAAACTATCCAATTAATTTTTCGGGATAGAAGGCTAGCACGGAGACTCGTTGTACTCGTATTGTATCATAGCACACACACTAACAACAAGTAAATTTTATAGAGAGCCTATATTACCATACCTATCATCATAAACGTCACCAGCAGGGCTAATGATTTACATGTCATGGTTCCAGACAGATACGATGACAGGATCGCAGCAGATATATAACATGTCACCTACAATAATATACGCTCCCGAGGCAGCGGAAATCTTACGCTTCTAAAGAAGCAACTGATTTTCACGCTGCCAGCTTTGACCGTTTATGATATATTTAGACACCAGATGGCGGTTCGTTGTCCGCTGAACAAAACGTGCGTATGATGTGACAAGCAGCCAACCAGATGCCAATAAACAAACACGCGACAGGCATCCTGGCTCCGCCCATAGCTGCGCTTCAAGCGCCGTTTGAAGACAAGTTTACGTTCGAATTTTAATTGCTCCCTCTGCATTCTCGCATCATCCACCGATTCGATTTTGACAGTATGACTGTGTTAGCGTAGCCATGTGTCTGGTGTGTGCAGAACTGAAACCAGCCAGCGAGGTGTGCACGCAGCCTTTGTTGTAACGTTTCGTTTGCTCACCGACCGGGCATCCTATGTGCACAAGGCCCTAAGTAAACCACGTCTGCGGCAATTCTCTCTGAGCCTGTGGCCTGTTCATACGGTTACCTGGGCGATGAGCTGTCACTCAAAACGAAATGAACATGATTGGCTCCGTGTATTCCTCACTTGGCTGTGTCTTCCAGCACAAGGTTTCAACTGATTGGACAAAAATACAGTGCTCCCCTCTGGTGTTGCAATTCAGGATACGAGGTCATAACAAACAGCGCTTACCATATAGGAATAGGCCTATAGTTAAAGCGCTGTGTAAAGAGCGTAGAACGATTCCATTTAAACTTCTTTCATTCACTGCCACAAGGTATTTACAAAAGGCAAATGAGTCTGTCATTCATTCATGCTGATGTTTCAATAAACAGTGGTTCGATCATTCGAAACTGTGACACTTTATATTATCTGCAATGCGTATTGCCTTGACATATTCATAAGCAGTCTATGAAGATAACTGAGCAAATATGCAATTGTATATGTGTGTATTACTGTTTAGTTCGCAGCGATATCTTGTACAGCAGACTGGTAGCGCCAAATCATATCCCTTTTCTCTTTTGTGCGTTTTACCATCCCATCGCTGGTAATTTGCAGTAGAATTTATGTAACATTCAGCTTAGTCATTAAAAGCCTCGGAGACTGATGTACGAGCTTGTATAGATTTCCTTGTTGAATGGGGTTTGATTACTTTGGTGGAACACCACCTGTTATAAACACGTGCATATGAACAAAACAAGAACCGTGTGTACCATGGCATCGGCGTTTCCTTGCCTATTTTCCTGAAAGGTTCAACCGATTGTCTGTCATTAATATACGTCAGGTATCGGATTAGCTCCCTTCCAAACAACCAATGAGCATTAAAAAAACAGCTTATAGTCAGATTTTCTTTAAATTTTGTATTTGAATGGATCTGAGTAATGAGACTCTTTTAAACTGAAGCAACGCTCAAAACTTTTAGGGCATGCTTTAACCTTCAATTGGTCCATTTTTGGTGAAGATCAATCTAAGGGTTGTTACAAAAATCGAACGATCTTGATAACTTTATTTTGTACAGAAGGACAGTCCTTTATTTTTCGACTTTTGAGAAATAGACATCCCAGGCTATCACACTTTTTTTCAAAATATAAGTGTTCTTCGAGTGTCGTGACCTCGAATGCCTTGAATTGTTAATAAACAAACCAAAATCTATCCTGTTATCTGTGATTTTATTTAACATATATTTGATTCATTTCATTTCATTTGCCATATTTCTTTGTTCTTATTGTTTTGTCTGCGGATTATAGGAAATTGAGATACCACGTGGAGGATAGCACGTCTTATGTAATTCTGTTAAACATTTGCAATCCGTCAATCGGAATTAATTGCAGTTGATGATGGACATGCTGCACTTCGGTCATCCCGATTTAGCAAGGAGCCAGTTGATATAGTGGATTTTCAATCCCAGATATTTTATAAATTCCATGTTACAGACTCATCGAAATTGCCTAAAACCTCAAACTCGTTTATATTCCAATGTGATGGACTACACGGCCTTCCCCCACACCGAGCAGAATCAAACTCACAAGAGTACGACTCTGGTTAGAGTTTGTGGACTCAAAATCTGCCATCCACAATGCACCGCGGCTTCTACATACACCAGCGGCGCAGGTATGAAGAGGGCAATGTAATCTGTTCAAATATGTTGGACAAGAATTGTTCGAGGAAAATTAAAAGTCATACATACTTACATAAATTTGAGGGAAGGACTTCATAGATTAAATAAGCATACGAAAAGTAAACAGGTTTTCCTTTGAAATGTAACAAACTTTTATTTTAAATTTGACAGTTGAGACAATTGGTCCGACACTGCCTAACTAGAAAAGGTTCGTATGAATAGAAACGACCTCTGGAAGGGTGCACAAAGACCACGAAAGCTAGGAAACCGCACCAAGTGAAATCCCTTCTCGTCCGGAGTTTGGGAGCACTTAACCTGTCAATATTTAGGATAAAGTAGATCGTCAAATGTATAGTGGGCCCTCCTAATTCTTCACATATTGAACATCCCTCACGATGTAATATTTAATTATGTTATTAAAATGTTTGCCTTATTTCAAATTGCCATGCTGTATGTGTGTTGTCTTAGGAATATTTGCACTAGGGATTGGCTACTCTCGTATGAGTCCGTTCTGCGATGCATGGGTTAGGTCAAGCTCTACCTTGCGACAGAATGTAGATGTCAATGTATTGTACGTGTGATAAATTATAAATAAAATTGAGGAAATATGAAAATTATACTATCCCTCCTTAGCTAACGGCAGGGACATTTTTACTTAGTATATATTTTCATGGCCAGAAATCTGGGAGTAATTTAAAAATTCACACAGTCGTTGATACCGGTAAGAAACGTTTAATATTGTTATATTATATCATTCTCGCTAATATATATATATATATATATATATATATATATATATATATATATATATATATATGAAGATGGACTGTTCTGTTTCAAGTATATGTTAGTTCTAACCCAGGTTTAGATACTTAATATTTCATAGTAAACTCAGAAATAGAACCAAGTTCTGAAATTCCAATTATTAATATATTTAATTTCCAATATATAAATATTATTCTCTGAATATCAGGAGGGGATGATTACATTGAACATCCACATCAAACAACAACGCCCTCACCCCCTCCCGGTACAAAAAAGTGGGGTGATTTATCCCCCCCCCCCCGGCTCCCCCCACGCCCCTAATAATATGAAGACACACATGTGCGTGTAGGTATGTGTATATCTGTTGTGTAATGCAAATCAAAACAGCCATATATTTAAGATAAAACGATCTTTTTGCTAGTGTATTTACATTTTCATTTCGCAAGTTCAATCTTTTTTTTTAAGTCAGCTGTTGTGTAATGCAAATCAAAACAGCCAAACATTTAAGAGAAAACGATCTTTTTGCTAGTGTATGTACACTTTCATTTCGCAAGTTTTTTCGCTGTTTTTTTTTTTTTTTTTAATCAGCTAATCAGCAAATCCAGGTGAATTCATTTCCAAAAGAGCCCCTATCGCGTCCATTGACCCAGGCCCACGCCTTGTTCTGACCTCGGTGACTATAGGATCATACTATATTGACAAGTATAAGGCACTGTTACTATAATCGCATTTTATTTAAGTCTTGTAAAGCTGATTGACAGTGGCGTTCGTTTGCATGTAAGTATCATTGTCTTCTCTTATATTCCCTGAATTCAGCAGGCCAAACATGCTTACGTTTCCAAACTCGGTCAAAGAAACGATTAAAGCAACATGATATAATAATATAATGCTGCATTTCTGACCATACCATACGACGGAGGTCTGTGCTCTTTCAGTGATTTTTTTTCTAGTTAAAAATTATTTTAGTCACACGTAGCTGGTTTTTCACACAACACGGCCCGCTTCCCGTCAGCGGCGTCCCACCACATGAATGACGTAGACGTCGTATCAAACATCAGATAGTCCTCGGCATCCGGGTTCTCCCAGACACGATACTGGTATCCCCAGTTTTCATACGTGAGCGGCTGCTGATTCGCCTCCCAGATCCACACTCCTTCCTGCCTCCTGTCTGAACCAGAGGTCAGGTAGCCCCCAAAGCGGTGTATGGTGTCTGTATATGTCAAAGTAAAATGATGTCATCAGGTCTATAAGTGTAAAGTTGGTTTTAGTTAATTTACATTTCTACCTTAAAATTATTAATGAACGTCAGTGGAATGGATATTTGCAATGGCAAACAAAACTTCACTTCTACGAATGTTTTCATTGTTGATGACTAAACCAAATATATCACATAAAAGCTTAGTCATCTTAAGTCTTGATTCTGAGTATAGTCTGTTCCACGTTGGGGTGCCCATTGAAAATTGGCTATTTTCCCCTTAAACTTAAATATTTTCACACAAATTGATACCAAATCTGATGAGGGAGCAAAGGCCTAATATGAAATGTAAAATTGAAAATCAAAAACGAACATATGTCTTTTGCAACCTTCTATTTCTTTGGATCTTCTGGCCATGTGACATGGCCTCTGCCATGGGTTAGCAACCTCACCTTGACTAATACATATTTTAGAATATGTTTATGACACTCAACAACTAATCCGCAGCTATTAAATGCTGTTGTTCGCGCATGTGACCAGTGACCCTGGCCTTCATAAGATGGTTGAGATGTTGTAAAAATAATAGTGTTTTCTCATATATTGATTTTAATAAATTACTGAAATATTTTAGAAGATATGCTTTTGGTTTCATTCTAATTAATGAGGGCCATGCCTCATTCTTCAATTGAAGCTTACTTTCTGCATCTGATCTGTGAGTTTATGAAATAATCAACAAATTTCAATGGGCGATCGACCGTGGAACAGACTAAAGTTCATAAAAACTCGCTAAAATATCGTCCTGTGTGAAATCCGATGCCATTTTTCACGATAAACACGTCAAACCTGGATGTTGAGTTCACAGAAGTTGAAGCACACTTGTTTGGTTAACATGTAAGTGTAATGTGTAGTATATAATTACTTTCGGGTTTGAGGGTCCGGTCAGACATAATAGTTCCCTTCAGATGGAGCCACTCGTCCTCTGTCTCGATACTGACAAGCTTGGCCCCATCCTTCCCACATCTCATAACAGCACAGCGGTGGTTGCAGTCCATTTCCGGATAAAACTTGTAGCAAGATATTTGATCATTGTCTGTGCTGTGAAATGGATAACCAAATGGACTTCTGCACTCGGGATCTGTATTAAGCCAACAATATATTGGCAAATTATTCGTTAAAATTGAAAAACAAGGAATTAGATAACGGCATTCGAGATAACGAAGCGGGCAATCTCAGATACGAATCTCGTCATATCCCAATAAGGACAAATGGTGAAATGTCGATCGTACATCAGAAAAGCCTAAATAACTAAACACCATGAAGGCTTTCAATTCAATTGAATTTATTTTATTGCGTTTAAATATAACTGTACCTGTGGAAAAAAGAACTGACTCATAGCGTATGTCCTCTCAGTATTCACAGTAAATAAATTAGGGTATACGGTGCAGACACCGTACAGTATGAAAACTAAAATAACACTTCAAAACATAAAAATAAACACATACGAAAATAAAAATGAATTTTAATATGATTAATATGATTTTGGTAACTTGAGGAAATATATTCTTTCCGACAACGTTTAAATGTTTATATTGCACAAGAATGATCAATATCTAAATTATCGTTATTATTGAAAGCTTGACACGTTTCGAAGAGACAGTACTGCCGAGAAGCCATATATTTTTCATTTGTTATTTAATTTGAAATTAAATCTGTTCATTTGGGCTTTTTATAGACTAAGTCGATAGTTACAGCTACCGATGCCTCACTAGTCCAGCTGTTATGAGAAGAATTGTGCAAAAAGTGAAAGAAGCATGAAACTTGGCATAATAGTTGGCCAGACCTTACTTAACATTTTTAGATATAGGGCCAAGCAGAATTCATCCGATCTTGGTAAAAATCCAAGATGGCGGCCAAGATGGCCGCCTGATTATCGAATATTAATACTTTCGGTTAATTTGTCCTAGAATGCTTTCCAAGTGCACTATTTCCATGTTTTTGGGGTCGATAAATTAATTTATAAGGGTTTAAAGTCTGTAAAATGACTCTGTGAGTGAATCCAGGTTTTGTTTATATTGAAATTGTCCCACATTTTCCCTTGTTTACTAGCAAAATGGATAGCAAACAATATTTGTCGAGTTCTGCACAGTAGTCGCATACATTGTGATCGTAGTCAAATGAAAGTGTCATGCTAACAAATATAATTACTTTGAAGAGGTGAAGGGTGCAATAAACTTGTCTATCGAAATCTGCAATGAAATTAGGACTGAACTTGATATGTCCGTAAACACTTACCATTAGAATATTTGAAACCTACATACATGTACTTAGGTTTTACGATCAGCATTCATATAAACCTTCGTTAGGGCAATTGGGAAATATCAAATGCATAAATCCAACTGTGCTGACATTTAACATATAGATTAATTTTACTTATTTGAGCCCAATGTCTGTTTCAATGTAATGGAATGGACAATTGAGTGGTAAAACACTCGGCTATCTCCACTGGCGCCCCAGGTTTAAACAACATCGTTCCTATTCCTATTGGGTCATAATGGCCCATCCAAGGTGGGTGAATTCCTCCTTGTCCTTCGCTTTCCTTCATCCCTGTATATATACCACCGAACGCCACCATCCGAGCCATGGAGAGTGGCTTGTGATAGGAACTAACTGTACAATCCATATTAATTATATATTATAATAAAAAATGAGTTAGACAATCCATATAATATAAAGTTTATCCTGCTTATAACTTTAATATAAGACTGGATGCGTGCGTGGCAGGATACAGACCTATGTAAGAAGCTCACACCTGTCAGCTGTATAGATTCCGCCTTGTGTGTACCTACTGAAATTGCACTAAAATTCCCTTTTTCATCAGTACACCCAACGGTAAACTTAATAAAAAATTGCTGAATACTGCACTTTTAAATGAAAGTGTCATTTGCTGGGGTAGGTTTTATTATATTAATATATAATATCTGACTTCCTCTGTTTGAAATCCCTTTATTTGCATGCTAACGAATGTATTAACTGCTTTGCCGAGGTAGGGGATGAAAGAAACCTAGGTATCCTGTCTGGTGTCAGTGGCAGCTTCATATATCAGTGAAGAATAGGTAGGGTTTTCGAAAATATACAAACATGATATTTAATTTTACCATCAACTTAACATTCATGTAAATGTTGATTAGTGCAATTTACATGTTCTATTTAAAGGTATTTGAACACCATGTCTGTTTAAAGGGAAAGACCTTTATTTATAATGTATTTAGGAAACATGCGTGCATGACAAGATACGCGCTTATGTAGAAGCTCACACCTGTGTGCTGTATGGATTCTAAGCTTCTTTTGCCATGAAGTGATGGCTTTAAGACTGTATGTTGGCAAGAAAACAGAATCCACACACATTAGAGGTGCGCAACATGTTGCTGTATGCTGCCTTTATACTATGGTGATGAATGCATGAAATAACACTCACCTCATGCAGATTATTAATTTTGTGATATGGTGACGATGCAGACTTTAGACTGCATGATCGTATGAAAGAACCGACACGTGTCAGTAAAGTATCACTGCCATTGCTGTGATGCATTTTTTGTGATATAAAACTTGTTCCTTCCCAACGAGTTGCCATTAAAATTCACTTTGCATAATGCGTTGGTGTCAACAAAATACTTTCATTTGCTGACATTATGCACATTTGTAGATTCATGTAGTACATGCATATATTGTTAGAAATATTCACCACATGTATGAGTCGGTGCTGCCAGGTTCAAGCTAGCTGATCTTTCATGGATGGATGCTGAGAAAATGGTACAGCAAGACGGAAGATAGAAAGTCTAATTCACAAAACAAAGTTGAAAAATATAATGCGAGAGCGTAGCATACAGCATAATGTGGTGAGCCGCTAAATATGTACTGATTCTGTCTTCATGCAAGCAAAGAGTCTTAAAGCTGCACCGTCACCTCAAGGCAAAAGAGCCACAACTTATAAACAAATAAAATTTCTTTTACATTGATTGTACTACTGGTTATAATAACTACTACAAGGTCCTTTTTCATGGCTCGGATGGCGAACTGATGGATGGAATCAGAGGACACGAAGAAAACAACCGACTCTGTATGGACCACAACAGTCCACTCTCATAGCAACATTGGGGACAGAAACTTCAGTCGCCAGTGAAGAGAGCCGAGCGTTTTACCAATCGACTGTCATTTTCATTTCATTGAAAGAGACGTGTTCAAATACATAAAATTAACAAATATATAAAATTTCTGCAGGGTAATCAACAAATACGTTTTACCGTTAGATGTGCTGGTAAAAAAGGGTAATTTTAGCACAATTTCAATACCAACAAAATAAGACTTCATTCACACATGCATTTTACAGACCTGGAACCCTTATGAATAAATGTTTCGATCCTAATAACATAGAAACAGTGCACTTGTAATGCATTCCAGGACAAATACAACCGAATATATTGGTATTTTATATTTCAGTGGCCATCTTGGCCGCCATCTTGGAGTTTTAGCAAGATATTGTGAATTCCGCTTGGCCCCATATCTGAACATATTGAGTATGGTCTGGAAAATTATTATGCCAAGTTACATTCTTCTTTCCAGGTTTTCATTTCAATTCTTCTCAATATGCAGCTGAACTGTTGGACTAATGGGAATATTACCAAATTCGTGATAAATACCAGCTAATGAGTACCTGAAGAGGGTTGGAACCTCAGCAATTGAATTTTTCAGTCCAAAAAACTTAATATTAGAGTACTTGCAATGCTTTCTCGGGATTTTTTAACTCAAGTTATTGACATTTTCTAATTTGGCCGCCATCTTGGCCGCCATCTTGGATTTTGGCCAAGATAATTTATTTTCAGCTTGGCCCTATATCTGAAATTCATCAATAAGCTCCAAAGAATACTTTTGCCAACTTTCATGCTTCTTTCATTTTTTGCACAATTCCTCTAATTATGGGAGCTTAACCGCTGGACTACACATAAAATCAATATTATGAAATTTTCACAGGTGTAAGGTGCGAAATTTAGGATTTAAATGTCAACAGGTGGTGTCTTACCGCAGTCTTTCGGCAGTTCCTGGGGATTCAGTCTTATGATGTGATTCATCAGAGTAATGATCCGAGAGTATGACCGGGTGTCGCAGCCTTCAGTACATACGCCGGAGCATTGTATATCTTGTTGTCTCCTCTTCGTCAAAGTGCTGTTTCTCTTATGTTCTTCTTGATATTCACTTGCCGAGGGCCTGGCAAAAATACCTGCGAGGGAATCATGTGTGTCAGTTTCCAAATGTTTATACCTAAACCTGTTGCTAAAAAAATCAGAATTGACAAAGTGAATATGTTATACTGTTAAAGGGGTATCACTCCAGTTTTGTTGGTCGAAAAATGGGGGCGCATGCCGACCCCCACCCCTGAGTGAAGACATTTATATGCTGTGTATTGTTTACAATAGATTCCTATGCACTCTAAACTTAGTCGCCGAAGTTTAAGGAAGAGAATGGCCATCCTCTAATAAAAATAATAATAGTTAATAATTACCATACCGGTCAGAATAACCCCCACTGCTAGCGCTAGGGCCTTATACATTGTCGTCCAAGCACACAATAAACAGGCAGGCGTCAGCAAGAAATATTATGCATCACCTACAACAGATATATAATACAAGAAGATATCAAACAAAGCCGGGCGATCAGGTAAATAACCTGCACATCTCAATCTGTTATACATGTCACCAGATGAAACAAAAACTGTTCAACTATTGTTAACTGTTTCATGTCATGTGTCTGTCTGATGACATCGCAGACGTTTATAAACAATCATGATTCTGACTAAACTCTGTTACCTTCTTTCTGCCGCATGGCAGAATACCGGATCTTACATACGGTACCTCACGCTCGCATAAATATAGGGAAGTCAACGATGCGAGACGCAGAATTCGGAATAAAGCGTATAGTTTTCTATTTCCCGACTGTTTTAGTTAAAAAATCCGTCCATTGGCTGATTGATGTTTCCATTAAGGGCAGATTGGACTGTCACTCATTTGCTGTTATGTTTAAAGATAAGTAGTTGTGCGCTTTCAACTGTCATATTTTGCTTCCGCAGTATATGTTTCAACTAGACACCTTTATATGTGAATGTATGTGTCTGCCTATATAGTGATAAAATAAGGTACGCGACAGGCCTCACACGGTGCGACTTTCTTCAATAATTCTGCAGGATTATTATATGGTGTTCGATGGCGCAAAGGAAACGATAGGCGTTATTCACGAACCATCGGACTAAATAATTAGCCCTTCGGGGATTATTTAAAAGTTTCAGACTCTCCTTTGTTGGATATTAAAAAAATAAGATACGCTATGCCTTTGGAAAGCGTGAGATTGAGTTACTTTATATGTTTAGCATGAGGAATATATATCCCTTAATACTTACTGTTTTGCTGTGCGTCTCAAGGCCGACAAGTAGGCCGAGGGCAATTAGCATTATGGAGGATCAAATTATCATGAATTATCCTTTAACAGTCACCAAACGTTTCCTATATATGACATGAAAGCCACATGGAAATACAAGTTCTGTCATGTCTTTCATATACAGGGAACGAAGCTCACGCCTACAGAAGGTACGATCATAAGAAACACTAAGTTACAATATGAAAAGAGCATTATATTGCTCTTAACGTAAATTAATTGATTGTCGTGAACTCGACAAGCTTCTTTGTTTGTTAATGGGAAGGATGCCCAGATAAATCGTGTTTAAACAGGATCAATAATGCGTTTTAAAGGCACATAAACATTGACAATAATGTGTATATTATCTCACCCCATTAATTCATTTTGGCTGAATAAAAAAGCTTCCCAGAAATGGCTCCCCAGCACAAGAACTAAATATATCTACAGTTCACCTATTTGATGCACGACCCACTTGTATTTGTTAACCAGGACAAGAATGCTTGAGCAGAGGTCCAATCTTGCGCATGCGCGACAACTCCCAAACAGGGATTAGAAACATGGAAGAAGAAACACGGAAGAAAATCCGTTTGCCAGCTTAAAATAAACTTGATTTGCAAAGTTTTGTGGTCCGGCCACCAGGTGGTGTGTCCGCTTTGTTTATATTTGAGGCCACTGTTCCCGAGGCACACTTATTTCCATTTGTGTATAGGAGTAAGCAAAGGGATTCAGGACCAAATATTGACAGACACCATAATATTGAAAGGAAAACAATATATTTCATGTATTTTTACAAACGTTCTATGTGAATAAGTCACTTTAAAGATTAAATCGCACATTTAATCTACATGTATTAAGCCTGTATCTGTGAAGGTGGCTGTCACAAACAATACACCGATATTCACATTAGCCAGGACATAAAGAAATACTGAGCAAGTATCTCCAGGTGTGCATCATTGCCTTTGGTTTAAGATAACTATGCTGAAAGGATACACAGCCCATCAGATAGGGAAAAGGCAATCAGGAAGCGCTCACCTAGGCCAAAGCCATTGTCACTAAAGAATTTATATAGATATCCAGGCGACACCTTGAGAAACGGTTATTATAACTACATGCATGCTTCCGTGACGTATCATCAATACTTGAAATTCAAATATAATGCAGCTAAACGTGTTAACGTGCAAACCTCAGGGACGGCAGTCCGACACAGAAAAATAATTAATCATTTTGTTTGAACATTTTATGTGAGTGCAATTTGATAACCATCATAATGCCCCAATTGTCGCAATGACATGTATATCTGTAATTATATTCTGAGGGAAACAAAAAGTATGGACATACACTGCCGTACATCAGTAGCGCATTTAAAAATATGCATTAGGCCAAAATAAAAAAAAAGGTATGGTTCTCAGGCACTTTTTCAGAAATCAATGCAGGCGGGCGATTTTTTTATTTTAAATTTTTTGGATGTTTCGATAAAAATGTCAAATGAGAAGGGAAAAGCATGAAAATAACAGTTTTATTTTGCTAAATAAGTAAAAGCATTACAAAACAAAGGAAATTGTATGGTTTTATCTTCTTGAATGAAATGTCGGAATGGCAGCAGCTCAAAATTGGAAAGTTTTTATTGAAAATCAAAATAAAAAATTTTGATGCGGGGATTTAAAATTGATGCGGGCGGTGCCTGAGAACCATACCTTTAATTTTTTTTGGCCTTAATGTTCTGTTTTTGCCTTGGAATATTGAATTAAGAATTCTGTGTATGCGCGGGCACGTGTTTTAGGATGAGAGAGAGAGAGAGAGAGAGAGAGAGAGAGAGAGAGAGAGAGAGAGAGAGGGTGGGGGCAAGACAGAGCAAATGCGAACTTGCTGACCTAATGACGTAAAACTCATTAGAAATAAAATCCTTCAATCATTTCTATGAAAGCAGCTTGATCGTTACTATAAAATGTTTAACCCGATAGTCCACTTCAGTGTTTGAACTTTGTATAATTAGGGATTGAATAATTAACTCCCACTCATAATATTACGATTTCACTGTAGTTACACATTGAAGTGATAATGTGGAACCAATTTTTATGAAATTTCATGACCTAAAACTAGTTTTGAAGAGAGTCCAAATTTCAAACAATAACGCTGCCCTGTTGTCATGTTAACAGTGCCGTCACCATCAGCGGAAGTGTTATGCGTCATGCCTATTAAGCAAAATAATAAACGGTATAGTGTTTTTCATGTCTTTATGAGGTAGGCATATAATGCACATATAGCATCTTCATGTGAACACACCTTCTTCATGTATTAACGCAAATAAAAATAAACATTTAGAAGTTATTAACACTTTTATTACATGATTGATCTTAAACAAAATACTGATGTTTTCGTCATTCCGTTCAGCCTAAAGACAGGGCAATCATTAATGATGGACAATGGTCTCACGCTTGATTTGTCACACCATCAAACCACAGATACATTGTTAGGGGCATTACACAAGAAAAATCATAGTGTTATAAGGTATTCTTGATACAGATTTTATAACGACCTGCAGGTATAGCCTGTTTACTTTACATCTTAATTGGAAATCATGCATAAGAAATTCTGTCAAACGGCGAGAAATCATTTAGCATTCTCGGCCCCCACGTTTTTCATTTTTGATCAAATTAATACTAAGGATACACACACAAAATATTGTTCTACGGACACTTAGAACAAAACATATGATGCGAGCGGATGATTTTTTTTTTCTTTCTTTCTTTACTGGTCGGAAACAGTACGAGTAATTTTGCAAGCCTATCAAGAAAATATAGAAATTGTCTTTAATTCTTGAAATTCTTTTTATGCTCTGCATTCAATATAGTCCTTTTTCCATAATTTTTTAAATAATTAATAAAGGACCTCGTCTCCTTTTGCAAACAAAATTGGTCCGTGAAAAAAATTCGGCGAATGTGTAGAACAATGTTTTTTGTACGGCCCATATGAATAATAATGATTTTCATGCAGGGTAATATATTTATCAAATTTATGACACGAATTACTATTTATGCTCATAATTCATGCATTTGTCTTTAAGAATTCACATGTCCAATCTGGCAATTTGTGCGCTCGAATTGCTTGCTCGTTCACATTATTCTTCTAGGTCATTTCATCTGGCTGATCTAAATTTTGCGCACAACACGAAATAGTACTTCGCGCGTATGAATTAATAATTCATTATTAATAATTATTGATGAAGGCTTAACGATTTCACATACTTATTGTTTCCATCTAATAATTCTAGTGCACGAACAAGTGATTCGTTACCACGGATTAATCAATATTTTACCTTGTTTTCTGCAAAGATTCACAGGATTCTCCCTGCGACAGTTCCTGTCAACGTTCATGTGTACCAACGGTTTTATCGAGGTCTAACCTATAGATTTATGAGTCAACATGAAAGCTGTGACCGGAAGACACCTGTACTTTTTTTCCTTTATGCCAAAATAATGAAAAGCTCTGCTGTCATTCCAGACACAATACGTGGCTTTTGCCAGCCTGCCTAGAAAATTCAAAAATATATTTCAAACTTTGTAAATTTTATTATATACTCAGCACTCAGTATGGTCCTCTTTCCGTTAAATTTTGATTTAATTTGTGCTAGAAAGTTTAGCAAGGACCTTGTCTCCTTTAATGCGTAGAAAAGTGATTTTTTTTTGTACAACCTAAGCGTATAAATTTGCTACTACTTTTATATCCATCGGAAACCACATACACGCTGTAACGACATAACTTAAAAAATAAGAACCCGATTATCTGAAGGATGAGTAAGTAAGTATATTCCTAATAAATGCTGACATTTACGAAGCCTAGTGACAGATTTACTGAAAGAATCCCCGGAAGAAGCCTGTTATTTTTTTCTTTGTGCCGAAAAAATGAAAAGCTCTGCTGTCATTCCAATCGGAATTAACCTCTCAATAGTTTAATATGTCATAGGGCGTTCTCAGTACTTGCAATATACTGGCCACAAAGTAAATATATTTTATGTCGGCTGGGCATATAATTTAGCTATGTTGTGTATATACAATTAACGAAAGACAAGACCGGGTATGAGAATAACTGGCCGATTTATGACGACAAATAAATATGAAATTACAAGTAGAATCATCCCCTGATAAAATTACATTCCTATTCCCGCAAGGTTGGGTATATCCGGCCAGCCTTGGAGAAATTAGGCTACGCTACTAAAAACCTACATACTTTAAGGACTCATTTACAAATTGATTATAATGTTGTATACTTATCTAATATTGCATGCTAATCTAATACTGTGTGGTTAATCGTATATACATTAAAGTACAAACCATATATGGCTGTATAATACATTTCCAAACTACCTAATAGATACTAAAAACTGAAACATACTTTGAAGAAAATACTAGCCGTGACAACCCGACTCGGTAGGCAATCGGATAATAGGGCTGGTAAGCCTACTCGAGTCGTGATACTAGTAATATGGAGGAATGTATCGCAGTGGTCTTGCATCTGGTTGCATTCATATTGTGGTAAACGGCCCATAATCTCAATATTATGTTTAGAATGTTGAATGAACACAATAGTATATATGTGAGCTCGCAACCCAAACTGAAACACCGTCTCCATGGACACGGGTCATTTCCTGTGTCGTCTGCAAGTTGCCTGCGTCCTGTATCCCGTGCGAGCCATGCTTGTGTTCATGCGGTCATAAATTCAAAAAACATGCCGAGGGGTTTACCAATGTGCTGGGTTTAACAGGAACTTTTCTCGCTCATAATTGGTATTATTAGAAAGTACACAAAAAAATGCTAACGAATGGTCTGGTTTATGTTAATTTACAGTATACTTGTAGCCCATGAAGCGTGAAATGACGAAAATATTTGCATCTTCATTAGGCCTTATAATGCGATCCTCAGACGTAGATGTCATGACACTCTGGCGCCAGTAATCTGGTCGTAATGCCAGATGGTCAATATGACGCTAGTACCTGCAGTGCACCCCATGATGCAAAGCATAATCTCAGTGTCTAAATAACAACAACAAGATTAAATTCTGCAGCTCATAATTAAAACAAACTCATAGTAACAAATTAAGTTATCCAGTTAATCCTATTCTGAATTAGGGAAAATAATTATATTTGAAATTGAAACAATCCAACCTTAAAATGCAGTGCACCCCCTGGTGCTGACACAGTTACATTAAGTAATAAAGAATATGACATCGGATGAAAATCATTCAGTCTAGACATTGAAACACATCATTGAAAACATTAGAATGGTATAGCTACAAACATAATACTTGGGGGTAATACAACCGTAAACTGTGATGCACCCTATGATGCTGACACAGTTTCCTCGACTAGAAAAGGACATAAACAAGAACTGAATACAGTTCTGACTAATTTCAGAAACAAATTATTGCATCATGAGTATGTTATATACAAGAAAAATAATATCCAAGTATGCCCTAGCTTCTCGCTGTTGCACAATTTAAAAACCAAAAAATTAATTGGTTTCGAAGAAATGGGGGAGGTGGTGGGTCAATTTTGTATGGCAGTGACGAACTACATCTGTGTGACCCGCATCTTTTGGCTGCTCACTTCTTACGCAGCACATAACCGAGTGACCATGTGCCGTGCAAAATAATCCTTACAGAATCAGATTTCAATGATCTAAATGCCCCCCACATAAACCTACTTACTACGTAACTGTCTCTTTTAATTCTTGGCCACAAATTACTATTTACCTTTTCCTCATAAATTGTTGATTCTTGCGTTTGTCGTTATGAATTTATAATTCAAGTCTTGCCATTTGTTTACACGAATTACCTGCTCGTTCACATTATTCTTGTAATTCATTCCATCGGGATAACATAATCTTTCGCACGACATGAAATACCATTTCGTGCATATTTGGACTAGTAATGCGTTGTATGGGATAAGTAATTTGTGCGCACAAATTCACATAATTATTGTTTTATATTTATAATTCGAGTGCACTAATAAGTGATTCGTTACCATGGATTTATCAAAATTTTTCCTTGTTTTCTGTAGAAAAGTTAAACAGGATTTTCCATGTGACATTTCCTGCCAACGTTAATGTGTACCACCGGTTTTATCGTGGCTAAACCTATGGATTTATGAGCCAACATTAAAGCTGTGACCGTCACCAAGTGACAGATTTACTGAAAGAATCCCCGGAAGACGCCTGTAATTTTTTCTTTGTGCCAAAAAAGAAGAAAAGCTCTGCTGTCCTTCCCTTCAGAACCCTTTGAATAGTTAAATATATCAGAGGGCGTTCTCAGTAATTGCAAAATACCGATACATTGTTACAATGCAAAATAAACGGAAACCATCACTCTCCTTCTGATGTCGTTTCAATAAACTAGAGCATATATTGCCTGTACTTGAAATCGATATGGTATTGCGTTTATTGTTACTCTGTGTTACATTATGTATTGTTACTTTGTTATAAAGTGTCTTTGAACTACCCACGCGGTATAGTTAGATGAAACCAACAAATAACAGAAAGCAGTAAAATAAACAATTAGCCCAGATTACCGCAGTATAGGATTATGTTATGTGAATTTTTTCGGATGTACTCTACATATACTTTAAAAATCAGAGATGGATCTACCAAATTATATCCGAAATAGAATAATATGCGTATAAGGTAGCATTGCTGGTACAAATCAACATATCTAAAATCAATCCGAAGGTTGTTTTAAATTCATATCAGACCCGAAAGGATACATTATTTTACAGCTGGTACAGTGTTTTTATTGTGGATATACATGTATTCTAATTATCATTCATTTTCATATGATATTTAATTTAACATTTCAATTTTCAAATAATACATTTAAAACACCTAAAAAAAATAAGCCACTCTTTAGCGGCAAATTGTAAGATACATGACAATATATCAAATGTTTAAGGGGTACGATTAATTACAATTTTGTGCAGTTCTAAAGTTTCCTTAGAATATACCCCGAGCCTTTGTGCCCTCAAAGCCTTCATTAATGCACTCTTTAATCGCTAATTGGGTGTACTGTGATATCGACTTTTTTTGTCCTTTGAATGTCATTCGCTCGGGGGCGACAGTCAAAGGATTTTTAGGCATACGTTTATGATGTAGAAACGTTATCACCGAGATTTTATATCATGATCAAAAAAAAAAGCCAAATGTTCTGTGACTTTCGAGACGGTGTATGGCAGATTACAGATGAGACCGGAAGTTCAATTCTTTTTTCTGGTGGGACGTAAAGAAATTGATCGGCAAATTGCTTATTGTGACCCGGAGATAGTAATCTCGATTTTTCTGCACGAATAGCTTTCTAAATAATCTAACTTCGCTTTGAACTCCTCCGCAAAAGACCATGTTGCAATAGTAACCCCATAACAATATATACATAATTTTCGGTGCAGAATGCAGGGTACCATGGAGCAGACCTAGGATATATTTTAGGAAATTTAGAACTACGCAAACTTGTAATTAATAGTCCCTTCTTCAAGATGACAATCAGAAGTCCTACTTGATAATGTACTGGACAATATGTCATTGTATAATGCCCCAGCATCTGGTTATAATGTAGGCTTTATATCCCAACATTCCGAAAACCAAATTTCGGTTAAACTGATGCTTAGACGTAGAGAAGATACTCGAATCCATTGATCATTATTATTATTATTATTATTATTTTTTATATTGGAATGTCGACATGCCACTTAAGTAATCTAGAACAAAAGTTTCATTCTGATCTACAATACATATGATGGACAATGCCGATCGGTGCTTTAATTAAGAACTTATAAGTTATTTATAATGTCTGTGTTAGGTCTACATGATATATCGATAAAGTATATTTAAGTAATGAGTTTGCAGTCACTTTTACGAGAAATGTTGGCCTCGTCAAGCAATTCATGGCTCAATGAACTCGACCTTAATTCCACAGGCTATGGTAGTGTCTCATTCATCTTAGTTTGAATACTCTTTCATTGTACTAAGAACATATCATTGATGATATTTATATAATGTAAAAATACCACTGTATTAAGTATGGGAATAAGGGAAAATCACTTAAAATTATTGGAGCCAGGCAGACCAGTTTATACCCGGGGGAGGGGTTAAAATTCAAAGCAAGCATTTGTTTTATTTCAAGGATGAAATTTTTTTTCCTACCCTTAAGGCAAATTATTTTTAGCAAAGTGGACAGATAGCTACATTCTGCTAAAATTTTGTAATTGAACCTAGAAACTTTGACATTGATATCCCGGGTCAGTTTCCTTGGAAATCCGAAATTAGGTCACTGTCATCTACATTCTGAGACCTAAACAGTGTTTCACTCCTTCGAAATCCTAAACTAGACCAAAATTCAGGATATGGGAGAAAATATGGTTCGAACAGTGTGAAAGTCATATGGGCATAAATGGTAAAGTTGGACCTAGGAACGTAATATGTAACATTCAGGGTGGCCCTAGTTAAATCTATAATTACACCTGCACACTTTACATTTCTGAGTGCGCAAATAGGGTAAACTGGACGTTAAATTATACCCTAAGTAGACCCTAATAACTAAAAAGACTATCCCCATGCGGGGTAAAAAATAACATGTGTTAAGTTCTGTTGACGAATCTTTTATTATATCGGTCAACCTATAACAAATTAGCGGGTGGATAGGGTATGAATAGTTACATAGGCATGAGGAGAGAATTGTACTTTCCTGTGTGTGTTTTGTATGAATTCGGCTCCTAATGTCAAAAGCAACAAACTGGTGTTATGACTTTGTTGAGGAAACTGGAAGAAACAGAAAAAGAGCGTATTGCTTATTACTTTTTTCGCTTTCTGTGCAGTCTTTTCTCATATTTACGAAATCCACCAAAACTAATGTTTCTGAACTACGATATCTCACTGAATTTAAATAAAACGTGTGACCCCCTTTAAATTAAATTTGCAATACAACACAGTCTCTTGTGTATTTTCAGAGGATGGCCAGTCAGTCGTGATCCGTACCTGTAGTTTCAGCGACTGGGGCAGCGTTTGTGGGAGTGTAAAGTTTGAACATGGCAGTGAAGACAACAAGGAATACATCAGCGGGTGCTTGCAGACTTGTAACTTTGATGGATGTAACAAGGCTGAACCAACTTATCCCCGGTCACATTTTCCTGTTCTTTCGGTGTTGGCTGCCGCAGTGTTGACGTCATGGTCGATGCCATGTTGACGCCTCAGGGCCTTGGCGTCAATCATGCAGATGCGAGATCACGCGTTGCCATGGCTACAGAACATGCCGTGTCTGCCTACCATTGGTCCAAGATCACGTGGCCGCCTTACCAGTTGCTAATCAATACAAGGTGCTCCATGGGTAACACAAATGTATGCATATGAAATGGATTTATTACCCAGTGTTGTATATAAAAGTATGCATATCTTTGACATGGGGCACAAACAATGCGACTTATCCTGCTCTTAATGTGACCGTTGCACAGGTAAAGACATGCACATCGAATGCATATCAATAATACGTGAACAGGTCACATAACTTGGAATATGAATAACACGAAGATTTATATAAAAAAATATGTATATCTGCTGGATATTGCTTTTAAATTAGGTACTACAGCATTTAGTGAACAACACACATATCGAATATATTTCTTGCGCAGAGACATGCTTAGCGGATGCACACATGTTTGAAAACTGGATCACCTAAAAGGGAATATGCACGAGGGAAAAAAAACACAGGATACAATATGCAAAAAAATTTGGCCCACGGATACGTGTGTCGCTTCGTCGTTTTGCATTTGAAATTATGCTAGATCAAAGATATATGTCAGATGGATGAATTTGGAAAAATCAGGATGAAAAAAAAATTAGCATATTGGATGGATACATCTACATACCTATTCCCTGGGTGTGGATTTATTTCAAAGTGCAGCACTACCATAACATGGACAGCAAATTTGACCATTTAAAATGCACAAAATATAAATATATCCTTCAATGTTATCTATAGCTTTGACATAACGTTTTGACTTCATATCCAATGATACTATAAATATGATATAACCAATGTTTTTCTGGTAAAAAAAAAGCTTTCTATGTATTGAACACTCCGCTTAACTGATGGCTTGTAAACGGGTAAGCGTGTAAATACATAGGTTTAGGCTAAGCACATATTATGTGTCTCACCGGTTTTACCGATATGATGGTGTTCTATATTGTTAACACGTTTCAACACGGCTCTTTAAGGCCAAAACAGAATAACATGCAATAACAAACTTGCCTTAATGTTGGTCTTGTACCTTTTGTGTTCTATTTTAGATCAAACGCATGGGTTTTCGTGGAATTCAGTATTTTGATGGTATAATTTTACATAATTATCCAGTAATAAAGAGGGGTTTACTATTTACATCATAGTATTTATGCTAGTAAAGGATTACAACAAATGAAGTGGGATTTAACTTTAGAAATTCGAGTTTTAGTTTCTCCCAGAAATCCCTAATAACGTTGGGGTTAATTAAACCACCTTGCCCCATCTGGATCCGACACCAAATGCATGAATGGAAACGTTATGGTTTAGTTAATCTGTGTATACCATAGCTAACCCAACATTATAAATTTGTTTTCTAAACAGTGTCAAATAGAGATCATGTGTTTTATCATCACCAATCTGTATACTTGTTTGTGCTTAGTTCATTTGTTGGATGCACTGCCACTTTGCCAAATATTGTGTAGTGATGCAGGAACGACATGTTGAGGTCTTTGAAGAACATAGAGCATATATATACCGTGGGGGGGTTGGGGGGGGGGGGGTTCAAAGAAGTCCATTTGTTCTGATGTATCCCTGAGTGCAATTTGAAATATCTGTAGGTAAAAAAATGGGGCACTATATCGTGTATCTATGGCATGACGTAATCATGACTGACCATCAACGCCATCTGGAGGACCGTATTTAAGAAAAATTCCGATTGACGTGGTATTAAATCTTGAAAAAAATCGTTGTAATATGTATTCGCAAGCATTCAAGCACAATGGTATTTACAGCAAGAAATGTTCCAGCAAAAATACTTCTTGGTTTGATGCTACATCAACAACCATATACCATCAACAACAACATACCGTAAATATACGGCTGTTTCTTGGCACCGCCCTGGTACAAGAGATACAAATGCTGAAAGTGATCACAGGTCTGCACGATTTTTACTGTGGCAAGATCAACAGAGAAAGCTTCATTTTAAGATGGCAGCTTTTTCACAGATAAAGTAGCAAAAAATCGGGATTAATTTTCTTTAGAAGATATCATATAATGACTGTGATCTCACATTTCACCTGTTTTAGGAACTGTACCTGTTTTCCCTTCATTTCATGGTGCTATGTCTCAGACTGTTGTTTGTTTTCACTGAATAATACTCACGTTGATTTTGTCTTAAATCTGCGTTTTGCACGCAAGTCAACTTTATGAATTTGTTTGTATTTTGATCAATATCCTTTTACTGAATATAATTTTGGATAATAAATAGACAATCAAACAGTTGCAGTTCTGTATTTGTTATGATTATATAATATCAGGCATCGGTGAAAGGGGTTATATATGGACGCATTTGCTGTTTAAAAGCGAGCTATTTGCCTGCCTTATCCGTAGGATTTATGTGATTGCTGGCTTACTTATTCTGTGAACATGGTATTGAACTTTAGGTAATTCCCGCTGAGAAAGTTTTTTTTAATACAATGCCTCTATATGACGGACATATATCTGACCTTGTTTATCTACAAATTGTTAGTAAACATAATACATGCGTCAATGTTCACAAACAGAAAAACAATGTAACTTAAGGTGGTTACTTGTACATATGCTACAGTTGAAAGGTCAAAACGGTATTTGCAAAAATTCTTGACTTGCCCGCCAGATGTATTTGTTGCATGAATGGGTTGGGATTATTATGCCCCCCCCCCTCCCCATTATACAATTATATATATATATATATAATATATATATATATATATATATATATATAACAAATATATATATAACAAAAAGAGAAGCCTATGTACCTTAAGATCAGCGTTTTCTGGTATTAAACTTTAGGTAATTCCCGCTGAGAAAGTTTTTTTAATACAATGCCTCTATATGACGGTTTAAAGGGTTATCTTTAGTAAATAGTCTGACGTAGGTAATCGGAATAGGCCCTTTAAATTGGCCAAATATTAACGCGATTTTATCAATTAGATATTACAACGACAATCAATTATACTGGTAAATGGAGCAATTGTTATGATTTCATATACAAATACCCAAAACATTCCATTTAAACGTTTTAACTATAAGTCAGCAGACATCCGATTATATCTTTAATTTGCTTTTGGGGATGAGGGTTTGACCTATAAAATTAATGCCTAAGGCTTTGACATTGACACTAATATGTGTGTTTCTTCAAATAGTATGTTGGTATTGTCCTTTTTTTCTCATTTTGGATGTTTATTTGATTGCAAACTTAACTGGTTGGTAACGAAAATAGATAAAAACAATGCGAACGTTGCTTACATTCTAAGAAAAAATGGTTCCAGCTAGAACCCAAAAGTGTTAATGTTCTAACTGGAACCAAAAACACAATGACATGGTTCTTTTTGGAACCTCACATTGGTTCTTTTATAAAACCTGAAACAGTTCTATCAAGAACCTACTTAAAGGTTCCGAGGGGAACCCTTCAAGGTTCCTTAGAGTCGACTAGTGGGGAACCTTGGAAGGAACCCTAGGTATATGTTTTTATATGGAACTTTTTTAATACAATTTTCTTTAAACAATTTCCTGAATATTTCACAGCGTATGAATATATCTCTTTGCCATTAGAACACAGTAATTCAAAGCTTTGATCGTAGTACTTTCAACATTAAATACACCAAATGTAATATTTTAAAATGAAAGTAACAAGCGGATATATTTCTCCACCATTACTGAAATGAGCTACAAAATGTTTTAACAATGTCACATTCTCTCTTTTTGGAACCATAGGTATATGGTTCATTATGGAGGAATATTCAATGGAGGCTTCTCTTAGAAAGTCCTGGGTGTCATCTCAAACCATTAGGGTCAATTATTCAGATGGGATTTAAACCATTTATTGTTCATATTCCTCAAGTACGTTTATCTGGCCATATTAGCAATGAACTACCGTAAACGATACAGCTCTATGTAGTTTCCATTTTACGAGCTACAGACACGTCATACTAGTACCATTATACTTCAGCTACGGTCACTTTCAGTGGACCTGAAACCTAGCTGAAAAAAAAAGTGGAATCACAGGACAATTTTGATTTCTCAATGCACCTCACGCCCAATAACCCGATAATAATGGATAGTGATAGTAATGAATAAAACCCGCCATTCCGCCAGGATCATTTCTCCTCTTGTGGGTCTGATTTTGGGATAGGTTTCCGTATGAGCTGAGATCAGCTAAGTCCTTAGCCATTTTTAGGCATAGCGCTAAATCCTTCTTTTTAAACTCTATCTACATACTTTATAGTATTTTAGATTTTATCCACGATCTTTTATGGTTGATTGTAACCTAATTACTTACATATTAACTTAAAAACACCTGCTTCTTCATTCACACAAAATTCGCAGTGAATGCGATGTTTTATGCATTAATTTTATATGTTCACAATATGCATGCCTCTATTATCATCATATGATCATATGTATTTTAATTTTAATGTATTTTACGTATAGTTTTCAAAGGGCCTAGTGGAAGAACATAATGACTTCTCAACAAGTTACCCTGTATAAATATATTGAAATAATAAATAAATATATAATAAATTCTGCGCAGTGTGGATAAAACCATATAAATCGGAGGGCCTCGTAAGAACTTAGGCGACCTTGAAAGGCATGATTGACTAACTTCAGCTTATAAAAACAATCCCTCTTCATCGACTCAATGAAAGTAGAATATTGTTCAACCTTCAGCATTGATGAAACAAAGTTTAATTTTCGGTTTATAACATGTTTTACGGTTACAAAATGTTGTATATTTAATAAAAACTTGTACAAAGAATATCTATAGCTTTGCTTTTAGATTACACTGGGGAAAAATCAGACAAATGTCTTTTAAAGGGACATAATCAGGAGCAATATTATGCCTATTCTTTCACACTTTATGTTCAGTTTTGCATTAAAAAAGATTCTCATCAAACCATCCAGGCACACGTCAAAGTTCCTCGCATACGGCTGTTAAACACCTTGTTATGGTTCTGCGTGTTGGTAGACACAGGCCATGTGTGTTTGTTTACCATAACAAGGTCGAGTGACCGGAGGTCCGATTGTGAGCCGCAACACGCAGTGTTTCAGCCAGCGGGAACATGTATTACATTGTTTGGGCTAAGTGAGCCAAGCATCTCCGGGCTTGCACATTTTGTTGCCTAGGCCATGCATCCCCTGTGTTTATGTTGACACCTGTGATCACGCCGGTCCAGTGTTTTTAACACTCGTTTACAGGAGTATGCAACCGGTTACAGAGCAATATTTTGGCAGGTACAAATTTATTTTTAAGGAAAGAAGCTATTTTTCATGAAAATTTTATATGCTTTATAAGTGATTAGGCACCTTTATGTTTTTTAAACAAACTTAAGAATTATGTCATTAACATTAGTCAGGCGTGGACAACAGACAACGAACCTTGATATAAATAATTACAAATGCAATAAAATTAACGGTCATTTATTATTTGTTTTGTTATTTTTATTATTATTATTTTATTATAATTATTATTATTATTATTATTATTATTATTATTATTATTATTATAGCATGAGGCCGACGACCTTCAAGATGTTGATACCCTTGGCTGCAGCTGGCAATGTCCATATTAAAATCCGGCACTGTTGCCCACATACACTAAACTGGCTAAGTTGGTGCAATGGTGAGACTGGATTCCTCCCGCTGACAGACCCATCAAATGGGCTGCAGCTCGCTCTGTCCATATTAAAATCCGGCACTGTTGCCCACATACACTGGACTGGCTGAGTTGGTGCAATGATAAGACTGGATTCCTTCCGGTGAGAGACCCAATCAAATGTGCTCTTGCTGTGTCGCAACGCTTAGAACAGGTACTGCCACCTCACGGCAAATCATATAACTTATAAATTTTTTAACTTGTGGTTAAACGTAGTCATCTAGAATCTCTCCTTGTTGTATCTGCAAGGAAAGATGGGGAAATATTGATATGGCCCAGGAGAATCCCTGTGATGTTTAATTCACATTTTATGACTTTTGGTTAAATATTAACCCCTTGCATACAAAACCTGTGTTCAAGATGGCTTGCAAAAATTAATTGCTCTCGCCACATGGTTATTCACAAAATATTCATTCATTAGACAGTTTAATGTAGAATTAGTAACCCTATAGCACCCATTATATATAACCCTGGATGGGTTGTATTCTGACAAGTCTGGAAAGTTGTGAGAATGAACTGGCCCGAAAGACCAGCAAGGTGTAGTAGGATGAGACTGACATTTTCGGTAAATTCAGACAAAAATTACGCTCCTTTTTTTTGCAAATTAAGATGTTAAAAGTAAGGTTTTCATAAAACTTATTTAAAACAAAAAGGTGCTTATACGTGGGTGAAACAATGTAATTTTTTATCCATGAAAGGTCCAATGGTTTTTAGCTGTAGTTTACATCTCATCCTGATAAGTTTAAACGCTTAAAAGTGCAAACTTTCGCTTTTATTATAAATTCAGACACTCCAAAACAAATCTCATATACAGATATAAAGAAAGCTTTGAGATACAAATTTATTAACTTCTCTGAACATCCACAGTGACTGCATTGTTTAACTTGAGTTCGCTAGAGGGCGCACAGAGTCAGCACACAGTTGCTGCGCGTCATAACAAATTATTCCAAATTATTCCAAATTTGTCCATTCTTCACTGGAGGATGCACATTAACATTTTTCTTTGAGTGAAATATGAGAATCGCAAATTTAAAAAAATTATATTACCCTGGGAACCATGATATAAGTATAAGTAAAAAGATACATACAGATGTTTAATTTGCATCCCGTGTCACGTGGCGGTATGCCTTGTCGTGTCACGAGGTGCACCTTACAATTACTCCAAATTGGACAAATGATTTTACAGACAGTAATCTGAGAAAAGCTTATGTTTTCAGTTTTGAACAAGTTTAAAATGTATGTGCAAATATCAATTTGGACCCTGGATACTTAAACTGATAAAAAAATTCAAGAGTATATATATATATATATATATATATATATATATACACACAAAAGAGCGCCGTTTTTCCAAATGTCTAATTCGTTTTTCCGAAAAAAAGCTTGTCCCCCGACGCTTTCGAAAAACGGAGCTCTATATATGCTGCCAGTGTTTACACTACTGAAAAACTTGTTTATTTCTAGATTAACGTTGTCCAGGATGATGGATTGAAATGATGCAGCGGATTTAATGAAGTACGGTAAGTAAATCTGGTAAGGAGAAGGGAAGTGCTATTGTATTTTACATGGAAGCATGAAACATACATATTATGTTTATTTATTACTATTATCATAATTATTACAATATGACAATATTACAATATTACAATGTGTCAATTTTTCACAAATCGATGGGGTAAATATAAATTGAAATCGGCTTATCATTCATACGGGCCTATAACATCATTTCTTATACATTTATATGTGCAGTTTGTGACAAGTTTTTGCACAGGCTATTATTACACCAGTGGCGTACCTACCCTCTTCGCCGCCCGGGGCGGTCGTATTATTTGCCGCCCTCTCTACAATATTACAGAACTAGACAACATATAACATTACAAAATATAACGTCAAATTTCTCTGTTATACTCTTTTGGTGGACCAATACAATTATACCATTGAATTCACTGACAGGAATTTTTGGCTACATATATATAAAAAAAAAGTCACCCCTTTGCTTATGTAAATCTAAAGATCGTTCGGACTTCAAACATGTACATAAATTATGAAGTGCAGAGGAAGGAATAATCTGTAAATAAAAAAAATCCATTATACTAGTACAGGTTACACATATAATGTGGTAACTTAATGTTTCTTGTACCCACCATAGCTTAAACTCAATGTGGCAAGACTATTAATTTGGCGAGTGACCTGTTCATGAATTCTGAATATAAATACCATACCACTTCTATAATTTCCCCTCTTTCTATCGCATAAAACAATAGCCGCATGCACCCAGATGAGTTAAGCAAGCAAAGCAATTATATACTTAACTCGAAACGCGGAAGGTTATTTCATGAGCTGTATGTGCAGGGCATATAAAATGTTTTCAGATAAAATTTAAATGTTAAATGATTTCAACATCTTTAAAGTAAAACCAAGGCTTTTCAAGCAACATAAAAGAAATACTGATTCTGCTTCTTCACTGTGCCCAGTGTTATTTAGGAAATTATGATAATTTGTTATTCATGAAAGTATTTGATTGAATTTCAATTAAATATATCAAATTAATTTAGATACCATTCCTTTGTTTTTTCACAAGGTAGTACTGATATTATATACGTATATTGACCGTGTGGCACAGCGGCCGGGGGGGGGGGGGGAGGCGCTTCATCCACCCCCACCCCCTCCCCTTCCCCGGGACATTCCAAATAAGTAGATTTATATCTGTTATTATAAAGATATCCCATACATAGGTCTGGGTGAAAGATTGGTATTTTTCACGTTACATAAGTGATAAGGTCAAATAAATATCAAATTATATTTCCAGTGGTAAATAAAAAGACAACATAAGTTCAGGTAGTAATCATGCAGCTTGTTCAGATTAGTGTACATGTTTGTATTTATACAGAGATTATTGCAAGAATACAAAAAAAATCATGGATAAGGCATTTTAAATATAATTAAAGTAAAACTTCAACTTATACATTCAAGGGAAAGTGCCCTAGAATTCGCCATTTTCACCACCATATACATATTTTTCAATTATTCCCCACAATTTGTACGAGAGGCTACCCCTTGCGCAACGGGTGGTATTGGTCTTAGTTACTTATGTAGAAGATTTAAATATGATAAGTGAATCTCATGCAGGCGACAGGAAGGGATATACCGGTACTCGAAAATGAAATCATGTGTGCTAGCAGGAAATGAGTATTCTGAATACTTTAACTGTTCTATGGGAACAAGACAAGGCTGCATGGTTAGTCCGCTGTTATTCTCCCTGTTTATAAATGAATATTTTGATACTTTTCATACTTCAGATTGTAAAGGAATTTATATAGTCGAATATCTCCCATTATTATAACACTGATGTTTGCAGATGATATTGTAAATTTTAGTGATACAGTTGGTAGACTTCAAAAGCAAATTGATCATTTACAAGATTTCTCTAATAAATATGGAATTAAGATAAATCTTGAAAAAACTAAAATCATGGTCTTTAGAAAAGGTGGTACACTGAAAAAGGTAGAAAGATGGTATATCGGAGGAAAAAAACTTTCTGTTGTACCACATTACAAATATCTCGGTATTGTTTTTTCTAACAGGTTATCATGGACTAAAACACAGAAACAACAGATTATGCAAAGAAACAAAGCTGTATGTGTTATTAAGAATTTCCACAAAAAATATAAGTATTTAAGTGTGAATCACTTGTTTTATCTATTTGATACCTTGGTAGTACCTATTCTGATTTATGGAAGCGAGTTATGGGGGTTTACTAAAATAGAAATAATTTAAAGAGTACACATTAAATTTTGCAAGTATGTGTTAAATGTGAGAATAAACACTGCAAATTCAGCGGCACTAGGAGATTGTGGACGGTATCTTCTATCTGTAACTTATTCAATAAAATGCATTAAGTACTGGTTAAAGATATTACAAATGGCAGACAAAAGATACCCAAGGCACCTATATAATTTGATGGTAAAATTAGATGAACAGGGAAAAATAACTTGGGCAACTCATATAAGAATATTATTGTTTAAAACAGGCTTTGGTTATGTTTGGTTAGCATAGTCTGTGGGAAATAGCAACATTTTAATAACAAATTTCAAACAGAGACTAAAGGATATAGCAATGCAAGAGTGTCAAGAAGATATAACCTTACGTAATAAGCAATTTCTATGGGTCTTTTAAATCAATGCTGACAGTAGAGAAGTACATTTCATGTGTTCCTAACAAAGGTCATAGACAGGCACTTGCCAAATTACGATGTTCAAATCACAAATTATCCATTGAAACTGGCAGACATCAGGGAACAGTAAAAGAAGAAAGAATTTGTATGTATAGTGACTACACAATGAACGAGGCACTGCAATGAGGAATAATTTATAAAAACCAGAAATATAATCTATTATGGAAACTATGGGTTTGAATTCAAATTACGTATATCCTAGGAAAAGAATACTGAAGCAAAGATCGATGGATGCTGTTCCATCTCTATATATTAATGTTAACAGCTGAGGGAAGGTTGCCGAGTTGGCGCTTATATATAGTCCCGAGTTGGGACGGGCCAGTTGACACAGGACGTATCCATAGATGTGCTCCTTCTTACAATGTAGGCATACGAAAATGATTTGGGGATTTGAACCAAGAACAAGCCTACAAGCTAAGAGATCTAAGCTTTAGGCCTAGTTAACGTTAGGCCTATGATATAATATAATTATTGCATTATTCGTATGGCGCTATAAAGTATAGGCCTTATCA
This sequence comes from Sipunculus nudus, assembly GCA_026874595.1. Lineage (NCBI taxonomy): Eukaryota > Metazoa > Annelida > Sipuncula > Golfingiida > Sipunculidae > Sipunculus > Sipunculus nudus. The sequence goes on along the minus strand of CM049307.1, from coordinate 48,542,387 downwards.
AATAACAAAGCCTCCAGTGGATATTTTGTTATTCATATTTCGAATTCCGAAGTCTTGCGATGTTTTGCTTTAACAATGGGAAATTTAGCTTAATTATTTCTTACGTTTGGTGGCAAATATAGGCTTATATCCTTGTGATCAGAGGCAGACCGTGGAAGTACATCTTAGTTTATAAATGTAGCGACCGAAGGATTTGTGTGTTAATTCCATAAATCAAATTGTAGACCTTTAGGCCTGCTATACTTAGAAATTAAACACCAGTTCAAGATTATCATAAGAACGAGACAAGTATAAGAAATGGTTATTGCAACGATATTTAAGGGTCTTTATCTGCGAAATTGCACCTGTTCATTATAAAATAAATAAAAATATATTTTTAATATGAGCCACGAAAATATTCTAGATTAAATAGGCTTTTTTATAATTTATTTCAGGAAATAATCTTAGAGACTTAAATTTTACAAATAGTAAATATTAAGTTTTACAAATGTTTCACAAAGAACAAATCTTCGAACAAAAAAAAATATTAATATAATTAAGCGTTATGAGGATTACGAATTCGTTCAGTAGATTGCGCATATCTCATTGATCATTTATTTTTACATCAAATAATTATAATTATAATATAATTATAAAAATAGGCCTATCCGAAATCTCAACGAGTCTACACTTTTACATGTACATGTATATAAATGCTGGATGTGAAGCTAGGCTAGCCTGGCTAAGTAGATTTGGCAATCCCTCTGTACAGCGATAAGCAAGCCAGGACTGGTCAGCTAATTAGGAATGAAAAATAAATGATTCAAAAGCTACATCAGCTTGTATCCGGGTCTCAATTTTGGTTGTGGCTGTTAAAGGAATAAAATATATATAGTTTGACAGATAGCCTCATATGGTAGCAGCCGTATGAAATTGAGACGGACAGCTAACACGATGCGAACTTTAACCTCTGTAAAATTGAGATCACAATGGGAGAGCATACAACATTAGCCTCGCCAGTATTTGTGCATCACTGTGACCCAGAGGTCGAACCGATACCTGGTTACGGGTGTGTGTAAATATATATTCACACAATAAAGGTTTGCACTTGCGCACCACCTCGATTACACGCAGATCATCAGTCCAATCAAGCGAACTTGTTGCAAGTCGTCACCCGTTCGGGGGATGTAGGGCATTGGAAAACTCCGCTCATTTCAACCTGACCTCCCTTCGCGTATAGTTGGACTCGGCCGGCAGTGCCCGGATATTGCGCCCTTGCAGTCGACCTTGGTTTCAGGCATCATGGATTCAACACAGCTAACTCTCCTCGTTCTCGGCCTTGTGCTGGCCATTGGTGTTCACAGCTGTGAGTATTTTATTCTTAAACACCCCCGCATCAAGTCAAATTCGTTTTAATTGGTTGCGAAATTCTTAAAGGCACGTTTCGATCGCCAAAACATGCACACATGCTTCCATCGGCGATGGGTTGTTATTGAAAGCGACAGTGAATGCATAGTGCCATTACGGCATTAGTGGAAATCTCCCAGCATAAACCACGCCGGGTTCCGAGGCTACATGGGAGCATGCTGGATTTCAGCGGAATTCAAGGGTTTAATAATTTGACTGTGTTAGAGCTATTGGATAATTTGATTTTCTCTTTTTACAATGTGAGACACTGGTGTAATTTCTCAGCCGAGGTCGGCTCACTGTGGTGTCCACGCTAATGCCGAAATGGTCAAGGTTTCAGGTCAAATCGTCCTTGGTCAAACACGCCCGGTGGGAAACCACACCCCCCTTCTCCTGGCCTGGAACCCCACCCCTTTTACATTTTACAGTTTAACAAACATTGTCTGTACAGGGCCAAGTCCAAAAGTTAATACTGCCTTATTGAGAATATCATAATATACTCATAGCCCCTGGGTATAAATTATAATCTGCAATGTCAGTGTGTGCATATATAGGGGCAAGTATTTAAATGGAGCATTTATTTTGTTTTTGCATTACCCCAGGGTTAACAATATTTTGCATTCATGTTACAGGGACAAAGCAAAAAATTGGAGGGGAGGGGGCCAAAATACTTGGCAAAGACAATTGATGTGTATGTATATATATATATATATATATATATATATATATATATATATATATATATATATTAATACCTCGCACAACATGTGTTAAGTCCAAATAAAAATATAAGTTTTACAAAATGATCAGATTTTAAAAATGTCATACTTGCATTAACATACCTAATTAAATGTAGAAACAAGTCTAAGGTCTGTGGATACTAATGACAGGAATTCCATGATTGTGATTAGAAAATTTGATCATTATAAGAATAAGAGGACGGTGAGTACATGATGTAATTTTGGGGATATCCCCCGACCCCCCCCCCCCCCCTCCAACCCCCCATGTTTCATGTCAGAACAAATTCACCAAAATTAAAATACTTAATAAAGCTGGTTAACTGAAATGGTTTTAAACACAGTCCACATGTTTCTGTTGACTATAACAAGATGCATGACCAGAGGCCAAACGTCCACATCATGACAACTCCCACACATAGGGAAGAAACATGAAAGAAGAAGATGCAAAAGAAACACAGTTTTGAGGCTTAATTTATGGAGTTGCTTGGTATGACCACCAGGTGGCATGTTTGTTTTGCAACAATTATCATGCTCCATGGAATCTGATTTCAAACTGTGTACAGGAGTAACACATTGGTTTTGGATTAGTTATTGGCAGATACCATGATATTTTTAGAACACTATGTTGGAAGTGTATATGTAACATACCTTGTATGTGAATAGCCCCCTTTAACAAATTAGTAATTTATTTCTTATACTATTCCCCAATGGACTATATATTGTTCCGCAAAATATAAAATATTCAATGCATTATCATCACACATATATCTTTGTATATTTTTAGTACAGTGATACAAAATAATAAGTTATCATTAAAAAAACAAGTTGGATGTATTGTGTTGAACAGAATGTGATTATAGTTTAATTTGTATCCCACCAGGAATGTGACCTAGACTGATCAGTGATTCCCCCCCCCCCCCCACCCCGGTATTATGATCACATGTTATTTCTGTTTATTTTTTCTATGTAAACAAGGATTTCCTAATACTCCTGTTGCTGTTGAAATGTTTCTGAGGGTTTCATGTTCATGAAAGAGAAACCATCATGAAAATAAATCCTTACTGAATAAGAGGCTCAATTGATGAAGGCAAGTAAAAGGGCAAAATAAATAGAAGTATGAAAATGGAGCCCTTGTGAAATGCGCCTAAGGGAAATTCGTGAAATTTTAACCCACAAAATTGAAGCCACCTACATTGTGTTGCCATTTAGGTCTTCTCATATACTGAGTACCAATTGTAACTTAAATACTCAGTGTCAGCAGGTGGTGCTATAAAAAGAGGTGACATTGAAATATCAACAGGTCTTAGAAAAGTCGTTTTTATCCAACTGAGGCCTGTCTTAACTTGATCCTGCATTTGCACACAAGTACAGAACGAGGGTTTCAAGGGCCTAAAATTCAAATTGATATACTTTTTTAAGGCCATGTCTGTATTTTGAACAGAAATAGGCCTGGTGGGCATGTAAAATCCATTCCTGGTGTGACATTCTTCATCTTCCTTATTAATAACATAACCAGAACTCAAATGATCTTTTCTGGGAGAATGGTAGGAATTAGTTATAAAGTCATATTTGATGCTTAGAAGATTAAATAAGTGCAGGTGATTCATTGATTGTTGGTCAGCTGACAACATTGGAATGTTTAATATTGATATTAGGATTTCAGATTGTCTTTGGATGTGCATTTAATTTTGTTTGTGATCAGTTATGCAAAAATGTAACCAATTGATGTAATTAATCATGAAAGAAAATGTGACCAATCATCAATATAATCAATTAATTGGCACATAACTACAGTCTAACCTCTCTCATTCGCCAACATTGCGATAAAATTCCCCCAAATTTTTGGCAGTAAGCGAGGGTGGTGGTTGATTGAGGGGTCCAAATGGGACATGCAGGGTGGCTAAAATTGGGCCGTGTATTCTTAGGCTCCTCTTTCACTAGTCATATTATAAAAAACGAAATTTTTTTACATTTATATATCTTTATTCACATGTAATAAATCTTGTGACTCAAGAGCTGTTATTCTTTGGTCCATTCTGTAAAATGGGTCAATATTGGACTGTTTGCTGTAGCTGGGGCTCTCGAAATGTCAAAAGACAGTATTCATGGCCTGACAGACTCTGGTGGATGTGTGTGGAATTTGGGGAACTATTTCTCAGGTTCAGAGGTCGGATGGGCTGTATCATCATAGTCTGTCACTGTTTCCATGATATCATGATCACTTAAAGATTGTTCTGTTTCTATATCCTGATCGGCATTGACAAAATCCTGATGAGACATGGGTGCACTGTGGTCAATCCCGAAGAAGTCACTCATAGAAGCGGAAGGATACTTTTTGCCTCTGGACCGCAGTGCCAATCTGTTTCATTTGGCTGGTGACTCCTGTGTGTTTCCAAGTATTGCTGATGGCGGCACTGCTGACGGAATCCCAGGCACGCTTTGTCCAAAGAACTGCGTCACTAAGGACAATACCCCTAGGTTCGCTGTTGTCTGTACATGATATGTATACGCCCCTTGTCCTCGTACCCCGGTTAATTGCTCATCACTACTCATCTGGTTTGCCTCATTAAAGGACACTTGCCCAAACATCTCTGGGTGTGAAATCTACATGGCCACTCAGCTGATGTCAGCTGTCCCCAAAGTGTTTAGTCATTAATTAAACAGTTTCACCAGGTACTTGATCCATAAGCAGTGGGGCGTGACATGTTGTAAACACAGATGTGGCCAGGTAAGCTGGACCAATGCAATAACATTCCGGCTTGACAAAATATTTCCGACTTGTCTTAAGCTGGAATCAGGAAGTTTGTGTATGATCAAGGAAATGTGGCACATTCGGGTAAAAAAGTGCCCAGTGGATAGCAAGGCTGGCAAATGAACGAGGTAAATAAGTAGTAAGGAAACCGGGACTTTGTTATTTGTTTGTGATAAGCGAGGTTGGCAGATGAACAAGGGGAGTATGAAGGAGGTTAGGTTGTATATTAGGAAAAGATATTTACAGTTATTGTCTTATTAATTTCAATATACAAAGTATTCACTATGGGAGACTATTAGATCATATATGCCTAGAATTTTAAAGCCTGTTGTGTACCACTTGGTTGACCTCCATCTGTCTCACACATTATTGAAGTTTTGGCCATTTCAATGGATATTTCAGCATTTGCATACAAGTTTTCATTTACTTCTTAAGTGTACTCATACTAGACATTATATCTCCAGTGTTCTATCCATTACTGTAATATGAATAACCTTAAAGGGGCCCAATCACCTATCTGACCTTTACAAATAAAAGGTAATCCATTGGAGCTTTATAAAAATAGGCTGCATGTTTTGTTTATATCAACGGGTTTATAATATGCGGGAACCTGCCAAAATGATAAAGATAAATTCAACAGGGGCTTCAGGCAGTAAGTCAGATAAGTTAGAGCTTTGCAAATGGCGTTACTCAACAAGTGACCTTTCTACCTCCACATATATACAACCTACCACCTAAGGTTACATGTTTTTCCTGTCTGTCAACAATGATGTGTTTACAAACATGTTGTTGATAAACACGTTCATACATCCTCCATGAAGGCCTTATAAGAATTTTTCATAACCAGAATTACCCATAGATCATTAATATGTACAAATGGAAAGCCAGGAATCACATAAATTCTTTTTCAAAAGGTAGGTGAATAGGCATCTTTAACAGAAAACCAAGGTTCATATCCAGTATATAAATGTCCTGACACTCCTGGTGAAACCTAGATACTGCAGGCCCAGTTGGCTTTCCATGCAAATTTAAAACCCTGATCATTAGAGCAATATTTAATGATTCACTGATGCACTGATACATTGTGATACAAGTTCTGATATGTATCAGTATCATCAAACGTCTTGGTATCAGTAAGTTGATAATATGTATGACCATCTTGTCTTAACCAGATGAAATGTCTGCCTTTAAAAAAGGGGCCTCTTGCATCTAATATTAGTTCACTGCCAAGTGAATGCAAGGCAAACCATCATCATACTATCAAGTCTGTATCAGTTACTCTTTCACAGACCTTGATCCAGTGAGTTGCTGTGGCATCTTATTTCATGGATAATCAACAAGCCTGCAATTGTCAGTTCTGAAGTCAAAATTGGGATTCAAATCAAATGAACAGAATGTAAACAATATACCATTCATGTGGCATCTAAACAAGAACATGTGGACCAAAAATGGACAGGTCTGATTGGCTTTATTTGATATGTCAAAAGCTTGATGCCTTTCCAGCAGTGTTAAACTAGCACCAGACATGATCTGGCATCCACAGAGAACAAGTGTGAGTTAATTGATTGGTTCTTTTTTATTTTACATTTTTCATGAAATGGGCACCAAAATGGCTTGCTGAATCAAGGACTGAATGGGAAGCTGACCCGGGTGAAACCTGATATTACTTCATATCTTGTATCATATTGTCAGTGAAATATCATAAATCATCAATATCATATCCGGAGATCATGTATTGAACCAGCCTTATTGACATAATGTTTGTTTATTTCTTGCAGCGTTGGCTAAAGACAAGGGACCAATTCAGTGTTACCAGTGTAATTCAGCCAGCAAGTATGAGGGGGCTGATTGTGATGACCCAGTTGCTGCTGGAAAAAACTTGAAGACCTGCCCAGCAGGATACAACTTTTGCCGCAAAATAAAACAAGACGGTATGAATAATCTCCTTATATTTGGATATTACACTGAAAACCTTGCTTCAACCAAAGTATACCTTGAAATGTTTGTATAAAATACAACCCTGAATTTTGTTTCCAAAAATAATTACAAAATGGATCAGTTGCACAACAGTTTTGTTAGACCTTTGACCTGTATATATTGTTATGTTGCCTTTGTTGTGTGTTTAAATTTATATGCACCTTTCATCTGTATTTGTGTTACATTAAATTTTCCAACCTAAGTCAGAGTAAAGTCTAAAAACTTTATAATAGACAGTTACACTTAAAAAATTGCATCAATATGTCGGGATGTTCTCAGTAATTGATCATTATTTAGGTGTACATGTAGTTACACCTCAGTTGTATTCATCTCAGGACCAGTATAGATCTCAGGTGGGACTAAGTGTGGACATTTATGAATGTCTTAAGCCCCACAATCTCTCTCATTAAGGTTGCTGTTAATTTGTGACCTGGAGAAACCTAGAAAACTTCTTGAATTTTTGACTACCAGATGAGAATGAACTCTGCAAAATATACTACAGTCTATGTTGGTGAGTGGCCAGAGATGTGAACATTTAATGGGTTGCTGGCAAAGCACAGTGGCTGTTGGACCACAAAGCTCCTGTTCAACCCAGGATGTTTCTGCAGCAATGGGACATCCCCGCAAGTTAAAGTGCAGTACATATGCCAAAGTGCATAAATGAAACATTTAAAGTAGACTTAGGTCACACACACAGTAAAAACTTTGTCACTATGAACTGCTTTGTTAGTTTTGAGAGCTCAAAGAGGAATTTGGGATGGTTTATGCAAAAATATAATAATTGAAATGAATCCATAAAGAGGATAATGATCAATTACAATTTAATTGAGGGCTTGCAGTTCAATATAACGATTCTTTGATGCATTTTGACACCCCTCAAAATAATTTTTTTTTCAAATTTTCACCCCGGTCACATCAGGCTGAATAAATTTGTTTGTAGTTCTATATTTGTTATTTAGCATTTAGTACTATACATGACTTTAAGGGTATACTCTCATGTTCCTGTGTTTTCAGACAGGAGCTATTTATCTTCCCAGTGTGAATGAAGTATTCAGAGTATTCTTGTATAATAAATGACCCTGCAAAAGATCATATGTACAACCAAGTGGGGCAGGTGATGCTATTCATAGATTATGATCATCAGGAACTGTAGCTCATATATGTGTAAAAGGTTATCAAGGGCAGAGTATACGGGGTACCTGCTTGCTAAATAGGGATATCACCAGGAGATTTATTTAGCTATTAATGTCACAGAGACAAATGCCAGGCTGTCAATGTCACTCAGGTTGTTTCACCGGGCTGTGGCAAAGCAAGCTGTGATTTAGGATACATCTAACGAAAAGGACTTTTGAATGGGCTAGTGAGATATATCTGAAATTGAGAAAAGGAAAATTTTAAGCCATGAGGCAAGCTTTGGTAATTTTGACAGAGTTTCACACACATGATTAAGTTTTTTGCCTTTCAACATCAAAGATGTTTGTTGGGCAAATTTACACCAGAGATGGCTTTACACTGGTCTGTAATATTTTAGCTTCTCATGCATTTGGAACTATACAGAATGTCAGATTAAGCTGCCTATTTGCAGTGTATTTAATTGGAGTACTGTATAGCTTATTTCTAGGCAGAATATATCAGAAGTAACATTGCTTGAACATGACCTGGCTATATAACTAAAATGAGGCTTCAAAATGAATCAACTGATGTGTCAGCTACTCCGTACTTACACAATATTAGATTCTCTCAACTTTCCCAGGCAGTTTAGGGACAGTTCAGCCAGTGTCACCTTGTTCCTGGCTGATAGCCAAAAATCCCCTCGCTTGAAATATGGTTCATTGTGCAATTCGACCCCGTTAGGTGAATTGGTAGCAGTTTTTCAGGAATATTTAACAGCTGTTAGCCAGTTCAGATTTTTGCTTATTGTATATTGAATAATTAGCCAAATTTTATTTTATTGCTATGAGAGTGTTAATTACATCAAACTACCAAACCAATTCACAGGGCTCAACATTTACATTTAACTGCTTGCCAAGGGCAAGAAAAAGTTCTGGAAAATGGTGATAGGGCAACTAAAAGTGGGTTCCTACTTGGGAATATGTCAACTAATCTTAAGTTCATCATTTTCTTTCTAGGAGAAATGAAATCATATTGTAATACCTCCATCTTAAATTATCTGTATGTATGTCTGTGTAGATGTTAAAAATATATTATTATTGGGTAACAAACAAACATCTGAACATATTAATTGTTGCAAAATAATCATTTCATACATGTGGAACACACTTGGTGTGTCTGTGGTTGCCATCACTGATTTTTGTAAGACAAGTAAAAAATCATGTTGGGCTAGTAGAAGCTAGTTGAGACTTGCCCTAGAAGGGCAAGTATATCAAATGTTAATGTGAAGGAGGGGATCCAGTAAGAATTTTGCCATGGCAGAGTTTTTAAATGTGTTCTTTATTGGTAACACCCTAAGAATAGTGAAGAAGCCCACCCACCATCCATGCACTTCTTACATATCGTGTATGAATAGTTATATAAAAATGTATTATGTATTTCCAGTGGACGGTGATGTAAGGATCATCAGAGATTGTGCCAAAACTGTGCGCACAGATTCCCTCCGCTGTATCGACAGAACTGGAACTGCCAAAATCAAGATCAAGTACTGTGAGTGTTCTGGAAGCAAATGTAACAGCGCCACTAACCTGAAGATCACATCAACTACTCTTGGCTTTATGGCTGTTATGAGCATAATTGTTGCTGCACTGCGTTCCTAGGATATTATATTTCGTTCTGTTTCCCCTCCCAAACAGTATCATAGGTGGCACCACCATCAACCCACCTACCTTGGCTGTCACCATTCCACTTCATCAATATAAAGTCACTTTAGGTTCAGTCTTTGAGAGTTTTACAATTAAGTAAGACTTTGGTATTGTATATTTTAATTAAATTAAGGGCACTGATTTTTCACACTGTAAACTTTGCAATAGGCTTGCATTTTATCAGAACTTTCTTTAATTCAGTTTGATTACAATCACATCTGTGACAAATATAGACTATGCAAGTGTGAATCTGATGTATTATAAGCACTAGAAGGTTGAGGGGTCCTCTATTGTATGATGTTACTGCAGGGCCTGCCGGTCACAAAGCTCTACATTCAGGTCACCTTGTTGCAGTTTTATATATTTAGTACTAAACTGTGTGTGCGTCTGTAGGACCACTTATATAGGACAAGGCTGTGTTAATAGCAACTTCGTGATACAGGCTATCTGTGCCTACAACAATGTAATCTTAACCTGTGGACTCATCGGGATGGACTTTGGTCATGTATCTTGATAAGGGCATCTCGAGTATTGCTATTATGGTGTACATATCTCGGATGGCATGGTTTAGCTCCCTGACTGGTTAATACATGTGACAGTGTACGTCTTTTGGTGAGCACGTCCCATTGTGTAGATTTAATTGTTATATTTAGATGATAATGGATTTCATATATTCACGCACCTATGTACAGCTTTATCAATATACAGTGAATAGAGAACTATATTGTCAAGTTCTTATGATATACACATAATGTGATTAATATATTAGATACCTTTGTATAGAGTATGTAAGACATGAATAGGGCACTTTACACTTGTCACCCCTTCATGTGTAAATGAGCTTTCATTCATATAACACAGGGAGCACTACTTTCAATAGGTAGTGTATTATTTTACACATATCTTGAAAAGGAATTCTGATGTTAGAAATGTTGTTGTAATCATAGTAGCCAGAGATTCATGGTTTGTTAGATGCAAGAACTAGAAGATTTTTCTAAACCATATAGCACAAAATATGGCTTTATTGTAAGACCCCCCTCCCCAACGTTTTAACTGTGAGAGTATTTTGTACTAAATAGAAAAAAAATTGATGTTGGAAATAAAGACAAAATAAATCAAATAGTGGGCTTTATTTTTGTCTCAACAGTTTTGGGTTATGAAAGATTTTGTAAGATTTCAGTTGAGATGGATAATTTGCTTACTATTATTGGTGATTTCATGGTCGGGTTATTCTTGCCTGGTTATAAATGAAAATGTGAGTTCGGACATAATTGTCTCTGTCACCCTATCCTTTAAAAGGTTTTCGGGGTACATCGGTACCTACTAAAGTTGGTACCCAATTTGATAAAAATGAACTTAAAAGTGAACAAATTTTGCGACAGTATCCCCATTTAAAATCTGCATTGTGATGTTTAAAAAACTGAACTATTCCTGTTTAGCTTTGCCACTTGGTCACTTCCTGTTAAGATGTGTAGAATCCCTCTTAAATACGTTTGCCAAAAGAATTTTTCAATGAAAGTGCAAGAAGGACAAATTATCTGTATGCAGACTTCATAAAGTGTTTATGCTTTTCCTGTATTTGGAGAGACTTGTAAGAAGTAGTGTATATGGAACCCTGATGTAAAAGTGAAGACGGACTGAATTAAACCAGGGACTTTCAGTATTTTAACTGACTTTAATATGCATGGAAATATATCCACTGGGAACACACGAAATCCTGTAAATAACAGAATAATGGACATGAGCTGAAGCATATTAATTAATACACATTTAATGACTGAAAAAAAAAAATGCAGTAAAAAAATAAAAATTTTCCATTTTCAAATGAGCATAAACTAAATTTGATTAACAAGTTAAACAAGCCAATATTATAAGGTATACATTGCGTCTGCACTGAGTAATATATGTAACTTGTAGTCTGACGCCATTTAATTGTTCAATAATGAAAAAATTAGTATATTATTTGCATATCTGTGTTTTTCACTCCTTTCCTATTGGTAACCTTCCGTGTGTTTATGTATATAAGCATTAATGTATGTGGCATGCTACACTGGATATAAGACGAGCATAAATGGACAAACAAAATCCACGAGAACCCTCCCCCACCCACCAGCCAATGGTAATTAGAAAATGTCCAGAGGACTGGATCCCCCGCCCCTTTTTCACCCGAAGGAACCTTTTTTTAAAGGGGTTTAGACGAAATTGTGCGGCCTGGACCCCCCCCCACCCCTTTTCCGGACCTGATGACCCTTATTTTAGGAGTTTCAATAGTCCTCCTGGGGTGGACCCCCCCCCCTTTCCTAAATCCTGGATCCGCCCCTGAACGGTACATTTTGTTCAGGCTTAATCAGAGAACCTAACCTGCTGCCAATACGGAAAGTGACTGTGAGAAATGTGTACTTTTCCTTTTAATCGAATCTGAAACATTACAAAAATACCACATATAGAAAAAAAATCACAAAATAAACTATGAATGCCCCTAAACCTAATCGGGCGAGGATAACAATAAAATATACCTGCCTTGTTAATAAGATATTGATTTGTGTAACACTTTTTTAGATATTGCATTGCACATAAATGTTTGACATTAAGTATAAAAATTCATATATAAATCCCACAATCCATTAGCCTGTGACCTTAACCTGTTCAGGTAAGGAGACCTTTGAGATATGCCCGCAATCTTAAGGAAAAATGCATTAGAGATTTTGTTTTATTTATTGTATAGGCCTATGAATTGGTTGGGATTTCAAAATTCATTAAAAATGCAAACAATTCATTTGATATCCAAAAAGGAACCAAGTGTATAAACAAAACCTTATCAGCTTTGGAGACCCAAAAGATACACCTGCTGTAAAATTGGACGTAGATTCCAGTAAAACTTTTTGAGAAATAGTGTCGCATGTGAAATGTAAAAAAAATGTATTAAACAATTCATAACAATTTAAGAGAACCGAAAACGTACATTATACGTTACGTGTTTCTGGTGATCTCTGTCCTCATTAGATATGCGTGGATTTTTATGAGAATGTAATTATGGTGAGAAACTGTATTTGGTAAATTTGTATATTGTATGTATTTCTCGTAAATTTGTATATTGTATGTATTTATCAATAATCCATAATTTTTTTGGTAAATCACCATGGAACCACCGAAGTTTGTTGACCTCTGGCCTTATCAAATATGCGTGGATTTATATTGATTTATATTTCTGCTGAGTTGGAGCAAAATCCATCGTAGCAGCCTTGTGACCACATTTAATATGAGGGGATTTTGTGGGGATTTTGCCTATAATCGAGCACGGGTGAGATAACCTATTGGTAAGTAGTTATGGTGAGTTTCGTGAAAATCCATCAAAGCCCTGGTAAGTTATCGCGGCGAGACTAAAAGATAACGGACGGACGATTAGATTGACTTTCGGTTTACCATAATACGTCCCGTCATAGATAGGCGTATACAAAAAATAAAAAAAAAAAAACATTCAAGTGTGACCAAAACCTAATCAACTCTGGAGACAGCTACTCTAATTAGAAGTAGATATCAGTAACATTTTTTTTTATAAATAGTGTCAAATATGAAATGTAAAAAAAATTGTGTAAAAAAATCGTAAAAAAACACAAAAATCATTCAAGTGTGACCAAAACCTAATCAGCTATATAGTGACCTATAAGATGCCCCTGCTACAAAATTAGACGTAGATCTGAGTAAAACTTTTCGAGATATCGCGTCGCATATGAAATGTTAAAATTATGAGTAATAAATTCATAAAAAATAAAAGAATCATTCAATTGTAACCAAAATCTAAAAAGCTCTAGAGAGCGATAAGATGCACCTGCTAATACAATTTGAAGTAGATCTTAGTTAAACCTTTCGAGGTATCGCGTCGCATAAAAATCGTTTACGGACGGCACTACGGACCGACGGAAAGAGCTAATCACTATATATCCCCCGCCCCGCTGATCGAGGCGGGGGATAAACAGGCCCTTATTTTGCCTTGGTGCAAGGCTGAGAATTACACACCGGGGGACCCGGGCCATCATTTCAGTTATGAACCCATAACAAATCTCATTTCAGTTATGAACCCATAACCAGCCCTTATTGTGAGAAAGGGAAAGTGTAATCGAATTTATAGGACCATGGGCCGTTCTCAAGATCAATATATAGCCTACATGTAGGGTCGCAACACCTTGCAGTTTATGTAGCATATATAACGTTTCCCAGTTCAAATGTACAGCATGGGGATATTTTTGTGGATTGTTTTTTTCCCCCAATATATTTAGGCTAATACGAAAAAAATAATTGATTATTCATGAAGCAACAAACAGTACTTGTAGCAATACAGTAGGCCTAACCGCTATTTTTTTTAATTTTAATTATGCGATTCCGTACGGGAATTTTATTACAGATCATACGCATGATGATCACACACCCATCACATAATGGACGTCACTGGCTGAATGCTTTCAGCTTGCCTCATGCAGGCCTGTATAATGATGAACGTGTACCGCTGATGTCCTGCTTGGGCTGGGGGTGTGTACGTGTCGCTTCACGATCATGGAACGATGTTCACTAGAAAACATGAAGGGTCATACGGTACATCCTGCTTGACAGAAATTAGGGATAGGGGAAAAAGTGCGCATATGCACATGGTTTTATGATAAAAACAGTGCCACCTGCAATTTCGTAACGTTCCCACATGAACTTTTTATTTTGTTTTTGTTCGAACAATATTTACACTATGCGTTTTCTCTGCCGATAAATAACTGTCCCCCATTTTCTAGTGTATAGGCCCACGGTTATGTCTAAATTTTGGCTTCTGTGAAATTTTCATACAGATTTTTGCAAACATACTTTTTTTCATAACTTTGGATCATAATGTAACTAAATATCAAAGTTTGCATTTTCCTTCCACCATCTTCGATAAATGGCGGCCATATTAAAACCAGGATCAATTATCACTCTTTGACGAGGGTAAAGCTAGAACAATTTGATTATTGTCAATAGAAAACATTTCTTGGTTGGTTCTAGGGTAATTTCCCCTGTTGAATCAATTACTGCTAACAGAAATGTTGTACTTTTCATATTAAATTAGATAATTTGCATAGATTTGTATATTTGAATGAATTAGGGTATTAATTATATAATAAATAAATCTATTGATTATTTGGCTTTTTATAGAAAGAATAAAGAATTTCTTGTACAAAATATTTAAATTTTATAAGAAATAACGTATGTCTATATAAAATCTTATATTTTTAAAATAATTAAATACAGAAAATTTATTCAAATTAGACAAATTATTCAGATGAAAGGTAGTGGGCTTTTCATAATGACATCCTAACGTAAATAGTTGCTTATAATACACTTATTAGCGGAAATATGTCCACTTATTAATTGTAATAATGTAATAATGTTATAATTGTTTTTAATTTTAAAGCTTATTTGCATAGTTTTGTCATTTATTGACCATTTTTCTTATATATGAACATTTGTTTGCATATTTCCAATGGGAATAGCGATACTGATTGGATTTTTCTAAACTTAATGTTATTTAGAAACATATGTTAAATGGATAAAATATATGCTTACCTAGGTAATTGGTGTTTCCCTCTAGTTTTCCAATGAATAAACAGTTGGCTAATTTGCATATGTAATGAGCAAATGAGATTAAAGGTTGTGTTTTTTTTTTCAAAAGAACATCATAACATATACAGCTGCAAATTATTTCACTTACGGCTATTTCAGTAGTTGTTTATTATTTCACTTAATTATTAGCCATAATATGCATGTGGTTTTTCATTTTTAAAGCTAATTTATATATTTCTGTTATTTATTAACTATAATTTGCATATATATATATATATATATATATATATATATATATATATATATATATATATATATATATATATATATATATATATATATATACCAAATTTGAACAGTTATACTAATTGGAAAATTAAAAAGAAATGATGTTATTTGAGTGCATTTATTCAGTGTGATTAAATGGTTTGTCTGCTTCCAATTAAGTTGTCTAGTTTATAAATAATTTATTAATTTGCATTGAGCAGCTGGTCGAATCATGATCAGTCGAGGGGTGTTTGGTCCAAAACATCTATTCGTGATTGACACAAAGGTGTGAGTGGCCAATTAAATTAATTTATATATAAATTATCAATTATATATAAATTAACTAGATGCACCAATTTAAAGGAATTAATATTTTAATTCGTGCATAAATTAATATAAATATGGAACAGAGAATGTCAACTATAACATGATGTTTGGCTGAAAGTGAATATGATATTCTTTCCAGTTGTATTGATGTACGTTTGCATGATTGCCATTATTGGGCATGTTTATTTACAGGGCTAAATATGCAATAAGATAAACAAATGTAACGAAAATGCTTAATTGTTCCGTATCCAAGTAATAAGCAAATGTGGTCAAAGAAATGTTACAATGTGAACCACCTGCAATTTTTCATCATCGATTTTTAATTACATTATGATCCGAACCCAGTGGGCACCTTGACGTAAATTTGACGTCAAATATTGGTTGAGATTTGATCAAAATGTAAAACAATGTCATTTCAGATTTTATATGATTGTATTTACTCTAGAAGTAGAATAAAGAAATAAGCAAATCAATTTTAAAAGGAATTATAATATATATATAAAAATTTGGTCAATCTTATTGATGTTCATTTGACATCAAATTGATGTCAAGTTTCAGACAACAAATTGATGTCTAATTGACGTCAAACTGACATCAATATTTTTTTGGTAAGAGTGCCTGCGTGCTGTTCAGTATAGGGGAACCATGTTCATTTAGCCTAAGCTTCTCACAAGAAAGTGTAACCACATTTCCTTAATATTTTTTTAATGATATAAATTATATGGGGATGTTGATATGATTCAAATAATGTGCACTTTATATACACTTTATATCAGAAATTATTGTAAATAGTCAAATACGGGTATATTGCTGTAAAATGAATGCTGTAATTAAGGACATACTATATCAACATTTTTATGATGTGACGGCACTGTCACCCCAGCAATAATATACATTAAAAACTTAGAAGATTTGTTTTCCTGACAGTAGTTTGTATATTCAGTGAACAAAATAAAAATGGTAATATATATCAATCAAGAATCTGGTAATTAAAAACTGTGCTATTATTTCCAAACTTGAAATTTATCCAGTAACCATTAATTAATTGGTGGACTGTACAGCAACCTCACTTGACCTGTGAACACTGCAGCCCTCTCACATCAACTGTCAGTGTGTCACTTGTCAAATGATCCCCTAAAGTGCACTTGTGTAACCCCTCCCCACCACCAGCAGCACTAGGTTCGTCTTTGGTTTCTGTGTCCTTGTGAGGCCAACATTCTGGCGGGAAACAGCAGTGCAGCCAAAACAGTCAAATCTGCTAGACGTGTTCAAGCATTGTGAGTATATTTTTATTCTTCATTCTTTCCTGTTTTAATACTTGCATTGTTATATAATAATGAAAAATATTGGCAATTAAGTGGAAAGGTTTCCTGGCCAACAAGCCAGTTAGTCTGAAATGTATTTATAAGGATAATTTAATCAATCCATATATGTTTGTACTGAGTCCATATATGTTTGTGTTTGAAATCAGAATATATATATATATATATATATATATATATATATATAGATGTATGAATAGCCCTGCTGGTTCATTTTTTTATAGATGGAATATATATAAATATATATATATATATATATATATATATATATATATATATATATATATATAGTGTAGGAATATGTAAAATGAAGATTGAGGTTTGAATCTGATTTTCGAACTGAACTTTTGCATATTTTTTCTCATCACATACATAATATATATGTATGTATCTATGCGTGTTGTGTAAATAGAGGTATTTGTGCATATATATGTATTCAAATGTGTGTGTGACTGTGTGTGTGATTTTAGACTAACTTTTCTGTACATGTAGTTGATATGTCATAGTGTCACATATCAGTGTGACTGGCTCCTGAGAAGCTGCCAGGAGGCATTACACCAACTCCAGCAAAGGAAGCCAAAGCCATTATTGTCTGACCTAGCCTGAACCTGCTGCATTCCTTAGGTTGTATAACATGGCCTATACAGACCATACTATCCCCTCTCTTTCTCCCTCAACTCATTTATAAACTTGAGTGACAAAAGCACTCAGGCTGTCATGCCCTTGTAAGCATATTCACTGAAGCCTTACTCTGTCCTTACAAAGTGCAACGTTGACCTCATCCCTTATTTCACCTTTATTAAATACTTTATAATGACATTAATGAAGCAAATGACCATGGCATTATATTCACATTCATATGTTTCTAAAAAAAATTTATATATATATATATATATATATATATATATATATATATAATGAATATATTAATTTATGTATATTATATAGTATTTTACCATAAGATTGTAAAACATAATTTTTTATGAAATAACATTGGTAATTTTTCTTATAAGTTTATTCAATTATAAGTTCAATAGAAAGGTGGCCAAATTAAATATTAAAATAAAATAATTAGATAAAATATTAGGGAAAAATGAAAAAAAAACTTTAAATAATTTGATGTACTGAAAGTACTACATGCAGTACATAAAGTTGCAGTCACTTGAAAATGTCAAATTTTAAACCCCTTTATACAGGCCGCCATTTTGATGGTAAAAATGTTGCCTTTTAAGGGGCAGTTCTTATAATAAAGCATTGAGCATGCGGGTATGGGAATCAATTCTAGACTTGACATAGTATATTGCTGCTTTAAGCCCAGGCTGGTAAAACGAGAATTATACAGACACTTTTATGAATAAATTTGTAAAACAATTTTAAGTTACCATTTTTGAACATGTTTACATAAGAATTAGTAATTTTAAGTGATAAAAAAACGTACCAATGTAAAAAGTAAAAATGGGGCAAAAGTGTTTAAAACTTTTTCAATTATTTTATGTACTGGAAGCACTATATGCATGCATAAAAGTTACAGCTAGGGATTAGAAGGGGTATATAATAATCAGTAAAATATATGTTATTAAAAAGTTAATAATTGAACAAATCACGATTTTCACAGAACTTTTACAAAAATGATAGTTAATACATAAGAAACTATTCCATGCTTCCTATGAAAGTGGTCATCTAGAGGGAAAATATATTTAATATAACAGGCGATTTTATTAAAGTGCTTCACTCATGTTTATAATATGACATCCCTGTTATTGTGATTATGACATTACTTATTACCATTATTGTTTCATAAAATCTTAAAAGTAAATAAGTAAAAGCATAAAAACATTTATTGCCAGCTTCAAGTTGACCTTGGGTGCGGATGGATTGATGGTTTCTAATGAAAGATGCTTTTTTTTATCCTGACATTTATGGGTTGGATGTATACATGGAGTATGACTGTAAGTCAGAAAAATAATTGCTACTAGCCAATATCATAAGCTAAAACTGAAAAGAAATCATTTTCAAATATACTATATATATAGTATTACACCCAGAAATCCAGCATATATTGCTTTAATATGATGATGATACCACCTAACGTGAGGACAGTAATATAAAATTCTTTCAGTAAAACTTTCACCACATATAGAATATGCATATTTGTGTTTTTAAACAATATGTAGCAGATTTCAAAATAATTTTAATTTAATGACATTCAAAGACAAGCATGACATTTTAGAAACAATCAGGTTTGAAATTCTTATCTTTATTCCTTACAGGATCTTAGAGGTTATATATATATATATATATATATATATATATATATATATATATATATATATATATATATATATATATATATATATATATATATATAAACAATCAGGTTTGAAATTCTGATCTTTATTCCTTACAGGATCTTAGAGGTTATATATATATATACATATATATATAAATAAATATATATATATATATATATATATATATATATGGTTATATGAATAGATAATTGTGGGACACTGATTGATTTATTCATAAATATGTTTCTTTTCATCTTTAATATATATATATATATATATATATATATATTGAAAGAAAAAGAGATAATAAATGGTATGATTACCTCTGATATTATGTACATGTATATTAAGGGTAATGTAACCTGTTTTGTATATATAGAGGCATCCTTGTGCTTCAATATATATTATTTTTAATATTTAAATAAATGCAAATAAATATATTATTTATGTATATTATGGTATTTGTATTTATTTTTTTTTAATCCTGTAGTCTGGACCCCATATCAGTATAAGATATTGTTTATCAATATGAACTCAGTATCAATATGAAATCAGTAAGAACAATTTTTGTAATCAGCAATAAAGTGGGGGGGGGGGGATATCTAAAGAACCATAAAGGTGCCCCAAAGCTCTATAAGGTTCTTTAATGAACCCTACGATCAAGATAATACAAATTTGTTTAAACAACCCTGAAGGTGTTTTAACCCTATCATAGGGTTCAATTAAAGAACCCTTGAGGTGTTTTAAAGCACCCTATCAAAGGGTTAAACTAAAGAACCCTAAGGGTGTTTTAAAGAACCCTATCAAAGGGTTAAATAAAAGAACCCTAAGGGTGTTTTAAAGAACCCTATCATAGGGTTCTTTGAAAGAACCCTATCATAGGGTTCTTTAAAGAACCCAATAGGGTTCCATATTTGTGACAACGTAAAGAACCCTAATGAGTTCTTTGAAGCACCTTTCGTTCTTAGAGTGTAGCGCATGGCTAGGATTCTACACTATTCAGCTCAGTTGGCAAAGCAAAAGTTATTTGCTGCCCATGTGCAACTCAGGAGTATATATATATTTTCTTGGAGGAGAGGGAAGTGTTTGTGGCATTATTATTTTTGCATTATACTTTGTGTTTATATTACATACATATTGGCTGAATTCTTTTATGTTTATACCATGAAAAAGGCATATGTAACTGTTCACATTTAACCAAACATAATGAAACTAAAGATGTATTGTCAAAAAAGATGCTCCTTTTTCACTATTCCTACTGGCTGAATAGAACATAAAGATTAAACCCTTCCATGCTGGTAATATGTTATTAGGACAATGTTGTGTTTACAGTTTTGTGGCTAAAAAAACCATTATTTGTCCCTTCTTTGATATGATAATTAAAATAACACCTTAGAATTATAAAGATGTTTCCTGCTATTGCAAAATTCCTGGTACATACTCAAGGCTTTTCTGAATGCTTAAAAAGCTCTCTATTCTTTTCAGATGGCAGCTGTAAAGATCGCATTCCAGAAATCAAGTTTCATGGACATGAAATCTAAATAAAACAGTTCCTACACTTGATATTCTTCTTGTTAGTAGATGTGTGTTAACACTAAAGGCAAAACATCTACAGGGTGAAATTTTAACATAATTTGACATTTACATGAAATTAAATTAACTTTAAAGTGACAGCAAATTTAGATCAAAATCTTGATGTCAAAACTTTTGACGTCAATTTGATCTGCAAACTAAGCCTGTTCTTGACATCATTTTGACATCAATGTTTGACATCAATTTGATGCCTAAATTTTGACGTCAATTTGACTTTAAAATTAAACCTGTTTTTGACATCAATGTTTGATGTCAATTTGATGTCTATTCAACATCAATTGCCCACTGGGAAGTTATGAAAAAAGTATGTTCGAAAAAAATCTAGGCCTATATGAAAATTCCACAGAATGACACAACCGTATACACTATTCGTTTTACATCAAGCTCGGATCCAGGACTTTTTGCAGGGAAGGTCAGCGGGTGTCAAGCATAAAAAATTGTTTCCAGAAAGGTCGGGGGGGGGGGGGGGGTGTGCTCAACCCCCAAAACCCCCTATATGCGGACAGTTTCTCCATAATCACTAATCTGAAATTAATCATGCCATGTTATAAAATAAAGAAATTAAAAAATTTTGCAGATACAAAAAAATATACGTCTAGCTTGGTCTAGTCAAAATTTAAAATTTTTGATGGTGGGCAACAATACCAGCAGTCTGTGCATGTGGTCTTTGCCGAGTTTGCCGAACGACGAAAAGAAGTTAGGCGACTTGGCATGAGGCGATTTAGAAACCAGGATTGTAGGAACCAACGCTCGCTTTTAAAAGCTTGGGCAAAATAGATCTGTACAAGGCCGCCAGCCATGAATTTCAGGAATCTTAATGTACCTCGTGCTATTGTGACTCTACTGTTCCATATAAGAACGATATGCACTGCCACAGAAACGAAATTACCGAGACCCTACGGAACCAAAACTGTGTACGACTGGTCATTCGCTGCGGACGAATCGGCACTGCGGGAAAAGAGGAGTGCTTTCAAGTTCAAACTCGCGCCATCGAGTTGTAAGCCCATTCATTTATCAGGATTGTTCAGGCATGGTTCCAGATACCCTAGTAAAACTGACATAGCACACTCCGATTTACTTCATTCTAAACTCAAAGAACAATTTTACGAAAAAGGGTTATCAGAACTCCATTCATGGAAAAATCCATTTACAGTCGATGAAGAAAAAATTCTCGCAGATCTGGGGAAATTAGAACTGCAACAAATTGGGCAAAGGACTGGTCAAACTTTTTATGAAGGTCTGCATGATATAGAAACTGATGATATTTTGTTTCTTTCAAGTAACAAAAGTCGAACAATTGAGAGTAGTAAACATTTTAGAAAGGGCCTCCAGATGGCGCTAGAATCAGATATACTGAATTCTGAACTTGTAATTAATGATCAGATGATGCGGCCTCATGATAACTGTGACAAATATATTAAGATGGTGAAGAAAAATAAACCAGCCAACATTGAGTTTTATACATTCAGGGAAGGACCAGAAATACAACAGGTGGTCAAGAATATACAAGAAAAGATTGGACCAGTGGAGCTTTCAAGCAGTATGTATTGGATTTTTAGCTCAGCTGACTGAAAGTCATCTGAACTATAGCGATCACTCTTTGTCCGTCGTCCGTCTGTCCGTCCGTTAACCAGGCACAAATCGTAACCGCTGGACCTAGAATCTTAGTACTTGGGATTCTGGAAACCAGAAATTAGGTCTCTGTTACCCATATCCTTCAAGCTATGGGGCCCCAAAGTACCCCCCCCCCCCCAGAAAAGTAAAAAATTTCATACAAAAACTTCAATATCTTATTAACTACTTGACTGATGGTCATGATTTTTGGCATACATATTGATTATGAGATGTTCCATCACTTCATGCAGACTGGTGGCGCCACCTGTATTTTTCGATTTTTTACGAATTTTTTTCTCTTTTTTGAGACCTTTAAAAATGTGAACATCTGTTAACAAGGCACAAATTGTCAAGATTGGACCTAGAATCTTAATTATTGACACACTGAGAGGTCCCTGAAAAATCTCCTTGGAAACCAGAAATTAGGTCTCTGTTACCCTTATCCTTCAAGCTATGGGGCCCCAAAGTACCCCCCAGAATAGTAAAAAATTTCATACAAAAACTTCTGTGTCTCAATAACTACATCACTGATGGTCATGATTTATGGCATACCTATTGATCATGAGATGTTCAATCAGTTCCTGCAGACTGGTGGCGCCACCTGTATTTTTCGATTTTTTACGAATTGTTTTCTCTTTTTTGAGACCTTTAAAAATGTGAACAGCTGTTAACAGGGCACAAATCATAAGACTGGACGTAGAATCTTAATTCTTGACACACTGAGAGGTCCCTGAAAAATCTCCATGGAAACCAGAAATTAGGTCCCTGTTACCTATATCCTTCTAGCTATGGGGCCCCAAAGTACCCCCCAGAATAGTCAAAAATTTCATACAAAACTTCAATATATCTCATTAACTACATCACTGATGGTCATGATATTTTGCATACATATTGATCATGAGATGTGTCATCAGTTTCTGCGGACTGGTCGCGCCACCTGTATTTTTCAATTTTTACGAATTGTTTTCTCTATTTTTGAGACCTTTTAAAATGTGAACAGCTGTTAACAGGGCACATAAAGACTGGACCTAGAATCTTCATTCTTGACACACTGAGAGGTCCATGAAAAGTCTCCATGGAAACCTGAAATAAGGTCTCTGTTACCCCATATACTTTAAGCTGTGGGGGGCTCCCAATTACCCCCCAGAATAATGGAAAATTTGATACAAAAGCAGAAGTATCTGATGAATTAATGTAGAGATCACCATAATTGTTTGCATGGATATTGATCATGGAGTGTTTTATCAGTTTCTGCAGACTGGTGGCGCTACCTATATTTGTTCGGGTTTTTTTACGAATTGTTTCTCTATTTTTGAGACCTTTTAAGATATGAACATCTGTTAACAGGGCACAAATCATAAAAACTGGACCTAGAATCTTCATTCTTGACACACAGGGAGACCCATGAAAAGTCTCCATGGAAACCTGAAATAAGGTCTCTGTTACCCATATTCTTTAAGCTGTATGGCTCCAAAATACCCCCAGAATATTGGAAAATTTGATACAAAAACTGCAGTATCTCAATAACTACAACACGATTTTTCGGAAACTTACACCAATTATGGGGTCACCTGTGAACTGGTGCCTAACCAATTTGCCTTGACCTCTGACCTTTCCTCTCTGCCTAGCGTCCATTTGTGCGTCTGTTTCCACACATAAACCCTCATATCTCGGGAACTGTTTGACCGATCAGGAAATAAAATTTATACAAATGTAACCCTTGGATAGCTTTATAACATACACAAACAATGGTGGCGGCACCTGTAACCATGTTTGCACAATGTTCATCTGTTCATCTGACTTGGGTTAAAATCACTCATATCTCTGCAGTGGATTGACTAATTCGACTGAAATTCGACATGCGCATACATCCTGGATAGCTTTCTTGATTTTATGACAGGTGGCGCCACCTACATTCTAGTTAACGCTGCACACATCCAAGATCATATCTCAGGAACCATTTGACCAATTGGGCCAAAATTGTGCATGTGTTTAGATCTCACATAGGTCTTTATCATACACAAAACTGGAGTGGCCACCTGCAACCATTTTTGCACAGTTTGTCTGTTTCTCTGCCATGGGATAATGTAACTCGTTTCTCGGCAGTGGTTTGACGTATTTGCCTAAAATTTTGCAGTTTTATACATCCTGGATAGCTTTCTTGATTTTATGACAGGTGGCGCCACCTACAATCTAGTTTACGCTGCAGACATCCAAGCTCATATCTCGGGAACCGTTTGAACGATTGGGCCAAAATTTTGCATGTGTATAGATCTCACATAGGTCTTTATCATACAAAAAACTGGAGGGGCCACCTGCAACTATTTTTGCACATTTTGCACAGCGTCTGTCTGTTTGTCTGCTGAGGAAATCACTCATTTCTCTGTAGTGGTTTGACATAACTGCCTAAAATTTTGCAGGTTTATACATCCTGGACAGCTTTCTTGATTTTATGACAGGTGACGCCACTTAAATTCTAGTTAACGCTGCACACATCCAAGCTCATATCTCTTCAACCATTTTTGCACAGCGTCTGTTTGTCTGCCATGGGCTAAAATCACTCATATACATGTAGTGGTTTGACTTTTCTGCCTAAAATTTCGCATATGTATACAACTTGAACAGCTTTCTGGATTTGTGGTAGGTGGCGCAACCTACATACACATTTAGGCTGCAGACTTTTATGCTAATATGCAACATACATCACTCTATGTCCCCTTGCCACTCAATCCATGCCTCACTTCACCTGTTCCACTCTGATTTTGGCGGATACACGTAGTCCCTTGTCGGCTACCCATATTCTAGTTTTTAAAGTTTACACATTTTTTCTCTATTTTTGAGATATATAAATACAGAATTAATCTTGGCCTGTTGGTTAATCTGTTTGATGCTTCAGTTAAATTAGTATAAACTACCATTCTGATGATAAAATTTCCTTTTGTGAATCTCTTCCCAGTCAGCTGAGTGTCATGACCCATGGGTCACTTGTTTTTTTCTGTTGTAATACCTTTATGATACTTGATTTAGTGAACATTTGAGAATCAGTTTGGTTGCTTCTGATACCATGACCATGTCTCAATATCTAATCGGGTTTTGGTGATACATTGGCCATTAATTGTCTCAGAATCTGATTGGTTGTTGGTGATTCAATTACCATTTTCTCAGAATCTGATTGGTTGTTGTGATAAAATTACCATTGTCTCAGAATCTGATTGGTTGCTGGTGCTGCAATGACCATTTTTTCTCAGAATTTGATTGGTCATTGGTGATACAATGATCATTTTCTCAGAATCTGATTGGTTATTGGTGATACAATTACCATTGTCTCAGAATCTGATTGGTTGTTGTGATACAATTACCATTGTCTCAGAATCTGATTGGTTGCTGGTGCTGCAATGACCATTTTCTCAGAATCTTTTTGGTTATTGGTGATACAATTACCATTGTCTCATAATCTGATTGGTTGTTGGTGATATAATGACAATACCTCAAATCTAATTGGTTGTTGATGATTAAATGACCATTTTCTCAGAATTTGATTGGTTATTGGTGATACAATGATCATTTTCTCAGAATCTGATTGGTTGTTGATGATACATTGACCATGTCTCAGAACCTGCTTGGTTGTTGGGCATATGATAACCATGTCTCAGAACCTGCATGATTGGTTATTGGTGATACAGAGATAATATCTGGGGATCAGATTGGATGTTGATGACACATATTAATTTCAGTTTCCATTTCACAGCATTACAGTTATTATTTCGTTCTTTAGAAAATCTACTATAGTTTTGGAAAATATGAGAGTTTTAACTAATAAGTAATGTGTAATGAATTAATAGAGTGTTATTTTGATTATTTGTCATATATCACCAATGTGTTAGTCAGAATAAAATTTGCATTTAGACCTTTCTTTAATTGGAAAACAAAGCACAGCTAACAAAGAGGATATATGGAGTTAGTTATATAATAATGAGACAATGTCTATGTCTACACCTGGTGTCATCTGTAGGTGACAGATGTATTATTGACTAATAAGTTCTGGAGTACTGCTAATTGACATTATTTTTTTTCAAATGCTGGTACCTTGTTTAATTAACCATCCTAAGTTGCTATCAAGATTAATGACTCCTTTATACATACAGTCAGAGATCCACTCTCTCTAGTAATCAGGGTTGGCAGGTTTCTACCCTGCATGGTAATTACCCAGGTAATTACTGGGTAATTACTGATATGGTAAAAAAACTTTCTACCATGGGAAGAAATGGTGGATAGGGTAGAAACTCTGTTGGGAATTAAAAATAAATATAAAATCATTTGTTTAATGGCATAATACTATTAATAGATAAATAAAAGTATCACTGATATAAAGGTAATAAGTTAGTACCTTTAAAAAGTTAATTAAACCATCATCAGGGTTTGTCAAGCATAGCAGGATTCATGGAAACCTGATTTCAGTTATGTATCACACACATCACCCTGCATGCTTCCTAGTGTCTGAAACCCTCCAATTAATTTGTGTTGTTTTTCCTAATTATTCACCTGAGCACAAATTTGTGATTAAATCAATTTAAATGACATGCATCACTGCATATACTACTGAAACCCTGCTAAGGCTGGCATAGGTTTCAGAAACCCAACTTGGGACATTTTTCTAAGGGAATTATAGTTAAAGACTAAAGACCCAATATGGGAAAACTTTATGTCTGTCAAGGTGGGTGGAAAAGAATATGGCAAATGTAAGCTATGTTGTAATCAATGACTTGCCATAGCTGACACTGTGAGCTGACTGAAAATACATCATGCCAAATTGTGCAACAGCCATGTTTGTAACATGGAAATAAAACTGCCAGTAAGCTCCTTTTTTGCATCCGGATGTTAAAGGGACAGACAGAGCTGGACTACTGAAGAACCTGATATTAAAAAAAAAAAAAACATGAGAGTAACCTATCACCATGATTATATTGCAAAGATCATTACATTTACAATTAGTGAATTAAGATTTTAGTATTCAACAGAGAATCAGAGAAAGAACTGTAAATACATGTGTACAAACCAAGGAAATTATTTGGCATGCAGAACAATTGTGTTAAAAAAAATTCGTTTTTGGTTTAAGTTGTAGTTTTTTATGTTTTTAATAAAATGTTTTTTTTTTTTACCTTTTTTGCTGACTGGGTGTACTTTCATTATTTCTGCATCCACTAAAATGTGCCACTTAATCATACTTCATTCAGACCAGCTGAGGTTTCTACCCTATTCCTACCATTTCTACCAGGTAGAAAGGTATTTCTATCATTTTTATCCTAGTTTCTACCCATGGTAGGGTAGATCGAGATACTTTTCTACCGTGTAGAAACCCAACCCTGCTAGTAACGAAACCAAGATTAACATCAGGCTGTTAAACACTGTATGCAGTAACTTTGTTTGCCAAGAACTACTCTACATCTTTGCCTATGTACTGTTTATGTATTTATAATTATGTTTCAGAGGATCTTAAAACCATGTATGTCATGTGTGCTATTGAAGAAGGCTTGTATGGTTACTCCCCCTGGTGTAACCTCCTCACACTTGAGGACCTGGAAGTGCTGGAGTATACATCTGATTTAAAGGTACATGCACCTAATACAACCAAATATACCCAAATTATGCAATACACATGGCAATACCTTGCTGATACTGATGCTGTTTTAAGTGTTAGTTAAGGGTTAAGGTACTGTTTCTAACAATGTAGTAGGTTCTACTGAAACCCCAGAACTTTAAAACACCAACACCTGAGGGGGGGGGGGGGGTAAGGGGTAATTTTTGGGGTGTATCCCTGCAGCTGTCATGACTTTGGAATATTTTTTTTAATTGAACCTAAGTTTAACCCTAATGCAATCTTTGGCATGATAAGGTTTAAATGAGGAATAAGGATAATATTTAACAGGTAATCTGCATAAAGGAATGCAAGCCTCTACCATGTGATGTGTATTTGGGGGGGGGGGGGGGGGCTATTGTGAGATGCTCCCAAAACCAAGTCTGCATTCACTTCGGGCCCATATTGCAAGGTTATTTTGTACATAAATGACTGTACATTTGTGAATATTTCTTTATGAGGTTCCTAAATTCTGATCATGTGCCGGATCCACACTTTAATCTATTTGATTCTTCATTGGCCCATTCCCGAAATTCAAGATTGTGTGACTTATGTTGTGAACAAACACACCCACACACACATGAATGGGGATGAACTCATACCCTCCTGATAAAAGCCACAACATAATGAGATGGAGCTTTTAGACTTTTCATATATATCTCATACATATACTGTGGTTGCCTTTTTGTTTGCGAGGGTTTCAAATTATTACAAAAACAAAATCACCGTGAATAAGAGGTGACATCATTGAAGGGGAGTCAAAAGGCAAAAGGATGAAATTATGAAAATTAATTGATCGTGTATGTTCAAAGATTGCTTTTATAAATGATATTGGAGCTTTCATATTACGTATCTGCCACTGACAAACATTTATTTCCACTCAGTTGATGTTTTCCCTGAAGATTTTGCCCATGTAATCTTTTATATAATTACACTGTATAGGTCTTTTTTATTGTGATATCCTGTAAATGGAACCCTTGCAAAACAATGAAAAGGTGAATATTGTGAAATTTTAACCCCGCGAATATAAGGCCAACCACAGTATATATTTGCCCATAAATTCTGTTGTAACACTGTATATAAATATTAATATTTTAATATATTGAGAAACAAAAACAGTACAATGATATACAATAATTTTTATTGCCAGAACTATATATTTTACACGCTGTAGTAATCGGCTGTTGACACCAGAACAAAATTTTCGCCCCTCAGTGACAGGACCTGTCAGGCAGGTCGCTTGGTTGTCCATTGCAAAAGGTGGTCAATTTTTTAGGCCTGTGTATACATAAGCTGTTATGGATTTTTAACATTGTTATTGGGAATAAATTTTCCAGCTTGTACACAAGAATTTAGGGTATATTTCAGGACTTTATAAGACTTGGACATGCTGCGGAGGTCTGCAGTAAATCGTAGAATTTTTTAGTAAATTTTACATTTTTATAGAACTGGATATGAAGTGGAATTGAGCTCATGGAATTTATTTCAAAATTGTCATGCGCATGAATGTTTGCAAATTTCATGGTAACCTGCAGAGTTTTCATACGAACCTGTTTGTGTTACAGAATTACTGGAGAAAGGCCCATGGACACCCAGCAACAGCAGAGCTTGCCTCCCCAGTCATGAAAGATATATTCATGCATATGCAAAATGCATTGAATGCTCACACAGAACAAAACAAGTGCGTGCCCTTCATTCATTCATTCTTAGCACTTGAATATTAGTGATGTATGACATCATTTCTGTTAAAATTATCCTCAGATTTATGTGAATATATATTTTTTTATGTCATACAGATATACTTGTGAATAAATTTAAAATTTAAAGCGTGAAATATTTTATTTGCCTGGTAATTAAAAAACTTTGATTTATTGAAACCTTACTCCAGCAGAGATTTTCAGTTCATTGTAATTAGTTTCTGGCACCTTAAATTTTGCTTTGGCATTAATTTTCAGTTACATTTATAGGTACACTCTGAACACAGCATGTGACCTTTGTTTAGCTTAGCATAACCGCTGCTTATGGAGCGTAAATCACAGGGTACTGGATTATATTTTGGTCCTTAAAACTAAGGCCAAATTTATACAAACCTGACAGTTTCCTGCACAGCAACAAGTTTTCTGTTTCCCATGGCACAGTGTAATTAACTTAGTGTATTTAACTCAGTGAATAGTGAATACTTTTCTAATAAATAAAAAAGTATTAGTATTTTTTCCAGATACCCCAAAGCAGTTTTCCGCTTTGGCCATGCAGAGACTGTCCAGCCCCTGTATGCTGCACTGGGGTTATTTTTTGATGACATACCACCAAGAGCTGGGAACTTTCAGCAGAAGAAAGAGAGATTGTACAAGTCAACCAAGATATGTCCATTCGCGGCTAATGTTATGCTCATTCTGTATGCATGTGACAGCTCCACGCAGCCGGAGGACTCCTCGGAATCAAGTGTATCATGGCCAGACACACTGGAAAAATACATGGTCCAAGTGTTAGTGAATGAACTGCCTGTAAAACTGCCAATATGCAAGCATGATTTGTGTCCATTTGAAAAAGTTATGCAAGAATATCAAAGATTTATCCATGGCCATAGCTTGGACCAAATATGTTCACATGGCAAGCCACATACAGAACTTTGAGCTAATCAGGCCATTTTATTTTATAAATTATAATTAATATTTGGTGTTTATAGATCTAATTCACTCGGTTTATTATTTAATTGTGGTTTCTTATCATGTGTTTCATATAGAACTAACTTATCAATACTTTAACAACTTTTTTATATTTATGTTTGTATTCTACACTGCTTTCCAAATTTATTTATTTAAATGCCTGAGACTGTTTACTATTTATTCTCAGGTTTATTATTTTCCTACTAAACATTTTTCTCATACACAACTCATCACAGATTTTATTGAGTCTTTTCTTGCCAATGCTCATCTCTTGAGATTAAAGTGCTGACCCATTGACCAGTAATCATGATTCACCATTAAAAAGCAGATATAAGTGCTTCTCTGTTAATTCCAGTCATAAATGTCTATTCATAGACTGGTCCCAGGGCTTCAGTTGTTGTTAAATACAGCTGTACCAGTATCGATCTTGCCATGTTTGTTCATGGTACAGCTGGTAGTTTTTCATATTTCATATTTTTGCCACCAGAGGTCGCTGATGTTTTCTCAATCATCGTAAGGCCCAGTCAAAATTTCTAAACTGGTTTCAGTAAAACTGGTTTAGTATGGTGTTGCCTTGTATTCATTCAGTTTTAATAGACAAATTATGATTACATCATAAATTATTTAAAATAATTAAATGAATTAATGATGAATATATCATCACAAGTTAAAGCATTATTGATTGCAATTTTGATGAAAATAAGACAGTTTCTCATGCTCCTGTCTTGTCAATTTTAACCCCTCCCCCCCCCCCCCCTTCCCAATCAAAAGTTTTTATTTTGATTTTAATCTTTCAAGAAGATAAAATAATACAATTTTGAAAAGATTTCCTTTGTTATGTAGTGCTTTTACCTGTTTAGAAAAAAAATTCTGCTTTACCATGCTTTTCCCTGATCATATGTCATTTTTATCGAAACATACAAAAAAAGGTAAAAAAAAAAGCGCCAACCCCCACTTTCTGAAAAAAAGTGCCTGAGAACCATACCTTTTTTTTGCCGGATAAGATATGTTAAAGTTTAAATTAAGCCAGTACTTTTTCTTCTTCTTTGAAAGATAATGTTTCTTCTCGTATATATACTCGTATTTTTTTCAAAACTGTCAAAATATATTTCCAAACAATTGGCCAATATGTTGTCATTAACGATGTGAGAGTCTTGTACACTGGTCAATAAATATATGAGTGGTGAATAATGTTGTACCAGCACAATAAAACAACAATTCTGAAGGTTTATATTGTTTAATTGTTTATATACATGCAAGTATTTACAAATAATAAATATACAATTTTGTGCACAACATGAAAGAAAACATTACCATCA
Source organism: Sipunculus nudus (assembly GCA_026874595.1). Classification (NCBI taxonomy): domain Eukaryota; kingdom Metazoa; phylum Annelida; class Sipuncula; order Golfingiida; family Sipunculidae; genus Sipunculus; species Sipunculus nudus. The sequence continues at coordinate 48,510,099 of CM049307.1, read as the reverse complement.
CAGCTCTCTTCCTCCGTAGCTAATCCACATAAATCTGATATTTTTTTTATAAATCCTTTATCAGTTAGACCTTTATTTTAAAATTGTCTGTGGATCACACCTGATTCAACTTTCTAACCTGTCAATGGATACATGATACATGTTCAACCATGCATTTTTTACCACAGGTGACCTTAGGGCTTGCCATTGAGTGACCTTGTCATGTTTCCCAGATTTGGCTATCAATTATGAACGAAATATTGTAACATTTATCTGTGTCTGATAATAAAATCTGTTAAATGTTTGTGTCAGCTTCCTAATGGATGTAAAATTTTGCTGTTTCTGAGATCTGTGGTTCGTCATCCCCACCAATTCCCGAGAGGTTGTTTCTGCTCTAAAGGAATCTCTTCCTTGGCACTGTGGGACTGCTGAGACTACTTGTCTCAACTGTCAAACTTCGAAATCAAAATTTGTAACATTTCAAGGAAACAACTTCTATTTATTTTCACAAGTGTATGCAAACAAAATATAACTTATTCCGTTGATTTAGTCATTACCACAAAAACACCCATGTTTATGTAATTTGCTTTTTAAACGATTCTAATCCAACATATCTGAATGACTATATTACCGTCTTCACAACATTTTGACCTACACAACTGGTGTATTTAGAAGCCCTGGTGCATTGTGGGGGTCAGATTGTGATGCCCATGATCCCTAAACAGCAGCGTTGTACTCTTGTGAGTCCAAGTCTGTGCCAAATGTAATGCTAGTTGTTTCAACTGCATTGGCTTTGACTGAAAGTACCATGCAAGACTTGTATTTTACACAATTTTCCATACAAAACGACTGAGAATCCACTGATACTGTATTTGCTGTGGCCCAGTTTTGTAATAAAGAGTGTACCATTATCACTGCATCAAATATTTAATATGGTGTCATATTAAGACTCAAGAGTCAAGACTATTAAGAGTCAAGACTATTAAGAGTCAAGACTCGTCAAAAGTCAAGATTCTCTTTGGGATACTGGTTCATACATTAGAATTGTTATTTACACACTACATATACAGGGAGCAGACCTGAAGCATGAGGAATGTTTCTTTCAAATATATCAAGTATGTATATTCAATGTAAAATCAGTAGTAATTGTAATTTTATGCAAAAGCACTACCTTTACAAGTGCATGAAAATAATAAAAGGTGGAGCATGCGTGAGACTTCAGGCAAAGTCATGTATACTGCTAATGTTAAACATTACTAACTACATGAAGGCTGGATGCAGCTGTATCAGATGTACTCTTATTAAACAATAGTTCTTTTATGACCTATTGTTTAATAATAGTACATCAGGTGTCACAAGATATGTCAATCAATGCAAAGACATAATCAATGGCTTGATATATATGTCAATCAGTGCAGCAGGAGTTACAAGTTTGTCAAGCCAGTTCTTCTAATCTAATTCAACAACATTGTCAATTTATTCTCGGATCAAACCACAGAATTCATTTTAAGTACTAGTTAATTTACAAATTTCAAAAGAATTTTCATGATTTTAAGGGCTTTGATTGACAGATATCGTTTAAATGAGGTCTGTAGTTCCATATGCTTCTTGGCATGTCAAATTTTCCTATGACAGTTCTACTAGCAACTAGTTAATGGATCTAACTGAGGTGCAAGATGTTTAAGTACTCAAATATAATTATACTTACACCACAAAAATGAACAGTAGCCGTAATAGTATATTGAACAAGCTGCAAATATTCATTAATTAGGCATCCCTTGCAAGACATTTTTTGCGTGCTATTCCCACCTTTATGTGCTACTAAAACAATGATAGTGGAGCTTAACAGAAGTCACTGACTGTGACATGCAGTGTGTGTTTATTTGCTTAGCTTATACTGTGTTATATATTATAATTATAAAATGACTAGTCACAAGAAATGCTGCTGGTAAACATAAGATAATTTTTTTACATACCATTATTTAAAGACCATTAAGAACCACATACATGTCATATATTCCTACTTTGCACTGCAGGATATCAACTTAACTATAAAATGGTAAAACTGCATCCTGGATGAACAGGTACAGGGAAACCTCCCTTTATGGGGACCTTCCTATTACAGACGCCTCTCTGTTACAGATGCCTGAACAAGTCCTGTGATAAATTCATACGTTCCAATATATTATTAAATTGGGGTTCCATTGTATACCTTATAGGATATCTTGATCCTGTTCCATGACCCGACCTGCACAAAAGATCCTGCAGAGACCATGGTAACCAAAGCAAACCTTATACCAAACTACCTTATTGTACCTTAATGCATGTGTTATACAAATTATATGATAATGATATGACTGGCATCACAATATATCTTCATACCAGCACAACATACCCTGACCTGATGTCATGGTTGATATTACACAGTTGATTTAACAAAAACAGTATACCCTAAAAACTATGAGCCCTGGTAAACCCACCAGTCCTCACAACTAACAGGCCTGAAAGCTACACCATTGTATTACATCTTAAGATGTTACGTATATCATCTGTTGATACCTTGTTATAACATTACAAGGTGTAACAATATCTGTTGACACGATGGTATAACATCACATGGTGAAACATTATTTGCTGACACCATGGTATAACATCACATGGTGTAACATCTGTTGACACTTTGGTACAACATCACAAGATGTCACCTGTTGACACCATGGTATAACCTCACATGATGTAACATCATCTATTGACATCATTCATAATCACAAGGTGTAACAATATCTGTTGACACTATGGTATAACATCACATGGTGTGACATTATTTGTTGACATTCTGGTATAACATCTCATGGTGTCACATCATCTGTTGACACTATGGTACAATATCACAAGGTGCAACATCTGTTGACACCATGGTACAATATTACAAGGTGTAACATCATCTATTGACACCATGGTACAATATCAAAAGGTGTAACATCTGTTGACACAATGGAATAACGTAACAAGGTGTTTCATTATTAGCTGACACCATGGTCCATCATCACCAGGTGTAACATTATTTGTTGATGGTGTATCAGCATGGTATAACATTTAGACTAATAATCAAATAAAGTATCAGGTAAAGCATTTTGAATGCTGTAATACCTCATGGCACCCGTTATGTAACAGGTCCTGATTTCATGCTAAAACCCCCATCTTTTATGCAAGAACAGCTCCTATATCCTCTTACTGACACTATGGTTTCGACAGTTCAAATTTACACTATGGTAAAATAACCTTTTCTGAAATCAAAGTGTAACATTGCATAAACAAATGGTAATATTTTATATTGATAGTATTTTGTGTTACAGAAATAAACCTTACTGATGAAATGGTGTAGCAGTCTACCGACTCCAAGAAATACACAGCTATAGGTGAAACAATTAGCAGAGACTCCAGGGTAGACAGCCTTGTATTAGTATAACATCACATGTGACACCAACAGGTACTTGCTGACACCATGGTATAACTGTACATGATATTATGGCGTAACACTACTTACTGAAACCATGCACCTGACCTCAGTGAGTGATACACATAGTTCCATCAATACTGCGGTGGTATAAAGGAGCATCATAGTATGGTTTTACAGCTCACCTGACACAGCAGCAAAAGAATTTACCACCAGTGTGACACAAATATCACAGCAGATACTTCTGAAACTTGAATAGTTTCTTATTCCAGAGTGGAAACTTTCGGTGCTGCTCCCAAGCTCCAAATGTTGAAAAGGCACATGTACATGAATAAAGACATTAGCTATTTATTCCGGTGATGATGTCACACTATCATAGATTCTGATATCTCAGCCTCGCTTTGACAATTCAGGAATGTCCAGTCCATGGTTCTTGCGATTTTCTGTCGCTTTAGATCATGTAGCATGTTCTTAAGTCTGAAAATGGAAAAATCAATATAAAAGTAACTTAAAGAATATAAACTCTTATGACTGAAGGTGTGCTCCAGTGTTATGTCATAGGAGAATCGAAACCTGAACACAGTCTGGGTCCTAATATGATTGATTGGTGCAAGTGTGATGTCACTGACTGAACATAGAAATGACTTTAACAATACACATTAGTATTTTTTTCTGAAAATGTGGTGCTGAAAATGTCTGAAATATACTACTTTGATTATTAGCTCAAGAATACCTGGTGAGGGGGCTGACTGCCTGTGACTGACTTCACTATATAGTTGGGTGTACTCAAAGAAAGGCAGACAACTCCTTGACTAACTAATTTCTCAGTAACTCAAAAGAAATTTTTTCTTTTTGACTATAATCATTCATTATCTATTTTCCAAGACAGACTAACTAGTTGTGCGTTAATAAACTAGTTAGTCTATCTAAAAAGCATCACTGTTTACCTTTACCTTCGCTATATATATATATATATATATATATATATATATATATATATATATATTTTATTAATAAAAGGTGTCCTAAGCTGCATCCCACCCTACACTTGAAGATGAATCAATGCTGCATTTCTATTCTGACTACCATTCTAGATTTCAATTTAACACAACGTAATCTCATAAAACGATCACTTATATGCAGTGAAAAGTGTTAAAAATTATAATTTAAAAAATTTACATGTTAAGCTTATATATATATATATATATATATATATATATATATATATATATATATATATATATATATATATATATATATATATATATATATATATATATTTTATTAATAAAAGGTGTCCTAAGCTGCATCCCACCCTACACTTGAAGATGAATCAATGCTGCATTGCTATTCTGACTACTATTCTAGATTTCAATTTAACACAACGTAATCTCATAAAACAATCACTTACTCTTGTCTGGTAGACTGGTTCTCAGACATCAGCTGTATGGATTCTTCAGTTGACTTGTCCAGCACATCATTCCCTGCAGCTTGTGAAGAAGATCCAGATGACAGCATCAAGCCTGGGCCTTCCATGGGCGAGGGAGTACTAGAAGTGGACGTCCTGTGCTGTAACTACAACAGTTAATGTTCGTTATTACATACAACCACTAAAGTGTCACTCAAGGACACACTTACTTCATGTACATGTTGTGTCTAGACCTATCTTTCCTGAGACAGATTTCCTCATGTTTTAATTGTTTGCTTCAGCCTGAGATCTTTATTTCATTATTTAAATGCAGTAACATGGTCTGTTTCACTCTTAACACATCTTCACTCCTATACATCATAAGTGAAAGACAACATTAAAATTATTTAAACACTAGAGCTGTAGTCTTAGACTACAAAACCACCTCTTGCATTATCCTAATCAAACTTCCCCGTGTTCTTCTCAGTGTCATGGTTCACAGAGGAGCTACAGAACATAGACTGGCCCTTACACCTACGAATGGCCGATCACCTCAACTATGACAAAGAAATTGTCTGCTTCAAAGTCCATTGTTTGAACCACTGGGCTAGGTTTACCCCCTAATGTATTAAGTATCATTACAATGGCATGGACAGTCGTGACTTGACATTCTGACCATTATTAATCCGGAAACCTTGAAAAAACAAAGGGACCCATGGGTCACGGCGCTCAGCTGATCATGATTGGACTATAAATGTTTCTCCACTGTGATACTATATCAAGTCGATAAAGCTTATGAATATCATGGACATGTTGGGCTATTATAAAGGAATTTAATGTAATATGTGAGTAAATGATAAATGAAATTACCTGACTAATGGATTAATAGAGTCAAATATAGTGGTTTATTTTTTATTTATTTAGGAGGGGTTGAAAATTGTGATATATTTGAGCAAATATGAATGCAATGACAGCAGTAATAAGCAGTAGTAGAATGATGATAAGGCTATTTGTTGAAGGATCTAAAGTGTATGGTAGTCTGCAAGCTTTCAATTTGACAGATATGATGTTATGATTAACTATGCTGATGAAGTGATTCATGAATTTGTGACTGTATGACACAATATCTCTTTAGTCTTGACAAGCTACATTATTGTGATGCCCACTATGTCTACATATTACACAATACTGACATAATTTCTGGCATGTACATAGGTACCTATGGACGAATAGTTATACAAAATATTAAAGTATGAATATATCTGATTCATCTTGTTCTTGCTTACTGAGGCTGACTTTGGGATGGGGTTCGGAGAAGGGAAAAAGTGTGGGCAGCACGAAGGTGGATGTAGAAATATTCTATTGTAATGTTTTTCATTTATATAAGAATATGAAAAGCTAAGAGGAAGGGGGCCCTCCTATTTGGTTACAGTAAAGTTCTAAATATATGATTGCAATTAATACTCTGACAAGACTGTCATGAAGAAAAACAGTAAAAGTTTTGAGATACTGTGATGCATATGAAAATTTACAGATGGACAGGCAAGTTGACAGAATGGACTAATACCTTTATTTCACTTTCAAGGGAATAATGCATTTAAGTTTATATATAATCCTATTTTTTTAAGCATATCCACTTTTTCCATTAAGAAGTTTATATCTGAATCATTCTTTTATTTACAGGTTTTATATATTTTTAATAAAAAAACCTGAAAATATAAGTTAAAATATTAGAATTGTTGCAAAAGTTGCAATCATTATATATACAGAGTAAAAAACTGAAACTATAAGTTAAAATATTAGAATTGTTGCAAAAGTTGCAATCATCATATATCCAGAGTGTAGCTCATATTGGGTCATATACACATATATTTTATTATTTTTAAATCATAAATGTTTAAACTGAATTTAAAAGAAAATAATGCCACAACATGGCATCTACAAGAATATTCCTTGAATCACTATTAAAAAGTTTTGCACATTGGAGTTTTCAGTACATGCTTAATTTTATTCACCAAAATAAAATAAAAGATTCAGTAAATTTGATAAAATAAAACATCTTTTCAAATAAAGTAAACACACTGTTGGTTGAATGAGGGACAAACGATATCATTGTGCTAATTACTATCCCAGTTTTAATTTATTACTGGAATTAATACTCAATTTCACACCTGGTGAAGTTTTTACTCCTCTGAAGTAAGGAATTACTAATCTCATGAACATCCACACTTTCATAGCAATACACCACTTTGTGGACACAATTAAATGTACACTTTAATCACTGTAACCCTGGTGGTAAAATACAAAATCTAAAATGTAGCATAGCCTAGAATAAGAATGAATCAAATACAGAAAATAATAACATTTATCTAGTTTATGCACCTGCTGGGGGGGGGGGGGGGGGGGGGAGTGCAGGGCAGAGGGGAAGCCTGCTGGTAGTGGCCAAGCTGACCCAAGGCAAGCTGCCTGGGGTGGGTTACATAATGCAAGTGAAGGCTGTACTACTAGGTGGGCTAGATGTAAACAACACTTGACATGGTGTATGAAAACATGAATTAAAGCCATTCTTTCCAATCAATTTCTTTGAAATTTCAGATTTTAAAAAATTAAATCCTTATGTATATATGCTGTGAAAATTAAATCAACAGTGCCAAAGTTGGACAAAAATTTAAGGTATTGATTTTTTATTTATGCTAATAACTTGAAAAATTTGCAAAATTCAGATCTAATTTTGGGTAAACACTTGAATCTTGATTAAATAAAGTTATATTCCTGAAAAAAAGTCTCTTGGTTCAGCAATTCTCATGTTAGGTGAGTAAATATATTTCCTGATTTTTTTTAAAATTGCATTATGTTTTGCCCCATAACTTCAAAATAATACCCAATACTGACCTAATTTTTGGTATGTTCGTAGAAAATGTATGAAAGAAAGTGAATACTAAATACAATCAAAAACAGATCAGTGGTTTTGATATTAGGCAGCCTTGAAGTGTAACAATGGCTTTTTTTATGGAAAACGGAGTTTTTTTCCTTAATATCTCGAAGGAACAAAGTCCTAATGACCCAATTTTTGGTATGGTAGGAGATTATGGGGACATCTAAAATTATGCCAACAGCCTGGGGAGCATAGAGATGTGCACTGAATGACCTACAGTCATCAAAGTGGACTGCTTGACAATGTAAGGGAATACAACAAGAGCCTCCAAAAAAATTCAATAACTAGCCTAATTTTGCAGCTTTTATTTTCAAATTTCAGATTTTAACAGATTAAATCCTTATGTATACATGCTGTGAAAATTAAATCCACAGTACTTACAGGAAAAAAACGTGCCGTGGCCAAAGTTGGGCAAAATTTAAGGTACCAATTTTATATTTTTGCCAATATTTAAAAAAATTTACCAGATTTTGATCTAATTTTTGGTTTCCAATTTAATTTCGATTAATTAAAGTTGTATTACTGGAAAAAAGTCCCTACCTTTAACACTTTTGGTCTTAAGTGACCAAATATCTTCCCGATTTTTTTACAAAGTCCATTATGTTTGGGCCCATAACTTTTTTAAATTATATAATACTGACTTAATATCTGGCATGTCCATAGAAACTATATAGAGGAATATTTATGGTAAATATGAAGAAAACCAGATGAGTGGTTTTGATATAAGGCAGTCCTGAAGTGTGAAAATAGATTTCTAATAAAAAATTGAGGTTTTTCCTTAATATCTCGAAGGAACGAAGTCCTATTGACCCAATTTCGGCATGGTAGGAGATTTTAGGGACATCTAACTGTATGCCCAATTTCAGATTCGTAGGTCCAACGGTGTCGAAACGTTCCAGTCTTACAGACGGACATCCAGACGGACAGACGGACGGACGACGGACAATGGACCACGACTATAGCTCAGATGACTTATAGTCAGCTGAGCTAAAAACAAATGGATTCCATTAAAATTGTCTTTTACAATCTGACAGGCTTGGATTTCAACCCTGACACTATATTTAATAAACAAACAAGGATTAAGTTGTATATGTTCACTCGGCAATCTGATATGATTTCTCAAATACCTTTGATGTCAGACATTGGCCTGTGCACACATAGCACACTTATTAGGCATGAAGAATGGCTATGCTGATTCTTCAATCAATAGCATGTTCTACAAAAAATCTGTTTGCCTCTTTATTCACTGAATGTAAAAAAAATAAAAAAAGAGTAAAGATATTGTATTTTAATTTTTCTTATAAACAAAATCTAATACAAATTTCAGAAAATGCAGTAACATCTGGTTCTGACACCCCTCCCCCAGCCTTCCTCATGAGATTTCACAAACTAACAGCATTGCAATCCAAGATAAATATACAATTTACAATCGGTGTCAGATTATCGAGTCAAGACTGTGTGTGTAGTCTGGTACTCACTGCCACATTAACGATCCTCCACACACTGAGTTGTCTTTGTTTCTGGAAGGCCATGAGTGATCGCCCGATCTCCCTCAGCTTCTCTAGTCCCTCTTGCATCTTGGGCAGTAACTGCTGCATGTCTGTGTTTGTAGCATGGACCTTCCTGTAATGCAAATATATATTGATATTAGAATACTCAAATTCCTGAATTAACATTAAAGGAGCCCATTCACTAAACTTTTGAAAAAAGAATTATTGTGATTTCTGGCTTCCTCTGTGTATGTATTAATGATCAAAGGGTAATTCTGGTTATGAAAAGTTCTTATAACACCTCTGCAAAGGATGTAGGAATTTGTTTATCAACAACATGTTTGTAAACACAGATGTATTGACAAATGGGAAAAACATGTAACCTAAGGTGGTAGGTTCCATATATGTGGAGGTAGAAAGGTCACTTGTTGCAAAACATCATTTGCAAAGCTAAGGCTTATCTGACTTGCTGCCAGATACACCGCCTTGCCACTAAACTATCTCCACAGACAGAATCGTGCCCAGATGCTATACTCATGCAGAGTACTTCCTTTTTGCATCCTCACAATTTTATCAAAACCTGACAGGTTTATTTCTCCCAGTATTTTGAAAATGCTCATGAGGGCTCCCCTTTTGTGTACACACTAAAAAAACAGATGTCACAGGGCATATGTCAACATTATGGATATACCACTAGTACTGTAAATTATACAGTACTTAAAGCACTATTTTAGTTCATAATAATATGGAATATACAGTGTGTCAAATACTGAACATCATATTCAGGATATGCTGTATATCAATTAAACAATTTAACTCCATTTGGTATCCTTCAGGTCTGAGTAACCATCTTAACATCATAAAATGACCATTTAAAAAAAATTAACAACTAGGTCACACTGTTCCCACCTTGAAATAAATTGTGTTTAATTCATGTATTTCATCATTTAAAAGAGTAACTTCTTAAATGTGAATAGTATTTGGTACAAAGTAAACTGAATTGACCTCACCATGAACTTTACGTGACCTTAATAGCATATTCATTTAATGAATAATCATGAGAATAACTGTTCCATGCAGCCAATCAGGTCACCGATATTACTGTAAACTGTGAGTCACCCTGCTATAATAAAATTTGCATAATTTTGGAGAGCTCTCCCAAACAGAACACATTTAGTCTGTACCAGTACCCATGTCGGCATGTTTTCAAGGATATTTTTTTATACAAAGGAGAAAGTATAAAAAGTTCTGGGCCATAGGTTGCAGAGCCATTCCTCAGACTACTGAGTGAATAATGTCTTACCTACATGGCAAGTAATTTGTATCAGACAAATAATCCAAAATATTTAAAAAAAGTTCACACTGACTGCTATATATTCAACAGTGCAGCAATTCCAGGTGATGACATAAGTCAAGGTGACATTTACGTCATCCACCTTTGTGACGTCATTATTGCCTTGTAAACAGCTATCACAAGGAAGACCTTCTATGTAAGAGTGTTTTGGGGGCTCATTATAATAAATAGGTCAAAAGGGATGGGGCATATGGGCTCTGGTGGTGAGTTCAATTCAGCAGACAGCTATAGAAACTGACAATGTGAAAAATACAACACTAAATGCTCAGTCATAAGCAGTACAATCAGAACACTGTAAGGTTTACCTAATATGACTGTACAGATCTGGAACAAGTTGATTTCTTTTGGCTACTCCCAGTAATAAACACTGTACCATCTGTTTGTTGCTGGTATTTTTATTTCTTTCCTCTGGAAAAAAAATATTAACAATACAAATGATATGGTTCATATGTTAACAGGCACAATAATACATGATATAAATTTTGAAATATTTGGATATCTACATGTCAGCAATTAGGATGGATTTATTTTGACTTCATAGCCCAGAAATGAGGACAGCTCATTAAACAAGAATGTTAGGCCAAAAAAAAAGGTATGGTTCTAAGGAACTTTTTTTCAGAAATCAGTGCGGGCGGGCAAAATTTTTTTTTACCTTTCTCTGTATGTTTTGATAAAATTGTCATATGATCAGGGAAAGCATGATAATGTTTTTGAGAATGTTTTTGCCAAACAGTTAAAAGCACTAAATAACAAAGGAAATTTTAGCAAATTTGTATCATTTTATCTTCTTGATAGATGAAAATTTTTATGGCGGGGCTCAAAACTGATGTGTGCTGTGCCTAAGAACCATACGTTTATTTTTTTTTTGGCCTTAAAATTCTGTTGCCCATACTCCTGACCTTTTGGGTATTATTAAAGTGAAGTGCCACCATTACTACAGTGCATAGCGGATTTGCAGCTACTGGTGCACTTGCTATTGGGGCACACTAAAAGCCAGGCCCAGAACGAGAAACCCAGGCCTAATTAAACACATGAAAAAAGACCCTTACGTAATAGAATCGATCTTGAAACTGAGTTAATCAAAAGAATGGGTTTATCACTTCCCTAATAAATAAAAATTTAGCTGATAATTCGTATTTTTAGTAGTAATTTATTACTCTTAATAATGGCTAAATACCTTTATTTGGGGCTGTCAGAAAACCCAGGCCCACAGAAAACGGCCGTATCATACTTATTTTATGCGTATTTTACACTTTCTCTAGATGATTATAATAGAATGGACAGTAATCTAAGCTTAGACACCAGAGAGGTAACTAAAATTCGGAAAATCAAGCCGATACCTCACTAAAACATACAGTCTGACAGACGGTCAATTTTCCTGACATACATGTTTCCCGGGCCCTAATCAAAATGCATTTACACTCCATTACAAATTATATATTTCTCATTTTAAGACTGGTTACTTTAGGTTAGACAATCATATAACTGTGTACAAGATTTAAAACGTAAAAAATTCCGATTTTCAAGCGTTTTTTACGGTTTTCGGGATGGCTAAGGAATGTACGATATACAATGGCTGGACCCAAATCGTCATACATTGTACGGGGTACTGAGGTCCAATTTTCAACATGTTTCGATTTTAATAGCCCTAATGGTTACTCCTGTAACTGTTTTTTATTTGAACTGGTTAAACCATAATCTTAAAATGAATTTAAATTTTATGTTTAAGGTATTAGTCAGGACCACAAATTAATGTAGCACTATATCATAGAATCGCTACTTTGCTTAGTGAAAAAATAGGAAATAATTGAAGGTGGCAGATTGATAATTAATTGCCTACTGCTGCTTAATTAACTGCCCTCCACACAACCCTGTATACAATACCACTCCTGCTTAGTCACTTATCTCAGAATTTCATGTCATCATGCTGAGGATAACTACTTTATAGATACACACATCATTCTTATGCAATTTTCTATATTCCTGAAATACAGAAACTAGTGTTTGACTGTGGTGACCCCATATTTTTTTAAGGTGAAAATTTATCATATAGTTTAAGTGATTCATAGGCCATATTAAAATAAGAAATCAATTCTAGTTTTTGTAAATTTTTATTTTATTCCTGCAGAGGAGTGATGTATTCTGGTCATTTTCGCCAGGTATTTATTTTTATAATATATGAAATTTGGCAATAAATTTTTCTGTTTTATAATTAAATGTCTTTATTTCAACAAAAAATGATGTTGTTCACTTCTTTTATTAAATCAAGGGACCCATGGGTCACGGCACTCAGCTGAAGTTTGAAATATTTATAAATGCAAAATATTCTATTGTAATGTTTTTCATATATATAAGCATATGAGAAGCGAAGAGGAAAGGGGCCCTCCTACTTGGTTATAACATAGTTCTAAATATATGATTACTAAACTAATACTAATACATGACAAGACTGTCATGAAGAAAAACAAAAAAAGTTTTGAGATACTGTGATGCATATGAAAAATTTACATATGGACAGACAAGTGGACAGAATGGACTAATACCTTAATTTATTTCACTTTCAAGGGAATAATGCATTTAAGTTTATATTAAAGCTTACTTTTTCCATTAATAGTTTTTATCAGATTCACTTTTTTTGTAATTACAAGTTTTATATATTTGTAATGATAAAAAACTGAAAAATATAAGTTAAAATATCAGAATTCTAAGTTGCAATCATTATTTATCCAGAGTGTAGCTCCTATCAGGTCATATTATGCATACACATATATTTTATTATTTTTAAATCACAAATGTTTAAACTGAATTTCAAAGAAAATAATGACACAACACGGCATCTTCAAGATTATTCCTTGAATCACTATTAAAACTTTTTGTACATGGGAGTTTTCAGTACATGCTTAATTTATTCACAAAAATAAAAGATTCAGTAAATCTGATAAAATAAAACATCTTTTCAAATAAAATATACACACTGTTGGTTGAATGAGGGACAATCAATATCATTGTGCTAATTACATTCTCAGCTATAATTTATTACTGGAATTAATAGTCAATTTCACACCTGGTGAAGTTTTTACTCTTCTGAAGACAGGAATTACTTATCTGATGAACATCCACACTTTCATAGCATTACACCACTTTGTGGACACAATTAAAGGTGCACTTTAATCATTGTAACCCTGGTGGTACAATACAAAAATCTAAAATGTAGCATAGCCTAGAATAAGAATGAATCAAAAACTTAAAAAAATTGCAAAATTCAGATCTAATTTTGGGTAAACAACTGAATCTTGATTAAATATAGTTATATCTCTGAAAAAAAAGTCTCCAGCTTCAGCAATTCTCATGTTAAGTGAGTAAATATATTTCCTGAATCTTAAAAAAATTGCATTATATTTGGACCCATAACTTCAAAACAATAAGCAATACTGACCTAATTTTTGGTATGTTGAAAGAAAATATATGGAATAATATGAATGCTAAATATGATTAAAAAGATCAGTGGTTTTGACATTACTCAGCCTTGAAGTGTAACTATGGCTTTTTTATGGAAAACAGAGGTTTTTCCTTAATATTTAGAAGGAACGAAGCCATAGTGACCCAATTTTAGATAAGGTAGGAGATTTTGGGGACATCTAACAGTATGCAAAATTTTGGATTCATAGGTCCAATGGTTTCAAAACGTGCCCTGTTAACAGCCGGACGGCCAGACAGACGGCCGGACGAATGGAAGACGGACAATGCACCACGACTATAGCTCATATGACTTATAGTCAGCTGAGCTAAAAAGTTTTCAAATTACACTTTATTGCAATTCTGTACCTTATCATATTCTTTAAATGATTTTTCTTCATTCCATCATAAAAGCCAGTTGACCACTGTCTTGTTTACTGGTCATATCTTACCAAAATGCATGGTGACCACCCTTGATCAGTTTTATTTCCAACATGAATCAACCTTAAGCACAAAGTATAAAAGATTCAGTTGATTATCAATTCCAGAAATAATAGTGGCACTTACATTTAAGGTCTTGATGTACTTTCAAAAACACAGAACATGGTCTTTTGATGTGAATTCACTTACCTTTTGGAATCTGGAGGAGAGTTTTGTATAATTCTATTGCCGCACGTTCTCTGAAAGGAGAAAACATGAAAAATTACCAGATTTTTCTCTGACAACATTGTTTAATTTTAAAGGTTTTCTGAATTTAGTATCCTGTGAAGAATTGTGACATCACATTTACTTGCAAATGAGCAAGTTTGGCCTTCGTATTAGTAGGTATATGGTGACTGAACAAGAAATATATACGCATTTCTACTCTAAATCAAACAATTTTATTATGACAGGAGTAAGTGTTTATTTTTTGTCAAATACACGAAATGAATTAATAGTAAGAACCCAGAGGATGTATTTTTTTAAACTGTATAATGTTTGAGATGATCCTGACAATTCTTTGTAACATAACAGATACAAACACAGTTAATCTGTTGGCAGATAACTTTTCTGGACTACCATATTATTCTATCACATGATAAGAACCTTTCATATAGGACCACTTCACCATGTAATTAATGTCTCTGGTAAATTTTCTACAGTCTATCCCAGGACCCATATCCACAGTTTTCTTCAGGACAATTGTTTGATGAATATTATTTTTGCAAATAACTTCAAGGACATAAGCAGATTGATGCAAACTAATAATTATAAGAAACAAGAATGGTTTTGTTTTTACAGCGCAAAAACAGATATATTCTCCCCCCTATGGACCATATAAAAAAATATAAGGGGTAAAATATGCACTATCTCAAAATGATGATTCTAGATTTCTGCAGATTTGACTCTGAGGGTCAAGGTCACCGCTTTTCAAACTCAAATAAGATTTTAGCAGAAAGAGCTAGTGTGTCAAATTTGAAGAAAACATCTTCAGTACTTCCAAAGTTTTGGGGGTCACAATAACCCTAGAATTGCATTTACTTGACCTTGAAGATCAAGGTCAAGGTCACTGGATTTAGAACCCCTTGAAATGTTGGTAGGAACAATAAGTGTTTAAAACTTCAGAAGAAAATAAGCAACCCTTCAAAAGTTATCACATTCACAAGACAATAACTATAATTTGGCTGATTTGACCTTGAAGATCATGGTCAAGGTCACAAGGTTTTTAAATCTCTTCTGAGAACTTAGAAGGACCAATTGGTGTAACAAATTTGAAGACAAAATGTTAAATACCTCAAAAGTTATGAGGTTCACAAGAATTTCACATTTTGGCAGATTTGATATTGAAGATGAAGGTCCAGGTACAGGGTTTCGAAGTCATCCAAGATTTTGGGATGAACAATGAGTGTTTAAAATTTTGGAGGAAAATATGCAGCCCTTCAAAAGTTATCATGTTCACAAGACAATAACTATAATTTCGCCGACTTGACCTTGAAGAACCTGGTCAAGGTCACAGGGTTTGAACTCCTCCAAGAACTTGGTAGGAACAATTGTTGTACCAAATTTGAGGACAAACTGTGTAAAGCTTCAAAAGTTATGGATTCACAAATATTTTACATTTGGCAAATTTGACTTTGAAGATGCAGGTCAAGATCACTGGGTTTTGAAAACATCCGAGATTTTTGGATGACCAATCAGAGTGTAAAATTTTTGATGAAAATATGCAGCACTTTAACAGGTCTGTTGCAACTCTGAGCTGTACTCCTCCTAGAACAGTTGGATAGTAAGTACCCTTTCTACATAGAACTTTCTTTTCATGTGGTATTGAGAGTATCAATATAACAATATCACAGTGACATTGATTAGGATGATCATATATATATAGGCCTATAACTTAGCACTGACTGATGTCATCAGCTGGAATTGGCAGGTCTACTTACACATCACCCATTGAGTCATTATTCCTTGATCTGCAGTATGGACTTCTGTTCAATTCTGTAACTCGAGTAGACATGCTATCCCAGCGGGCATAGTCTTCTTCTAATCTTCTTAACTAAAAACAGTTAATATACAGAAAAAAAAAATAATCTTTTTTTTTCTAATAAGATATTCACAAAATTCAAATATCATTTTATTCTGATTGGAAAATAGGATTTATATGAATTTCAAAGAAAATCTGTATTCAGATAAATATATAAAGTTAAATAGAAGATATTCATATTTTTTTTAATGATCATTTATTTTTTTTTCTTTAATTCTTCTAATAAAAGAAATTTAAACAATTTCATAAATCATCATATCATATTCAGAGACATCGACAGTTCAGTTTTTTTTTTTTGTTTTCAGTGATACAATACTAGTAATCTGTTATCCAAATACCCATGCTTCAAAAAACGCTAAAAAACTAATCCTCATGTTAATTAATATATTTTTGTATATCAAGATCAGATTTATTATTTCGTTTATAACTCACATAACTTTCATGAACTTGGACCTCCTGAGACATTCGTTGCCACTGTTTCTGTAGTTTCTCTGATGCTGGAGGAAGAAAAGTTTTAAGTAAAACATAAGTGGGTATATAAGGAGCTATTATAATAAACTGAAATATATGTGCTGTGCTCAAACATAAATTAAAGATAAATCTTACAGTGTCAGGTATGCCTTTGTATCCATTCCTTTTATAGCAAAACTATGTGGTGTTAAAAATTTTACATCTCACTGAACACAGTATGTGTGGAATGTTTCCAGTTAAGAGTAACCTTTAAATGAATCAGGTGCTCCTTAAATTTAAATGTGTGTGTTTTATAGTAGAAAGTAATATAATCAGAAAACAAGTAATTTAATGTTAGATTTTTTAACTTGAAGGAGATTGAAATATATAGAAAAAATTGAACATATAATAGCAAAACAGAAATATAAGATTACCACACATTTGGAAAAATGGGACAAAATAAGGAAAAAGTTATGACACACAGTAGCTTTTGTAGTTTTATTACTGAAAGAAAAAGCATGGGGAAAATGTATTCTTTAAAGACCACTAAAATTTATGTATATACTGCATGTACAAATTACAAGCATTGAAAATTTGAAGTATAGTTGAAATAATGTCCAGGTAAGTGCTTTGTATAACTTGTATACACTGTATTTGATGTGATTGTGTACAAGAATATATGAAATGTGTATTGTATGATTTTTATTGTATGATTTTTTTATTTAGAAAATTACATCTCCAATAAACAAATATACAACAAGAGCACCGCAAACGTGCATAATACGCCCATCTTGTATCTGGTAAACTCTGACCTCATTTAGTATGCGTGAATTTTGATGAGAATGTAATTAAGGTGAGAAACTATTGGTAAATATGTTTGAAAAGTTTCATATAAATCCAAAATATTTTTGTAAGTCACCAAGGTATCTTCAAAGTCAAAGGACCTCTGACTTCATTTAATATGCGTGAATTTTGATGAGAATGTAAATCAGGTGAGAAAGTCTATTGGTTAACATGTATGATGAGTTTCATGTTAATCCATAGGATTTTTGGTAAGTCACCAAAGTACCTCCAAAGTATGGTGACCTCTGACCTCATTAAATATGCACTGATTTCACTGGAATTCAAACTTATTTTATTGATTAACATTTCTGATGTGTCTTATCAAAATCCTTCATATTCTTCATAAGTTATTTCGACGACAACACAAAGTAGCCGAGTGACCCATGACCTTATTATATATGCATGAACATTGCCCATAATTGAACTTGGGTGAGATAATCTGTTGGTAAGTACTTATGGTGAGTTTTGCGAAAATCCATCAAAGCCTCGCTAAGTAATCGGGGCAAACACTAAAAGTGAACCGATGAATGGTGGGTATACCAAAATACTCCCGTTATAAAACGGGCGTAATAAAATGTAAGTGCCACAAGAAACACAGTCATTACTGTATACTCACCAATGCCATATTTCTGCTGCTCTACATATTTCTTGATGTCTATTTCTAAGCTGTAATGAAACCAAAATAATTTAATATTAATTGAGCAAATAAGTATGGACAGGAGCTTCTGCTGACATTAATAAGGTGAGACATATGTCAAATGGTGGATAAATGATAGATAAATGATTTGGACAACCATTTTTTTAAAGACTGATAATTATAGAATACCATGATGAACAAAGAAAGTGTAGGGGATTGACCTGTGTCAAATCATGGAGTGCTTTGGAACGTTATATTATTTTAATAATATTTTACATCATTATTGTATCATTATATGATTATAAATATTGTCCTTATATGATTATATGATTTTGTGCATGAAATGGGACAGTTCTCCCTTGTAAATGCATTGTTTACAGAACTAAAAGAGTCAGCTTAATAGTCGCGGTCCTACAACCAAAAATATGCATATCAGGTTTGATGCTCAGACACCCAGTGTCAAAGAAAATATGGTCAAGGTAAAAAATGAATATAAAATGCAAATCTGTTACCAGCTACTCTCATTCTGACCAATAATCAGCCAAAAAGGATATCCATGCAACAATGGGCAGAAGAAAAAAAGGAAAGTGACATTTCATAAGTGACAAGAAAACATACCTTTCATTGAAGAATTCTAATTTTGCTCTCAGGCTCTCCCTCTCTTTGCTTAAATCACTTCTCAGTTTGTGAAAAGTGGAATTGTTCCTAAGTAAACTTAACCTGAAAAATATAAGGCAATGTCATGATATGATCATATGTTTCTTCTTAAACAAAATATAATTATACACCTGATACATAAACAAGGCCTACAGGCCTAGTGCAAACCTGTGCATTGGGAAATACACCAGGTATAATGCTTCAATGCTTGACCATTACTTCTCATGTATATGAACAATGCAAGTACTAAACATTTTGAATAAGAAACAATTACACAAACATCACCGCTAAAATTCTGCCATGGGTGCACACAACATAAAAATGATTGTAGCTGGCACCACCAGTCTTGTATAAAACAAAGCTATCAGAGATATATACATATGCCCAATTTCAGACTGATATATCAAACCCCTCCTGAAAATAAGCAGGGACACACACTTTGCAAAAATTATTGTAGGTGGCACCACCAGTCTTGTATACGACAAAGCTATTTGATATATATGCCCAATTTCAGGCTGATATATCAAATTCCTCTGTAGAAATAAGCAGGCACATACTCTGTGCAAAAGTCATTGTAGGTGGCGACACCTGTCTTGTGAAAGAGAAAGCCATCAAAGACACATAGGTCAAAATATCAGGCCAATACATCAAACTTACCTTGAGTCTAATGCATGGGGCTGACCAGGCTTAGGTGAGAAAGGCAGTTGCCCCGAGTGAACGGTGAAAAATTTGCTGGCTCAGGCTACTGCATTGAGTGAACTCATGACCTGCACCTGGCTAGACTGAGTGAACTTTTGACATGTACCTAGCTGCACTGAGTGAACTCTTGACCTGTTGTATAATCTGACACAGTTGGCAAACTGCCAAGGCTATAAATAGATCCAGGCTGAACTTTGGTGCCAAATCTGATGCAGTAGGCAGTCTGCCAATGCTATAAATAGAATGCAGCTACTGCACTGAGTGAACTCCTGACCCATACCTGGCTGCACTGAGTAAACTCTTGATCTGTTGCCTAATCTGATACGGTTGGCAGTCTGCCAGAGCTATAAATAGATCCAGACTGACCTCTAGCCTGTTGCCAAATCAGAAATAGTAGCCACACCATTGCATAAGCTCATGCAGGGGACCTGCCCTGAGGGGCATGACACCCATGAAGTGATCACATGGTGCCCATGAGGTGTTCACATGTCACCCATGAGGTAATCACATGCCTTGTGCTTGGCTGCACTAAATGAAC
The DNA here is from genome assembly GCA_026874595.1 of Sipunculus nudus. NCBI lineage: Eukaryota > Metazoa > Annelida > Sipuncula > Golfingiida > Sipunculidae > Sipunculus > Sipunculus nudus. Next base: position 48,489,675 of record CM049307.1, on the reverse strand, counting down.
TCTTGACCTATATCTGGCTGCACTGAATGAATTCTTGATCTATTGCCAAATCTGAAACAGTTGTCAGTTTCTTAACCTATTTAAATATACAGACACAATCTTGGCCTGTTGGCAAATCTGTTTACACACACTGAAAGACTTTGGCTGAAATGCTTTTTTTCAAGGTGAAATATTCATAAACTTTTTATCAAAATATCTAGAATAATAAAAGATGAAGTCCTTTTATTAAAGGTCCAATAATTCAGCCAAAAATCATTCAAGTAAACTTGAACAAAGGCCACCTAAGAATAATTTTTGTGCAATGTTACAGAAGTTATAATTGAAACAATAATTTTGTAGAAACAGTTTTGCAGTCCTCAGTGTGAAATAGACATAATAATGGCCATAAGACCAACTTAAGCTTTTCTGATATGATTGAAAGAACCAGGTCCTTGTATAATTCTTTTGCAGATTTGAATGATTCAACTTGACAGTTTCATCATAAATACTTTAAGCTGAAAGAGGCTAAAATTGTGAGGTTTTGCCCATAAAAACAGGTCAATGTAGGTGGCACCACAAAATCTGCAACTTCAACTATGAGTCATGTGACCAACATGTGCACAATACTTGGTAATGCAAGCTTCTGTCATTTCTGAGATTACTTTGTCAGTATGCTTACTTGGCCAAATGACTGTTCAAATTCATGTAACTCCACTAAAATTCATCAAATGCAAACCATTTGAACAAACTTGAGAGGGCTTGCCTCTTGGATCATTTCTGTAAAATATTAAACAATTTGGCTGGACCGTTCACAAGAAAAAGACTTTTAAAAGTTTTTCAGCTTTTTCCCTATAAAATCTAAGTAGATGCAGATAGCAAAAAATAAGCTGAATCCCACAAAATTTGATATATGACAGATTAATGCATAAAATCTGGGGATGATAGCTCCTGCTATTCCTGAGAAATTATGGGTTAATCTACAGATGACCAATGACCCCCGTTCAAAAAAAGGTCAATGCAGGTGGCACCACCAATACCTGAATTTCATAAATGACTCATGTGAACAACACTGGCATAAAATTTGGTGATGATAACTCTGGCCGTTTCTGAGACTGTCATTTTAGTGTGCTTTTTTGGACTGATGACTAAGTTCAACTTCCTGTAACTCGGCCAAAATTCACCAAACTTGAACCATTCGAACAAACTTGAGAGAGATGGTATAAAAGATCATTTCTGTGAAATATTGAACAATTTGGCTTGACAGTTTCGGAGGAGAAGATTTTTAAAGTTTTTTAGCTTTTTCTCTATAAAATCTAAGAAAATGCCGAATTTTTAGATGGCTAATTTTTGCATTAAATTTCATGATGCTAGCTCCAGTAGTTTTCTAAATAGTATGGGTTAGCGTACAGACGACGGACACTGCTACATCATCGCATTAGCTCACAGATTCCCTAAAAATTACTCCAGATGCATATTGAATGCAAAATTATAATACAGATACAATCTCACTGATGGCAAAATCTTGAATTATGGATACCAATTATTTATAATCCATGTACAGCCGTCTTTATATACCCACAGAGAGCTGTATACCTGTGATTGTAAACATTGCCTGGCATGAGGAATATCTAAAATCATGAAATCTACATTTTTTAAAAGCTTTAAAAAACATTCTTGTCAATATTAACCATAGATAACCTGAAATCTAAATGTCTATAGAGGCATGATGCAACGGATGCTGATAAACTGGTGCCAGGCTAGATGTATCTGCTTCACACAGCTAACATATATGGTAAAATGCAGGCACTGATGACCCCCCCTACAATAAAGGCCGATTCAGGTGGCGCCACCTATACCTCAATTTCAGATATGACTCATGTGACCAACATTGCCATAAAATTTGGTGATGAGAGCTCTAGCCATTTCTGAGATTGTAATTTTAGTATGCCTTTTTGGACAGATGACTAAGTTCAACTTCCTGTAATTCGGCCAAAAATCACCGAACTTAAACTGTTCGAACAAACTTGAGAAAGATTGTTCCAGGAATCATTTCTGTGAAATATTGGACAATTTGGCTGAATAGTTTCGGGGAATAAGATTTTTAAAGCTTTTTTTGCTTTTTCCCTATAAAATCTAAGAAAATGCAGTTAGCCAAAAATAAGCAAAATCCGATAGAGTTTTTAAGATGACTAATTTTTTGCATAAAATTTGTGATGCTAACTCTTGCCATTTTCAAGATAGTATGGGTTAACATACAGACGACGGACGACAATCGACCCCACACCATCGCATAAGCTCACAGGTTTGCTAAAAAGTACATAAAATTTGAGTTAATAAGCTAGCTTTTTTATTATTATTATTTTTAGTTAAACCTGAAAAGTATGAAATGAGGAACAAATTATCTTTAGAAAAAATGTATTTAGCGACATTGCTCAATGATAGTACAGAATTTATTTAGAGCACTAAATCCTTCCATTCAGTAGTTTACTCACATGGCAGCCCTTTGCGCTGAATGCAGCCGTTGAAACTCACGAGACATCTCCTGACAGGCACAGACTGCTTGGCCCCAAGCTTTCTTTTGTTCCTATAAGGTACAAGAATATATTATTTCATATTTCTTTTTCTTTTTCTTTTTCCTTTCTCCCTGTAACTGCATCCATTTTTTAGATTAACTAAGTATGAACAAAAATTCATGTTATATTTCAATGTACATCTGCAGAATCTGTTTCAGTTTGGGACTATCTGACAAGTAATCTATATTATAGTATATACCAGGATAAACGGATATTATAACATTAACAGATTACAGTAATTGAAAATGTTAATAAAACAATGAATCATGCATACAGCAGGGCTCCCACCAGACTCTTGAAGAAATACAGGAATTTTATAGGAGCAGTTGAGATATAAATACAGGGATTAAGGGGAATTTTCAGCCAGAAAAATAGGAGAAATATAGTGGGTTTCACTGCACAAATCTGTTTTACTCTTCTACTTATCATGACTATCAGTTTTTTCAAAGCACCATCTTAAATAATTTTAAATGGTCCAGATGGCTGTACTTGTATGACTGCAACATTTAAATGAACAGTTCTACTAAAGAGCTGATTTTTTTTCAATAATAGCAGGTCTATATAACAATTATTATTTAATATATACAGTTATATTGGAAACATGACTGTGCAGTCCAAAAATACAGGAAAATATAGGGAAATAGGGTTAAATGCTGGGACATTATAAGAGGAAATTACAGGAGGGACTATCTTTTAGACTTTTGTCATGGGAAAATATAGGAATATACAGTAAGACCTCACCTAACGACCTCGGGAGTGACCACCTCAAAAAAACGAACCACTTTTTACAGGTCCCCATTTTTTTCGCTCTTTTTTATAAGACCTCACTTAGACGACCACTTTGCAAATACGACCACTTTATTGAGGTCTGATGGTGGTTATACCGTATTTCATCTAATTGTTCGCCCATAAAAAAATAAATAAAATTTACAGAGTTAGATTAAATGGAGGATAATTAGAAATTAGTACCTTGCAAATCAAGTCATGGTCGAATAAATAGAATCGTTTTTATGTATGGGTTCGTCAGCCATCGCCTCAGTTCATGGTCGTGTCTCTCGTATTGTCCATTACAGCTATATCTTTATGTGTGCTATTAAATCCCGTCATGTGACAATATAATAGGTTACAAAATAAATGTTATCCATTATATAAGGGAGATGTTTCTTAAAATCAACTGTATTAATTCCATTCAAATGGCGAGTTACGGGCGTTCATACATTACTGTGGTGGACATATGAAGTGCGTGATTTGCCGTCGTACGGTGGGCGATATTATAGCTTTTAAGAAAAATTTGGTTTATTATGTTGTCAGATCTTCTAAAAAAATATCATAAATAAGACCAGTAAATTTCACAAGATTTTAATCGTATTTTAAAGAAATACAAAATACAAACATCCTGCTCACCGTGTTTGTAAGAAAACAAATATTCACAGCATGCTCAACGTATTTGTCAGTTATAAATACAAAGTGATGAATGCAAACTACGTTTCACAGCATACCTATTGTGTTTGTCAAGACACTGTGTTATGTAAATGCGGTTGTTATATGAAAAACAAAAAGGAATAGTGAGGGAATATGTCGGTACAAAGGGGCATAGGAAGCTTTAATAGCGAGTTTGGTTATAATAACGCCTGTTGTCCAAACACGGACACGGGACATGATTTCCCGGCCAAGTGTTCCCGTTGCCAAAACATCGATTAACATGAAAGGTGATAGTTTGCCCTTTGACCACTACCGTGTAATCTTGGTCAGACCGTGTCGGAGGGTAAACTGTGACCAGTCAGTAATTAGTGAGTCGATTTTCATTGAACGTAATTAACGGTGGGGCATGGGAAGCACCTAATAGGGCAAGACATTCTCTAAACACTGCTTCATTTCATATTTCATGACTCATTTAATTGATATCGTGATCAACATACTGAGGTAAGATTTTCATTTTCAGCTGACTGCATGCAGATTTGTTTTTTTTTTTAACTCGCATATTTCCACACAATGTAACTGTACCAGTATTCAGAATTACTGAAATCATGAATGAAAATGCTCAATACTGACTCAATAATACGCGAAGTATAGAACCGTGTCTCTAGCGGTCCATAGAGAAACACAATCAGTCTCTCTCTCTCTCTCTCTCTCTCTCTGTCTCTCTCTCTCATTTATATATAACAATAGTAAATAAAAATAAGGATTATAAAATTTAATGATAATTCTTTTCACTTTTGAACCGTAGTGGTAAGAAAATTCGCCCATGTTTTTTCTTTTTGTTTCATTTATAACGATGCATTTATTAAATCTCAAATAAGTTGGATCATTCATACGGAACTGAAGGGACGCAAAACGTGTAGTGTCAAGGCTGAATCCAATAAATCACATAATTTATGCTTATAAGTACGGTACTTTTTTCAGAGGGTTCCTCTCGATTAATATTTATTTAAGCGCTACTGGTTGTTGTTTAAGTCTGTTCCCATTTCCCATGTCCCATGCTGCTTTGAGCGTGGCCTGTGAGTTTGTGTTCATGGGCGAGCTATTTACGCCCCAAACGACCAAGGGTGCCAGCCAAGAGATATGAATGCCGTGAATACAGCATTATTTTATTATCAACATGATTATCTTACGTCAGTTATCAACTACTATCGAGCGAGTGTTAGAGATATCTTTTCGTCATCAAACGTCAATGTCTGGCGTATTTAGGGCAACAAGGTCAGGGGTCAGAGCTGACAGTCATGAGCCATTTTAAACGTCGCTATAATGCGATCACTTTTGCGCAGTTTGTTAAAAGTATTAAAGAAAATCACATTTTTATAATGTAGAAGACGCCTTTACATTTGTCCTGATGAATGAAACAAACACCAAATACAGTATGTTACATATATTCCTTTATTTCATTCATCAGTCACTTACCTTTCTGGATATGACTGGTCTCTTTCGACACCATGTCCGCCAGTTTGGACATGATTCAGTGAGATGAAAAACTTTTCAAGCAGTCGAAAATTAGAGGAAATTTAGAAATTAATAGCCTTGAATATTTTTGGAGGTCGTATAAATAGAGGGATCGAACAATTGGATGAAATACGGTAGTTAGAGGTTTTTCCTTTATGCGTATGAATCTTGGGTAAGCCCTGATACAGAAAAAGCATAGTGACTCACATTGTACAAGAGAGTTCCAGACTCCCTGACTATAAGGTCTGCCCACGGTGGTAGAGGTTTGTGTCTCTGTACCTGGTCTATACGGTACGCCTCAGGCTGCCTGCTGAACAAGCACACCAGACCCTCCTCAACCTAAAGATGTACAGTGGTACCACTTTAAAATGTTACCCATCTTGTGGCTTTTGTTAAACGTTTATATTAAGATAAAATCAGTTGAATACAAATCTGTAGAAATTTTTTAGGTTACTTATAATGGAACGGTAGCTAAACTGAAAGCATATTGAGCATCTTTCTCCACCAGAGGGCACTTCAGTCTGCTGCAAAACATTGTTATTTAAGATTTTTTTTAAATGAAAATATACTGAGTGGTTATAAAGTTATAGTATTCACAAATAATTCATATTCCAGCTGATTTGACATTGAAGGTCCACATTAATGTCACCAAATTTCAAACTTTTGAAAGAACTTGGTTGAAATAACTAGTGTTAAAATTTGAGGACAAAATATGCGATACTTCAAAAGTTATAGGGTTCACAAAAAATTTCTATTTCACCCTATTTGACCTAGATGATAAAGATAAAGGTTTTCAAACTCTTGCATGATATTGGTAGAAACAATTTAAATTTCATGAAAACATTTGGGTTGTTTAAAAGTTATCATATTTATTCTTCTAATTAAAAGTCACTCACTGGTTCTGACCAACACTGTATTGCTGGTTTGTTCAGGTCAGGTGATATGCCACTAGCCAATAGGAGCTCTTGGTCTGCGACCCAGACACCTGTCTTCTGCTCAATAGCTTCCATCAGATCGCGCATGGTGAAGTGGTCTTCTATTGGGAATGAGTACAACTTCATGGTAGGGACACTCAACACATGCACCAGCTAGAAAATAAACATTAATATGTTAAAAGGGGCCCAGTCACCTAAAAAGCATATTGAATTAACACAAAAAATAGCCTCTTTCCTTTAAAATGAATTGGTACCTGCCAAACTGCTGCCCTGAAACCGTTTACTGACTCCAGTGAACAAGTTTTAAAAACAATGCACCAGGCACTATCACAGGTGTAAACATAAACACAGCGCATGCATCGCAGAGCTACAACACTTCATTCTGGAGATTTTCTGATTTCTTGGCCGAAAAAATGAAATACATGTTCCTGCTGGCTGAAACATCATGTGTTGCGGCTCACAATTGGACCTCTGATCACACGGGACTGATTTGGTAAACAAAATGATGTCTGAGATGACTGAATTGTGTGGAGCGTATGCTGAATCATACCACTGAGGAACCCTTGAAAGGTGCACTTGTTTCCAGGTGAAACACAGCCATTAATCCTACAGACTGTTCAACCTGGGGGGGGGGGGGGGGGGGGGGAGGGCTGGCTGTGAAAAATCTTACTGCTCCCCAGTTAAGATTCCAACTCACAATCTTCCAGCTTTGAGTCCTGTGTTTACCCTTACACCACAGAAGAAAGTTTGTAAACAATTTTTACCATGTTTTTCTAACTTGCCTGCATTAAGGGTAATTTTTGTCATTTCTGTGCATGTCTAAAAGATATCTGGAGAACTTCCAGGGATTTTGATGAAAAGTTACATACTGGGCAGGAGTGTTACGGTCTCCAAACAATTTTGGTAAAAATTCCCAGCAAATAATACCCTCAGATTGGTATTTAATTGGCTTCACAGGCTATAACATGTGATCACACAGCCTTTCATGGGAAATGAAAATGTTACATGACCTTGCTGAGAAAAATTACATCACACATGTCATTAGAGGTTTTGTGAAAGGTTGCAGCAGGTCTTTCAGCCAACAACCTGACAGTGCTGACTGTTCTTTATATGCAGAATTTTATTAGACAGTAAATATTTTTCATTTATTTAACAGTAAATGATTATAAAATATAGGTCACTGTGACCTAGGTTAGTTTCTAAGGAAATCTCCACAGGAACTCCCTTGATATTATGTTAAGGTGTGTTTTCATGAGTGCTTAGTCTGTATCTGTAATCATATAAGTAGTTCATATCTGCAAAGTTAATTTTCGATAATTATGTATGAATGGTCCATACTCTTGTGTTGATAGGTATTCAATAACTGAAGATTTTATTTTTTATGCAAGCCATTTTAGCATATAGTTTCGATAAAATTCTGAAAAGAACCTTACTATTATTTTATACATAAACTGAAGTTTATGCTTCAAACAGTAAGAAAATACTTTGTGGATGATAAAATATGACAACACAAGTTGATCAATCATTAAAGACTGATTTCATCAACAGAGAATGTCCATACAAGACTACCTGAATGGAAAAACATGATAAACCTGAAAGTGACATGGTGTTTGGTATGTGAATTGTGCAAATTCAGATATGGACAATGCATACAGACCATGCATGTGGTCTACACATATAGACTTTGGATACAAACAATACACCTATAGAAGACTTAATAAGGCTATAAAAGACTTAGAAGGCTGTAAATTTTTTATAAGCTTCTATGTCAAACACTTACAAATTGTGTGATGGACAACGTACAAAGTGTTTTGGCTCAATTTGCTACTTCTTTAAACAGAACTGGATTTCTTCAACTTAAAATTAAATATAAAAGTTTGTCATAATACCTTTCTCTTTAGGATATTCTCCAGTAGTGTGAAGCATCTTGGTCTGCTGTTGTCAGGCATTTTCCCTCCTCTAGCCCTCTGGTCTTTCAGCAACATCAGCCTCAACCATTCCTCAAGCATGTCTTTGGATACACTACAATAACCAGTTTTTTTCTGAGAAATCATTTTCACTATAGTTTGTTCCAGTACCTCTGTCCACCTGTTTTTTTCGAGATAATTTTTTTGCAAATCAAAGAACGCCAAAACTTTTTGACATTAGGGAAGAAAGAGGAAAAAGCGTAATTAACTATTTTTGAAATAATAACTTACTCTGTCATTTCCCTGTAAAAAATTTACAACCATTTTATGAGTAATTAGTCTATTCTGTAGCAACATCTTGCCACTAATCTGTGAAATGCACATATCAGGGAATAGTGATGTCATAATAGACATGACGTACTAAAGAGGCACCAACATTCACGGGACCTTTTCACGGGGCAAGTTTGTCTTATGAAGAGATAATCGCGAAAAATCAGGTGGACAGGGGGTGTGGAATAGACTATAGGCCTTTAATGATACATTATCCCATTCTGGGCAAGATTCTAAAACAGTACATTACTGATACTGCAGTGGCATCTCATTTTGACCTTCTGAATTTATCAATCTAAATTTTCTAATTCTTCTTAAAAATAAGCAGCTTTAGCCATCATAGTGATACAAATAACAAACAAGGGACCTATGGGTCACTGTGCTCAGCTGACGTTAACCTTGAAGGTAAAAATCTAAACTAATATCTAGTGGAGATAAAGTGTAAGAGGAAGAGGTAATAAAGGTCATGGTTGGTTTATATGATTGGTTTGTATTGATGAGCAAGAAATTGTTGCAAAAATTATTTTGTGACCTGACCATGTGTTTCCTAATGTTGAAACTAAAGCATGTGAGCAGTTTGTGAACAAATGATCTATACTATAACCATGATCATTAATTGTTTTTTTGATTAACTGTTGACATTTCAGTAGTTTACACATTTGTTCAATTGAATCTATTTTTTTGTATAATATATATTATTAAATATTTATGTATTTTTTTTATGAAATGTATACAGTTGAAATATAGCTAATTAACAACATAAAACAGGGCAAACAAAGCCTGGTCTCAAATTCTGCTGAGGCAGGAAAATAATGAACACATGTTTGTATTAAATCCTGATTTTTTTATCACATCAATTATTTTCTAATTTAAGTTTATATTTCTATTCATTTCCAATTTAACACATATATCTGAATATAAAAGTTGATTCATAATTCTCAATTGTATCATCATAAATCTCAATCTTGTCAGATAACACCACATCATGCATACAAATGTTTATCTATTTTTTACCACAAAAATATATCTTATAAATCTGCAAAACAGTATCTAAAAATAATACTTGATTTAGATTTCATAATTTTTAATTGTGTCTTTATTTATCCATAATGTGCTTCATATTTTATAATAATTTAAGCATACTGATGGGTTCATTTATATTTGTTCAAATCATTTAAAAGAAAATTGATTTCTTTAAAAATGCTACATTACACAACATTGCATCTTCTGGATTACACCTTGAATTATTTTTTCAAGGAAAGTTTTTGCTTATCGGAGTGGAAACAGCATTACAATTAAGGAGATACAGTGAAAACAATAACAATTACTGCATAACACTTGGTGGGTTGGGTTTGTGGGGGTGGGGGGGGGGGGGTGGGGGGGGGGGGGGTGATTGGGGTGGTGATATGAGAATAACTGTACACCTGTCACAGCAGGGGATCTCCCCCAGTGACTGTAACAAATCAGAAACCCTGGCATAGCTGACTTCCAGTGACCTGGAGTGGGACCCTGCATCTGTAATCAAAGCAAGTGACTACAGAAAAAAAAAATCAATAACTAGCTTAATTTTCAAGCTTTTATTTTCAAATTTCAGATTTAGACAAACTAAATATTTATGTTTACATGCTGTGAAAATTAAATCAATGGTGCTTACAGGAAAAAAAACGTGCCATGGTCAAAGTTGGGCAAAATTTAAGGTACTGATTTTTTTTTTATCCTAATAACTTAAAAAATTTACAAAATTCAGATCTAATTTTGGGTAAACAATTGAAATCTAATTAAACATAGTTATATACTTGAGAAAATAGACTCTAGTTTCAAAATTTTTCATGTTAAGTGAGTTATTATTTTTCCTGATTTTTTACAAAGTCCATTATGTTTGGGCCCATAACTTAAAGAATTTATACTTTTCAGTCTTAATTTCTGGCATGTACATAGGAACTATATAGAGGAATATTTATGGTAAATATGAGGAAAAACAGATGAGTAGTTTTGATATTAGGCAGTCCTGAAGTTTGAAAATAGGATTTTAATAAAAAATTGAGGTTTTTCCTTAATTTCTCAAAGGAACGAAGTCGCAAAGACCCAGTTTTCGGCTTGGTAGGAGATCTTGGGGATATCTAACATTATGCTGAATTTTGGATTCCTAGGTCTTACGGTTTCAAAACGTGCCACATCTACGGACGGACGGACGGACGGACAGACGGACGGACGACGGACAATGGACCACAACTATAGCTCAGATGACTTATAGTCAGCTGAGCTAAAAACCCAATTATTGAGATACACTGACATCAAGAAGATACCGAAAATATTGAATTTCCACTCAATACCAGTTAGCCATCAGGCCAGGCTGCTTAGCAACCAAAATGAAGGAAATTGACTTTAATTATTAGACTTTGGTACTAATTGAAGAATCAGCAGGCTACAGCTAAATGAACATGCTATATGTGCATGGGCTGACCTCTGTAATCACAGGTAAATGAGAAATCATGTCAGATACATTTCAATCCTTGTATGTGTCACAAGATATCATGCCAGAGTTGGCATCTAAGGCTGTTAGATTGTCAAAAACATTTTTAATGGGATTCATTCATTCTGTCAGATTTTAAGATGTTTGAATTGTCAAGGGTCGGAATGTCAAGTCACCACTGTAATTAGCTCATGGCTATACAGCATTAATATTCATAGATCCACTGATCATTATCAGTTTTGGTCAAAATTAAGGTACTCACGATGACAAATTATGTGGTTCTGGAATCTTGTCAGAGAACTGAGTGTGACCATTAACATCAAGGAATCCACATATATGCTTTGGATTCTTGGAGTTGAGCATCGTGTGACTGCAAAACAGAATAAATAATCTTTAAGGGTATTAGTAGCATGATACAATGCTTAATTCAGCATCAAAGATAAACTCAATCTAAAACTTGTTAATACATCTGGTAAGGAGGTTGCATTTTCACCTGTTGTCTGTATGTGTTTTTCTGTTAGCAGATTTTCACAAGACATTATGGGCAGCTCGAGCATCAGCCAGGGAATACACCACTGAAATCTCATGTGGGCTGTGCAGGTAAAAGGCTGGATCCAGTTGGACTGTTTTCCTTGGCAGATATGTGCTCTACCGGGGGTAATTTTTGCTTCACATGAAATTTGTAACAACCCCTACAATTTTCTCCTCCAATACTTCTATTGGTAAGATAAACATATTAGCATGTGGGTTGTTGTATGATGGCAGCATTGCATAAAGAACAGAGACTGGGCCCTGATGTGACTGGCTGTGGCTAGTGTCACACCCTTATTGGCAGAGATCATATTAGTGCCATCATATTTTTGACCAGTCACAAAAAAAAAGTTTTTTATTAATAAAAAAAAATAAAATAAAATTGATTTTCTGACCAGAAATGGGTTCATTTTATGCAATATCTATATTAATCCATTTTTATAGACAAATGTGTTGAGTAATATCACAATGGGATTTTGAATGCTTTGACCTTAAATAGCCTGCAGTACTCATGTTGCCTGTTTCTGGTTTGTTCGAGTACCTACCACTGGACTGGGGCCGTGTTGTGGAAGAATGGTCTGTATCCTGTGATGCACTCGAAAGCTGTGATGCCCAGAGACCAGTAGTCTACTGTGGAGGAGTACTTCTGAGCAGACAGAAGCTCTGGCGCCTTAAAGTTACACAAAATACATGTACAAGAGATCTGAATATGGTAACAATTTTCATCTGGAAGATCTATTCACACAGTGCATATATTTGAAATTTTGTGTTTAAAGGTGCCCAATCACCAACCTTTTGAAAAAGAATTTATATGATTTCAGGCTTCCTCTGTATAAATGTTAATGATCCAACAGTAATTTTGGGTGTGAAAAGTTTTTACAGTGCTTTTGTGAAGGAGTTTTGAACTTGTTGATCAACAACATGTTTGTAAACACAGCATGCAGACAAATGAGAAAACAAGTAACCTAAGGTGGTAGGTTGATTATACATATGCGGAAGTAGAAAGGTCACATGATGCAAAACCCAAATTGCAAAGCCCTTGTTGAATTTGTTCTGATTATTTTGGTAGGCCACTACATTTAATTATCCTGTTGATAAAAACAAAACAAGCAGCCTGTGTGTGGTGATATCCATGTTTTCTGGCCTATTTTTATATAAGCTCCAAGGGATTACCTTTAGTTTATAAAGGTCAAATATGTGATAGGGCCCCTTTAAGCCAGACAAGGGTACATGTCTGATGATCCTTTATGATAGATATTTACATGTTTGATATACATATACCAACTCTTATATTATAAGCTAGATGGTAATGAATGACTGAAATATTAGACTTTAACAATATTATCTGAATATGTGAAGAGAAAAGCACAAAATTTAACAAAAAAATGCAGATCTGTGACAGGAAAGTTAATACAGTTTCTGAGTAGGAATTTCTGTAGTAAAGAAGGGTGGGTCTACGGTAACAACAATAACAAGTAATTTGATTTGACTTACCAAATACTGCATAGTTCCCACAAAGGAGGTACATAAACTTCCCTGGTCAAGATCCTTGGCGTAGCCCAGATCAATTACTTTGTAGATAAACTGAAACAAGCAGTATTAACAAATGAAGAACTAAACTAGTATTTTAGTTTTGTTGACTGCTTTACAATATAAATAATGATTTTTTCACCTGATTAGCTTGTGGAGCGGCTTAATGGGCAAGCCACAAAACACACCTTTTAAGTTTCCCCATTATTTTTTTGCTAAATGCCCTCTTTGGACAAAAAAAAAAAGTTTTGGTTCTCAGGCACTTATTTCAGAAATCAATGTTGGCGGACAATTTTTTTTTTTTACTTTTTTTTTTAATGTTTCGATTAAAATGTCATATGTTCAGGGAAAAGCGTGATAATAACATATTTTTTTTTGCTAAATGAGTAAAAGCACTACAAAACAAAGGAAATTTTATTAAAATTGTAATATTTTATCTTCTTGAAAGAAATGTCCGAATGGCTTGAGCTCAAAATTGGTAAGTTTCTATTGAAAATCAAAATAAAAAATTTTGATGCGGGGCATAACATTTATGCAGGCAGTGCCTGAGAACCATACCTTTAATTTTTTTGGCCTAAGTGCTCCTAATGCTTTTTGTTTAAAACCAGCAAATTTACCTACCTCTTCTGTAATTTCTGGCTTACTAAGTGTACATAGGTAAATCACTTTAAGAAATTTCTGTGACTGATGTATGTGCTTTTTTATTACATGCTGTTATTTAAACACACAGTACATGAGCCCATGTTGACATACAGAAGCAACAATGTAACTGGAGGTCATTGCTGTATACATACGTCCTGATGTTGAAAGGTCACTAGTTGCAAAATTTTCAAAAGCCCTTTGCAAAACTCTGGTTTATCTGACTTGGTCAAGATGTCCTTATTGAATGTGTTTGGATTATTTTGGTGGGTCCCCAATATGTAATAAACATGTGAATATACACAAAATGAACAGCCTGTGTATGGTAGGGTTGGCATTTTCTAGCCTATTTTTATAAAAGGTTAAAGGGATTTTCTACAGCTAATAGACATCAGATATTGGTATAGGCCCTTTTAATGCACTGCTTTTTGTGGGCATACTTTTATCCTTGTCTTAACTGTGCTATAGTCTGTTTCACCACCTGCTGTCAACCTGTTTTTTGTTGATGATTTTCTTAAAAATTTATATTTTTCAATAATTTCAAAGAAAATAAAATATGGAAGTGACAACCTAATATGGCAACTGAGAATTTGACAATAAATCTGCCGATTATGTTTCACAACATTCTTATCTCTTCACCGTGATCTGGCAGGTATGATGTGTCCCTCCATAAGTAGCCATCTTTGTTTTAGCTGGTTATATTTTTTAGAGTGTTTACATGACATCATCCAATCAGAAGCTGCTAGTTGAGGCTATTTTTGCCTGTGACCAATGACCTTAACTGCCATAAATGGGTCTGATATGTTGTAAAACGTAGACTGATTTCTCATATTTTCAAATAATTCTGTTTCATAAATAAGGTGTAAGGTAGGTATTTATTTACCTTGTTCAAAATTAGGTCCTTTAATCCTCTGCTCTCCAGTGTAATTGTTTCCCTTGAAATGTACTTAAAAAAAATTTTCATAGCAAAAAACAGGTGGACATGAAGGGATGAAACGAACTATAGTTGATTCTGATTCATTCAAAATATGAAAGATGACACTTATCTCTGATTACCTTATACTGCCATCCATGCAATGCATCAGAAAATCATATGGCCAAAAAAAAAAGGTTGAGCTCACAGGTACTTTTTTTCAGAAATCAGTGCACAAGGGCAATATTTTTTTATCTTTTGTCTATGTTTCGATGAAAAATTCATATGATCAGAGAAAAACATTACAATAACAGAATCTTTATGCTTAACAGATAAAAGCACTACACTACAAAGAAAATCTGATCAAAATTGTATTATTTATCTTCTTGAAAGAAATGTCCAAGGGGCTGGAGCTCAAAATTGGGAAATGCCTATTGAAATCAAAATAAAATTTTTGATCTGGGGGGAGAGGGTAAAATTGATGCGCACGGTGCTGGAGAGCCCTATTTCTTTTTTTTTTTGGCCTTAGGTTTAAAGGCTCTATGTATGAAATATTTTGTTATGGAGATAGTTAAGCCTGCTAAACCATCCCTGAATTTGTTATGTGTATTTATCACCATTATTTATAAGGTATCATATTTTTGATGATATCTTTGGCCATATCTTACCCTGTCATCCACCTCCTGTATAACAATATTATCAGGTTTTAAGTCCCGATGTATGATGCGGTTGTTATGGAGGTACTCCACACCGGCTGCGACATCCTTCAGAATGTCACGAATCTGGTACTCGGGCAGTCCGCCCGCATTCTGTGGTAACATCAAGACCTGAAATAAAGTCAAATTTAAAACCTGATTGTTTGTGTGTTTGTAATTAATATAAACTTTATATATTCTGCATGGATTGTAAATATGGTTATAATAACCAATATGAAGCATGACTAACATGGTGGCATTCGGAAGTCTGTAGTGATGGTAGCAAACAGAGGACCTGGAGAAAACCGACAATCTAAGATGGGCCACTACAACCCACTGTCATAACCACACCAGGAATTAAAAGCCAGCAGGGAGAGCCATGCATTTTCCCCATCAAATGCAGTGGTAAGTTATTGATTACCATCTTTATTCTAATTTTGTGACCACCTAAAAATAATTTATTTTCTTAAAGGCAGAATATTGCAGGAAATATGAAAATTATGTTCCTGCTGATTTTTCTGTGGTCGAGATTTTAGAGGTAGCCATTGGTGATATTAATCAGTGACCATTTTCCTTAGAACTGACAATCTTCTTGCATTTTTGTGTAACTGATCTTTATGAATATTAAGTATTAGTATGAGTATTAAGCATGCACATTGTAAAGAAGTCATAATATCTGGAAAAGATCTTTTCTTTTTAATTCTTTCAGAAAAATATGGAAGGTGGGACCAAAAAGCAGCTACTGATGTTGAACTCTTGAGTAGCAGATGCGTTTACCACCAATTCCTGACACAATTTATTGACTACAACCGAGGTAGCAATAGTTTAATTGGATGCAAACTAGCAAACTGAAATATAAATTTGGATAAAATTAAAAAAAAAATAAAGGATGCCACATGTGATACAGTAAAACTGTCACTGCGCAGTGAACACATTTCTCCTGACAATACAAAAGCTGGGAGTCATTTTACCTTCCTCAGATCGCCCCGTTTGCAGAACTCCATGGCCATCGGTGGCAGGTCTTTGTCATGTATGGTGAGTTCTGGAGGAAGTTCCCGAGCTTTTACGACATTTTCATGATTAAGTCGCAGCATAATCTTAACCTCTGACCTCCATCGCTGTTTATGTTTCTCTGTTAGTTCACTCTTCAACCGTATCTTTTTCACTGCTAGATAATCTCCAGTTTCCTACAGAAAATAGAATATATAAAGTAATATTTTTTCTCAATCTCAGGTAGAACTGAATTTTTTTTCACTAAGTAAGAATTATTCATTAATTATTTAATTATAACTAAACTATATCATTGTCTATGTGTTTTATTTAGCCTTATAAACAGGTAATTGCTAATCTAGACCATAATGTAGGCCAACAGCCCTACACCATGTCATTACTTGATGCAGCTTGATGAAGGTGGGCTTTTTAAAACTTCTATAATAAACTAAACATTCGTGGGTTTTTTAATTTAATGAAAAAAAAGCAAATTCAAAGAATTTATGTCTTCCGCTTCTGCCATAAAATCAGACAGACAAACAGACAGAGAGAGGGACAGACAGACAAAATGAAACCAAAATCAATGTTCCTTCCAAGAAAGCAGGGGACAATAAATTACCCATAAATTCAACAAAAATAAAACCCCTTCAATCAATTGAGAATCCACAGTATTACATACCTTGTGTTTCCACAGAGACACCACACCAAAGCCTCCTTGTCCTAATGTTCGTTCCTCTACCCAGTCCCCGATCTGTGACGCTCTCTGTTGGTGCATCGTCACCGCACCTGGACCATGGTGAGCCATCTTGTAACTAACGGGATGGCAGGGCACTGAAATAACCAAAGAACATTACACATACATGTACCTGTCAGACAGAGAATTTACAATTAAAGCCAGTAGAATTCATTTGAGTCAAGGCTTACTGTGTACATAATAATAATTAATAATAATTTATTTATAAACAATGATAATTTATTCATTTGATACTGCACCACCTTCCACCACTCAGTGTTGCTCAGAAGCACCCTACAATAACATGCATGAATTAATTTAAAATTTAAAATGAGATAAATGAAAAACTAGATGTGTCGGAACGACACGAAAGCCCCCGCCTGGGGCAAATTAGAAACATTTGTTAAATTTTGTAAAATTTTTTAAGTTCCGGAAGTGTTGTATGGTCAAAAGTAGGTCAACAAGGGCAAAATGCAAACTCGATCTGTAAAGGGTCATTATCAAGCAACACACCAAAAATCAGGCCAGTATCTGCAGGCATTGTGAAAAAAAGTCCATATATGTGCATTTTTCAGGAAAATTTCTGTCTTTCATAAAATTTTCTATGTTCAGGATCTGTCATATGGTGAAAAATAGGTTAACCGGGACGAAACGCGAACTCGATCTGTAACTGGTCATTATCTGCCCACACACCAAAAATCAGACCAATATCTGCAGGCATTGCGAAAAAAAGTCCGTACATGTGTATTTGTCATGAAAATTTATATTTTTCATGAAATTTTCTAAGTTTAGGAGCCGCAAACGGTCAAAATTAGGTCAACCGGGACGAAACGCGAACTCGATCTGTAACTGGTCATTATCTGCCCACACACCAAAAATCAGGCCAATATCTGCAGGCATTGCGAAAAAAAGTCCGTACAACTGTTTGATTTCGGAATGACGGAATGACGGACATGGGTAAAACTATATGCCCTGGCCACTTTGTGGCGGGGGCATAATATAAATACTGAAAAAGTGTGAGAATTCACAAAGATTTTTAAGAGTCTATAAGTAGTGAGTTTAGTTTCTTCTTGAAAGTGTCATATGAGTCGCACATTTTTAGGATCACAGGCAACTGATTCCATAACTTTCAAGTATGGTGCAATGACTGCAAAGGCGTGGTCTCAACTGAATCTAGTTCTGAAAGCTGGTTGCTACAGGAGTAGCTGGCTGTTTAATTGGAGACTCCTTGATGGCACAAATGGGAACACAAGCTCAGACAAATATGCTGGGGCTAAACCATTCACACACAGATAAGTTAGACACCAAGCCTTGAAACTGGGCCAGTGAAGATCCCTCAGAATTCCTGTGATGCTGTCCCTCATACACTTCCTGGTGACTATCTGAGCTGCACAGTTCTTAAAGGGGCACAATCACCTATCTGACCTTTATAAACTAAAGGTTACTCCTTGGAGCTTTCATAAAAAAAGGCCAGAAAACGTGGATATCACGGCACACAGGCTGCTTGTTTTGTTCAAATCAACAATTTTTAATAGGTGGGGGCCCGCAAAAATTAAACAATTCATCAAAGGGAATCTGGCACCAAGTCAGATAATCCAGAGCTTTGCAAATTGTGTTTTGCAACAAGTGACCTTTCTACCTCCGCATATATGCACCCCACCACCTTACGTTACATGTTTTTCGCATTTGTCAACATTGCTGTGTTTACAAACAATTTGTTGATAAGCAAGTTCACATATCCTTCACGAAGGCCTGATAAGAACTTTTGATAAACCAAAATTACCCTTAGTTACATAGAGGATGCCAGAAATCACATAAATTCTTTTTCATAAGGCAGGTGAATGGGCACCTTTAACACGCTGCAGTTTAGCAATCTGCCCAGCTGGTATATTGAGATGGGGTGAGTTGCAGCTAATATTGAACTATAGCTATTTCCTGTTATGAAATGTTCTTTCTTAACAAATATGGCTTTGTGATGGATGTTTTAAGCTTGTTTATCTACAAGCTGTTACTGTTAGTAAACACTCTACATGCACCAATGTTTACAAAAAGAAAAATCATGTAACCAAAGGTGGTTTACTGCGTATGCATATCACTGGTAGTTGCAAAACGCCATTTGCAAAACTTTTGCCGCCACATGTCCTTGTTGAATGTGTTGGGTTATTTTCGTGAGAGCCTCACATCAATAACGCAAGAATTTAACAAAAATGAACAGCCTGTGTTCATCGGACCTGGTATTTCCAAGGAAATACAAAATACACGCACATTAAGCATGCATGTATACAAAGACGAATTATGTTAAAATGTACTATTTCATAAAACATACCTGGTCCTTTACAGAGTTGGCAAGTGTCTGGAGTACTGCATTTATTCCAATTTGGGGACCACTTAAAAACAATTAATTTTCTCAGAGGTTGAGATAATGGAGGATATTTGAAAATTATCTTCCTGCTGAATTTGCGGGGGTAGAGGGTTTAGAGGCATGCGGTTGGATAACCTTCCCTAGAGACGCTGAGCCTCTCTGACACTCAAGCTGTCATATGGATTGAGTGATAATATGAGTATTTATAAGTTTGATTTGTTAACTTAACAATATTTCCTACAAACAGGCTTCCAACTGTCACATGAATTATACGGAGTCTGCAAATGATTAATCAAACTGAGCTCATTCACTTTACAAAATGGTCACTACTTCTCGTGTAGGTACGATCCCTTGACATTAAATGGCAACTCATGTAACTACCAGCTGTTTCAAGTTTACCAACCAGGCAGTGATATCAGGGGGCAGAAAGGAGACAAGCACTCAAGCAGCTGCATGCAAGTTGGAAGAAGACTTTATAAAACATAACTGGCTGTTATCAGATAACTTTTATTTGCGTAATACGTAATAAATATAGAAAAGTAAAGGCTTGTTAAATTATATACAAGTGGAAATGGTCCTAGCTCCCATGCCCTCAATCGGACCCTGTTTTGTAAACCCAGTCACCCATCCAAAAACCAAACCACGGTCATTCAAGCTTAACTAAGATGTTAGCTCCAACAGTGTCATAGATGTTCCACCACGCGTGCTTCCTCGTATATTGTTAATATTATTGCTAAATATCCCATGTAAATTGCACATGGGGCCGTATGTACCAGGAATGGTACACGAGTTTGCTAAGTCACAGACGCCCATAGGGAACTTGAACGCTTTATGAAAAACAATCTTTGTATTTTAAAAAAATTTTATTGCAAACAAGCTCAAGTTTGATATGAATGCTCAGTGTAATAAGAATCTAGTCAGATACAAACTGTGGTGCCCGCAAGAAACATTTCACCTAAACATCGTCGACAGAAAACATTGTTGGCAGTCGCGAAATTAGAGTCTTTTTAGCAAATCTGCTTTTGAATTATTTTTGGGGGTCAAGAAATTAGCGGGATTGCCAAATTGGAATAAATACAGTAGTGTGTACCACTAAAAACATACCAGAAGTAAATGCACGTGAATATATATATGTATAACATCCAACCCACGCGTCAAGTGTCTGCACTTAATTCCTGATAGGATGAGCTATAAGTTTCATTCACGTGGATTTATCTGTGGTATTTATGTTCAAAATGGATTGTGAGTCCAAACTTTTTGGGCCAATGGGTGCATAATTTCCTAAACACAGGCAGGTAGAGAAATAGGCAGCGGGAGTTAGTAATGGGTTGATGAAAGATAATAATTGATGATCTGTTGAGTAGATGCAAACAATCTGATGATTGATCTTGCAGTGCCATAATCGACTGTAAATTTTTGTGGGTAACTAAGGCTTTGTGACGAGGAAATGTGGGCTTTTATATACATTATGCAAGCAAACTTGAAAAAAATTTGCATTTACTAAATGAAACTTAATTCCTAAGTAACCATATATATATATATATATATATATATATATATATATATATATATATATATATATATGTAGACATATAGGCTATTGAATTATGGGTAATTGTGCATTTTAGCATTTTTTTTAAGAGGCTTATTTTACAATCTTTAATGCAAATTATAAACAAAAGTAATATTCTGTAATATACAGGAGATGTATAATTTTAGAAAAATAAGGGCTATATAATGAAAGGTTTTTTTTAGATATAAAATGTCTCAACAGTCAAAGTTATTGGTCAAATATTCATCGTCCGCCATAACGTTATGCATGACATTGATGATGTCGCCATAAAAACAAGCTATATTTTAGCATTTTTGCTTATTATTTCAAAAATATATTGGTTTTCAAACATTGTAGGCCTTATTCTCATACAAGTAAATATTTCTCCTTATTATAAAATAAACAAAATTTGGAAATAATGCTTTAAAATGGTACAATAAGCCTTTTACAAAAACCTGCTAAAATGCACAATTACCAAATTATGACATTATTAGCCAGCAAGTAGGCTTATGTATCAGTTGAGATGATGTACCCATCTAAATATGGTCCAAAAGTTTATACTATTAAACAACCGATTATACCTGATTATCAGTCAGTAGAGGTCATGATTGATTATGAAATAACCACAAATTTCCAACACAACTGGGAGTAGCATCAGTTTCTCATTAATTAGGATTATGTACTTAAATGTCTAGTCTGTTAGGCATTTGAAGGCAGGAAACAGTCTCAGTGTTCATCACAGAGACATTACAGGGTCAAGGTGTAATCCTGCTAAAGTCTGTTCCCATAAAATGTTACCCTCTAGGTTTTGGAAGATAAATTGAATGAGGTTAAAGTGAATGTACCTATCATTGAATGAATAAGGTCCTTAGGTATCTATTTGGTAGAAACCAGCACAATACCTTGAAAATAAACGGAGTAAAACAATATGATATCTGAGCAATGACTGATCAATCCATTCTGTGGTGGCATGTGTACTTAAGGGGCAGACATTGACAGCATGATATATTAGTCACTTTTTTTACATACAAGATAAAATACATGATCACTTGAAAGACACCATGCAGCATTGCATGAAGATGCACCAAAAAAGGTCCTGAAACTAAAAAATTTAATCAAATATTTCATTCTCAATTGTTAATCAATGACAGCATATAATAGTAGCATTGATTATCAAATATTGAACAGAAACACCAAAATGAACTTTCATTTTTTTTTTTTTTTTTTTGCTGAAGAGGGATGGGCAGGCCTAAGAATAAGGCTTAGTTATTACACTATCAATTAGGTCTGTTATTCATGTTATTTACAATTTTGTCTTTGTGGTATGAAGTTCAATGAACAGACTAAAAAAATAGTCTCCCTATAGTCAAAATGAAATCATAGTCATGGGCCTCAGGCTGATCTGCCATCATAGTACAAGTCACTTGATCATTCAGGATGTAATATACAAAGAAGAGACCGAGCCACTATAGAACGCGGGCGTCAGAGTGAATATAGGATCACTCACGCACTGTCTCGTCGAGGTTACGAGTGTATACTGACAGACGTTATGATGTTTATGAATTATGTAATGGAGGAGAGTGTAAGTGGCAGATAAAAGTGACAACATTAAGATGCAAGCAGCAGTATCCTATGGTTGTTGGGCTGAAGCCCGCGTTCTATAGTAGTAACGAAGAAACAAGTGATTCGTTAATATGTTTTCAGAGGAAATGAACATCATCACGTCAATCTTGGTGACATGTCTGATCATATGTCATGTTGCACGCACTAGACAGAGTCAGTATACTTTAGTTTAGTGTACAGAACAACCACAACCTGATAGTGATACCATGACTGAAAACTTTGCGAAGGTCCACCGTTGGTGTTCTCTTTAAAGTTTAACCATAAGAATAACAAGCTTACCTGGCTAAAACTGATCTTTACGACCGTGTCAATTCATCTTTCATCCGCTGTCGTTCTCAGAATACAGCCTGTGGGTGAAGTTAAACCAGATAACAGTTGTGAAACTGTCACATCTGACAACTGTGTGGTGGGGAACCAACCAGGAAGTCCCCGTTCTAAAAATAGAAATTTGTTGTGCGGAAAAGTTACCGCAAAGACATGAAAAGTCTCGGGGGTCCCCAATCATGTAGTTAGAGCCACCTATCGGCTCTCTCAAAAGTGACTAGTAAGCTGGTACATTTGCGTGTCTCACCCAAGATCGTAAATTTTGTATTAACTGGCTGCATATGTGGATGTATTGTTTTTCTTCTTTATTGCATGACCAGAGACCACAAATTTAGAACGAATCTAGGAAGAGAATGGCAATAATATGATAATTAAATCCTGTTGAGATGGAGAGGTAATGTGCTTGTTCTAAGTTTATTCATGGAGATAGATTTAGATATAAGATAAAGTTCTATCTCCAAGATCTAACCACAAGTGACAAATACTTTCAGTTTTGCTGCTGTTTAACGGGTAAAAGGCAAAATGACTGAATTATGCAAATTTTTGTATTCGTGTGTTATAGCTCCTAATTCAACACAATCAATAGTTTAACCAACTGAAGCTTAATTGTGTTTTATTATAGGCATCACATAAATTAAACTGTAATTATAATTTAAAGTTGTACACTTGGCATCCGTTAAAACTTTTCATATGTTTTTGGACAATATTAAAGATACATATTCCGATATCAATGACTTAAGATAATCCCTTCAACACTTTATAAATAAAATAGGCAAGAAAAATTAAAATGCCTAGCCCATATGACTGTTAAATTTGTTTATTGCCGGAGCGCCAGATGATTTGGTTTGTATTTTATTTATAACTGAAAGAGGTAGAATAAAGTATATTCACCAGATACTTATCTCAGCCTCCAATCTATGATGGGGGTACTGATAAGGTAAATCGGTGTGTTTGCATGTAACCATCTGTTCGAAATTGTAAGCTCTGATGAAATCTCTATATATATATATATATATATATATATATATATATATAACCAGGTTCACTCGGTACTCAAATATCATCCAGGTTTACTCTTTGTTTAAAGCAACAATTTTTCTTATGTGTAGACTTTAAAAAAATTGTGATTTTTGTAATTTACGGAGGACAAACTATTCATTTAGGCAAAAAAAAAAATAAATAACAAGTATGGTTCTCAGGCTCCGCCCGCATAAATTTTAAACCCAAGCATCAATATTTTTTATTTTGATTTTCAATAGAAACTTTCCAATGTTGAGCTGCATCCTCTCGGAAATTTCTTGCAAGAATATAAAATAATAGAATTTTGATTAAAAAAATTCCTTTGATTTGTAGTGCTTTTACTTGTTTAGCAAATATAAAATCTGTTATTATTATGCTTTTCCCTGATCATATGACACTTTAATCGAAACATAGGCCTACAAAAATGGTAAAAAAAAATCGCTCGCCCGCATTAATTTCTGAAAAAAAAGTGCCTGAAAACCAAACCTTATTTTTTTGTTGCCTTAACCATCCGTTTTCCTATAATTAGATCAGCAAGTTTTCCATGAATTTATTAAGTCTTTTGTAAAATTAAATAAAATCTCTGAATAGGTTACATTGCAAAAACATGAATGTGCAGGTTACCCAAGGAAAGGGAAATAGTCCAGTGATTTTACACCAGGAGATTTTATTTATTATTTATTTTTTTATACAGACTGCTGAAGGGTTCAGACGTTTGGGCTTAGCTTGTGTGTAGACTCATGTTTGGAATGGAAATTTATAAGCCGGACTTACCTGCCAGATCCGTTTAGAGTAAACGGATGCATTGGAAATCATACTCAGCATAAATTGTTATTATTATATAAATATTAATTATAGATGAAATATCTGACATGTTTATCTATATATTACCACGGACATTCATTAATTATAATAATGTATTTCGATAAGGAAAGTGCATTCACCTTGTGATTTCCGAATGAACCAGTTCCAACTTTAACCACCATCCTATAGTCATAATAAATGATAATTACCGAAACATTGCTAATTAATGGTTGAGATGCGGACCTAATTTTAACATGGTACCCAGGACAAGATTTTGCTCACGGACAGCTTATCAGGTGCTGTCATCTAGTGACAAAAAATGAAACAAATATAGCCATAGTTTTCCCTCCTCATTTCCTCATCGGTTAACGGTCTGGCACAATAAACACAGATGTATATCATGGACAGATGTATATATATGTTTTAACTACAGAAGGGGTAATTAAATGTTGACAATAGCATTAATGAAACAAGTAGCCTGTTATTAGGAAAGCAAATGTTCGCTACCACAGCCATTAATATTCCGAATTAGGGGATGTACAATGCATGGGGTCTAATATGAATTTAAAGCACTTTTGAACTGAATTTAGATATAGGGGTTTCAGACAATAATAATACCTTAACGGGCATGATTTGCCATATTGCTTATTGTCTCTGAAACAGGGATGTAGTCGAGTCCACAACATCCAAATCTGAGTCCAAGCAAGTCCTAGTCCTTGAGGTTCCAGTCCAAGTCCACCTTCTTCGAGTCCGAGTCATATTGAACCCGAATCCAAATCAGAGTCCGAATGCAATACAAATAAAAAGCAATTTAAAATGGAAATTTCATATGATCGTTTACACTTTAAGTTAGTTGAAGCATGCATTATATTGGTTAATAAAATTTATAGCTTCCGATGCTGAACAAAGCGTGTTATATATAGTGTTATTATTTTGTAATATTCTGTTAGTAAGTGTTTACATTATGTAATATGGTTTTTTAAATAATGCTCACTCCATGTAAAAATATCTTGTTACCAATGTTAACCCAGCCTTGGATATGGAATAATTCTGAAAGTAAGAACGGGTTTCAGCGTCGGGTTATGCATGGATAAAAGATTGAAGATCCAAGGTCATAGCAAAATTAAATGTTGGATAAAACTGGAAATGCAAGAATTGATTCCCTATGTCAATCAAGTTATGTGACTGCTGTTTTTTTCACAGATTTGTTTTGATAGAGGCAGCCACCTCAGTCCATTTTGAGTGCTTATCTAATTCCTAATCCAGGTACATTGTATTTACATCTACAGAGTTTCATTTCGTTTTCGAACTAAGTGACAGGGCAGTAGCACTTGCTTCCTATCATGTTATCATGTATCCTGCTGTCAATCAGGTCAGGTGTCTACCGCACCTGCGGTTCCTGGGTGTGTAGTCATCCCCACTGCTCGGTCATAACACCGAAGAATCCCGCAAAGACGCACTCATTCGTGAACGATACAAAGCTCAGGGGCACAGCCTTCCCATTTAGCCTGAGGAGCGCTCTCCCTGGATAAGGGCGGACCGTGAATAAAATCTCACCGCCACTCTGCTGAGATTTAAAAGTCATGACCACCCCCCCCCCCCCCCCCCACAATCCGGACTTTGAGTCCTGTAACACAGAAACTGGTACGATCGCAGTTTATTTAGTTAAGGAGACATGAATTGGTAATCGCACACTCTTAATGGGTCCCAAGTTATGTCATTCTTGACCTCCACGTTGCGTGACAACTGTAACAAGACTTTAAAAGATTTTAACCTTTATATTTGAGGACAATGGGTAAACATGGTTTAGAGGTTTTCCTGGGACACAAAATGATCCGTACGAGATTTAGATATCGTGTAGACAAATGTGTGGGGACAAAAGAATAAATTAAAGTTGCCATTTTAGTTTGAAAACAAGTAAAACACAAACACACACAAAAACAAGAAAACATCACACAGAGAATGTCCTGCAATTAGAGCAAACGGTGTCACGTGACCTCGTATTGGACCAAGCGGTGTCTTCCTGTCAAGTTTGTAAACCCACACGGTCGACATTATCGGTGGTCTGCATGTTACAGTTCAATCAACATGACTATAAATGTCAATTTTAAACATCACTTGCTTCTGTTTATCAGCTCAGCGACTTTACGACTGGCTCGACCCCTGGACTCTTTCCATACCAGGACGGTTATTACAGAAGAAGCATTGGTGTACCTAAACAGCTGTCAATTGACAGTACTGTCAGGCCAAAGAAACGATGCCACTGACTGTTGACAGGATGCTGTGTAGATTATTGACCAGAAACAGGACACCACCATAGGTGATCACTCTTTTACAAAATAAAGCATTACAATTTTCCCCCATTTCCTTGGCACATGCGCAGTTAACTGATTTAATTTTCATTCAATGGTTAAATATTGTACATAATGCTTAAATATTTCGATACGCTACTTCTCCTTAAATATACAAAACCGGGTACAGTATACATAGGAGTTGTTCACAGATGAACAGAAACATTGTCTTGTATCCGGTTGTTTTGTCCGAAACAAGTGAAAGCACTACAAAACAAAAGAAATTTTGAAAGAAATATCCGAGCGGCTGGAGCTCAAAATTGGTAAGTTTCTATTGAAAATCAAAATAAACAATTTTGATGCGGGGGTTTAAAATTGATGCTGGCGGTGCCTGAGAACCATACCTATTTTTTTGGCGTAACACATACATTAACACTGCCAGACAATAAAAATTACCCCTCCTCCTTATAAATCAAAAACATATATTGGTTTCTATTGATGTAAATTGATTTAAGTGGAATGTGATGATGATTTTGTAATATTTATTGGAAGTTTAGGTTTCTGCTATATATTGTATGTCTGGTGTTACAATTTATCAGATATTCAGTCATCTTTTTTCAGAAATGATGAAAGCTCTCTCCTGAACTGAAAATTTCAGCGACTCCACATCTTCAAACAGTTATATTTACAACTTGTTTTGCTCCAGAAATGTCTACAAATGTAAGACAAATTACTGTAAAAAAAGGCAAGTAACGGCCGCCACATGTAAAATTCATGAAGTCTCTAAATCAATGTTTCTTTTGGAAGTCTTTTATTATACTACACTGATAAAGTGGCAAAGATGCGAAAAGCCAAAAAAAAATAATAAATAAATAAATAAAATAAAATAAAGGGCATGGTTCTCAGGCACCGCCCGCATCAATTTTAAACCCGCACATCAACTTTTTTTATTTTGTTTTCAGTAGAAACTTACTAGTTTTGATCTGCAGCCGCTCGGACATTTCTCTGATGAAGATAAAATACAATTTTGATACAATTTCCTTTGTTGTGTAGGACTTTTACTTTTTACTTTTTTAATTTTGATACAATTTCCTTTGTTGTGTAGGACTTTTACTTTTTACTTTTTTAATTTTGATACAATTTCCTTTGTTGTGTAGGACTTTTACTTTTTACTTTTTTAATTTTGATATTTTCCTTTGTTGTGTAGGACTTTTACTTTTTACTTTTTTAATTTTGATACAATTTCCTTTGATGTGTAGGACTTTTACTTTTTTAAAAAAAAAAGTTGTATACGTTGTATACTTAATCATTTGATAAAATATTGTACAGACATGAACAGGGAACTAAACAAGAGGCGTGCATAAAGTTTCACGTCCTTATATTTCATAGGAAGCCCTGTGATTTTAATATTATTCCGTGCCGTTTGCAGCGTATAAAAACATCTTATATTAACGTTGCATATAATGAATGGTATAGCTGCATATGCTGTTTAAACCAGTGTAAGGTATCTGTATGCATTCGTACATAGTTAATGCATGTGTATATAGATTGGTAGGTTAATGCCACAAGAACAGAGGTCCTAGTTTTTCATTGTCCATGTAATATAGTAATACTGAAAAAAAAAATATATACAATTCGCCTAATTCCACAAGATCAAGAGGTTATTCTTTGAGCCGCTATATATCTGTGTCCACATATGCTTATATTTTATCATATATTAGTTGTGACCATATCCATACAATGCCCCCCCCACACACACACACATATACACACATTTTGGCAAAGGAAGTCACAGTGCCGCCCCCGCCCCCTGCTAAAGGAAATAGCGCCCCTGATCCATTTACTTATCCATGTCCAGACAAGTGGAAACACAGCTTAAATCTGCAGACCATGCCGCCAGTCGGGACCCTCGTCGTTATTCCGGACACGTTTCTCTTTATGTATGCCCACGCGTCGACCTTTCCACCATGTATCTGGTCTTTTGGCCTGGAGATTAACGGAATTTCTTTGACGGTCCAAGTGACTGGATCTTGTTTCTTTTATCCCCGCTTAACCGCCAGCATGCACTGCAATGCATTATGGATGCCGATTTCATCTGCATTATCCCCTCTTTGTCTAAACTAGATTTAGTTTGACATTTGCTGGCTCGATAAAGAGGTTTTCGATCGGTGAGGAATTTGAAATACATAAAGGCAAAGAAGTAAATATGGCTTTCTAGATGATAATAGTGTTTTCTCTACATGTTGTTGTAAAGGAACTTTTAAAATACCGAATTTATCTCTCACACGTTTTACGTTTTTCTTTCATTACTGTTGCCAGTTCGATAAATTGTAATATATTCTTTGGTCTGGACAAGCTATAGCGCAGTGACGTCAATTTATCTTCGGGCGGGGGCGGGGGGGGGGGGGGGGGGGGGGACTCGCAGGCGTGGGAGGGTTTTATATAGTATAGTATAGTATGGTATATTTTATATAGTATAGAATAGGGAAATTATATATATATATATAACATAATTTAATAATATATATAATATTATATATTTATTATATATACATATAAATATATATATATATATATATATAAATTTATATGTATTAATAAATATATATACTTTTTACTGTCTGAGTGACACATTTCAAATATAGCAGTGAAATGTTTAAAAAAAATAAGGTATTATGTTATATATGGTTTTTGATATGTTTTATTTGAAAATAAACTCAGAAATGGAACCAAAATAAATAGTTCTAAATATTTATATACTTAATTTCCAATATATAAATATTTTTCTCCGAATATGAGAGGTATGATTACATTGACCACCCCCATTCCTACCTCCCAGTGCATGATGACACCCCATGATTCAGTCATACATATTCAAACCCTTGAAGCGAATAAAGTACCTCGAATGACAGACTAAACATATAATATATTTTAATATATTAAAAAAAAATTATATATTGTGATTGGGCATTCAAGTTTATCAACGATAATCAAGGGTTATCGCAACATTTTGATAGATGTCCTTTGTTTTACTGAAATTCCCAATGTCGATATTTTTATTTAAGTTCCGATGCTGTAAAATTCCTTGTTATATATTTAGAAAATGAAAATATTGTTATATGTTGTAACAATTTTCATTGTGGCGATTTATTTCACTTGGTTTATGAATTTAAATTGCTTTCTTCAGTGTAATAGTTTTAAAATACAAGAATCTCGTAAACATGAAACGTATTTTTCAATTACAAACCAAACCCTGAATCAATTCCCGGACATTACACATTCCTAGTTAATTTGTAGTTAACTCTGTGGCAGATTGAAGTGCCCTCTGCAGGACTTCGACCTAACCATTAAAATATTAGCGGCTGTAGTATTTGATTACACAGTATATTTAATACAATGATCTTCGGACAAATACGTAGCGCACTCAACAAACAAACGAGTTGACTCAGCCAGTACTTAATAGACTCTCTCCTGCACGTCAGTCCTTTCACCTGATCACGTGCTTACACAGTGATAATTCTAAAACTACAAAGCCCGCGCGATTAGGTTTATTTGCCCGTACTGTCTGATCAGAATGGTGACGATTAATATGATAAACTGATGGCAAACTTTGAGACAGGAACGAACTTAGTTTACATAGTCTTAGATCCCGGGGTGCAAGGGTTAAGAAAGTATCACCAAGGTGTGTGTTCAAACCTCGGCTATTATAAACTTTCATAAACCGGCCCTACACAGGCCTGGTATAGCCGTCTTTTGAATGTGTATTATTGTACACCTGTGTCACGTTGTATGGAAAGTACTGTTAACTGTACTTAAGTACCCTCTGTGGAAAAATTTGCCAACAGTCCTGTGAACTGCATTTAACAAATCATTTTCAAGGATTAGATTGAGATGCTGATTTGGAATACTTTGCTAGGAAGGACTGAAGATATAATGTTTAAAATGGAGAAATGAAGCAAGATGATGAAACAATCATTTACGAAAACGATGATTACTGACAGGTAGGTGACACTGAGAAACATACACACTTGCGCGCAGGAATGAACAAGCACAGAGAGAGAGAGAGAGAGAGAGAGAGAGAGAGAGAGAGAGAGAGAGAGAGAGAGAGAGAGAGAATTCAGAATAATTTAAATCTACAAACATCATTTTGCAATGAACTTACAGACTAATAAATTTAATTATGCAACATTTATTTTACATCGGACTAACATTTGATTATAATACCATAGTTATTGCATTATACGACCACTGTAAAAGCATCCTTTGTATTAATGTCTCTATATGCATGGCTTCGAGGCATATAATATGGTTACGTGAATCTACAGCGCTGTACATCAGATTAGGTGAGATATCAAATGGCCTTCTGAAAACTTCACCATTGAATATTCATTGAATCCTTTCCAAATGTGTTAAATCTTCTGGAAGGTAACCTGATTCACCACAGACGGTGGCACGTGGTAGTACTTAGAGGAAATTGTTAAATAATAATCAAATAAGATTTTTTCAAGGTTTTGTGTTTGTCTATTATATTATCATGCCATATATTTATGATTAGGAATTAATATATATAAGAACTGTATTTGTTTTTTGTTCATTGCTTTTACCATGCTTTATGATTTATAATATGAAAGATCGGTATGTTTTGAATGGTAAAACATGAGAATAGATTCACTGTATCACATTGGGAGCTAGCAGTCAGCTAATCGAGTCATCAAGTTCAGGTCAAGCAAACGTATTCCAGATCTCATTATATTATCATATAACATAATTGGTTATGAAAAAATATTAACATAGACTCTACATAAAATGAGCCCAATTCCTGGAGGAAAACATTTTGTCACTAAAAACATCAGGTTGTGTGATTTGTTCAAAAACTATTGGCACATCTATGAGCATTGTCAACTCGGCAGAGACGTCACAAACTGGGAAATCCCCTGTGACTAAAATGTTTGGTCTTAGTAAAAGTACAGTATTTCTGCCACTGTCAGTCCAAAATTTTCAGGAGATAATAAAAACAACATGCATTACTAGATCTGAGTTGTTAATAAAATTCAGTCCTTGATGTCACGTGTACCAGCCAATCAATCAGGGCAAAGTCTGGGATCTGGATAAAATGCTCTATTCACACAACAAACTCTCGTGGAATAGCTTTACTTCACCTCGAACTAAAAGTATAAGATCTGGCTCAAACAGAGAGAGAGGGAGTCCTGGTATGATAACATCAAGTTTCTATTTGCTCTCTCCATATATCAGGCAATTCCATAATACTTTCACCATGCTCAATGAATAGACAGCACTGGTCCTATTTCGGAAGCCTACCCCTTAAATTTCATTAGCAGCCACCCGGAAGGTCTTAATACATATTTAGTGCTACAGGAGAAATAATTGTAAAGAAAAACGTGAGATGTGGACTGCATGCCACAGGCCATTCTGATGAGGTACTTTAAAGGAATAAAAACCGGTACCAGAACATTACTTTCCACTGAACATCATAAATTACACTCATATTAACTTATTTTATTTTGCCGCGATGGTATTTTTCTGGAATTTTATGACTATGACATGAAATTTTTCTATTATTTCAATGACTGGTTTTATTTAAGCAATGTAATCAGCTCCCTTGAAAGCAAACGTTTGTTTGCTTTTTTGTGGGCATCGATGAAATAATTGTCGTCGTTCAGGTTGACATTAACTTGAGTAATTCCTCCTGACCGTACTGACCTGGTTTTTGAGAACTAGTTTTCGCCGAAGTCAAGGTAACGTACTCAATCATATTAACATAAAACCAACGTGGTTGTCTAAATTCTACAGCCACACTAATTCTTATTTTAAAAAAAACAGATTTAGTATTGCTTGACGTCAGAAAACATCGACTAAATTCTAATGTATCTGTCCAGTACAAGCCTGAATTGCCAATGATAAGAACGCATTTTATTTTTATTTTTAAAGTAAATTATGAGAGTTTTAGAGGCATCTGAGATTTTACAATTAAGAAAATTTGTTAAGATAGAATTTGGAATTCAGAATCTTAAAAATTATTATGTATACGTGACTTTTCAATAAAAAAATCAACTTTGCTTGGCTAGTAGTTTTAAAGGTTATAGTTCTGGAACTAGGTTACAGTCTAACTTCTAAAGAAAGTTAAGAAAGTTCTTTTTCGAGATTTGCTGATTGCTCCATTGACATTTGTTGGTCAATTTTTTTTGTCTTCACTGATGAACTTGTCACTAATAAAGTTAAAAAATCTCTTTCCTATTGATTGTTTCAATATTATAACTTAATTTCCTAAAATAAAGTATCACCTATATTATGTAAATTGGCCATAAATATCAGTCTTAATCAATGTAACTATCGAATTATATGCATCGTCTTTACACAGAAAAGCCTTTATTTAATCATATTGGAGAGACACCAGAGCAAAGATAGACAAAAACACTCTCTGCAGACATTAAATGTTATTAAACGGCAAAATATATGTGACGCTTAGAAATGCGTCTGTCTGTAAAGGCACTTTGGAAGTGGGAAGTAAAGTGACTATTGGATCAGTTCACGACGCATGCACATCGGTAAGATACAAGAATAAAGGCATAAGAAGAGTGTCCCGGGCGGACTTGACAATCTAAGTGTATATAAAGAAATGGCTGCAAAAATACTAAGTCTGTAAACCGGACCATCATGAAATACAATATCGGTGGTTGCTATTTGGCGCAAGGTCCTGGGGTCTGCAAATACCAAGGGTGGTCCGTTATCCGATTATTTGAAGCAGGTTTTTAGCTTATAGCTGCCACGCCAAGGACGAAAATGAAATTATTCATATGGCAATATGTGATTGTTATTGTTGAGTCTCCAGGATTTACATTATTTAGTGATTTCTCAAGTTCAAGGTACTGGGGCTAAGTCCTAGTCTATTAACATTAAGAAACGTAGACCACTTCCCATCCCAATATTAAAGTGATGGTTTACAAACGTTATATTTAATCAGAAACCTCAATAATGAGTCACTTGACCAAGGGGCAAATAAATATTTGATATTTCATATGTAACCATAATTCATAGCAGTTATGTAGGAGTTAGAGCAAATATCTCCGATTTAATTCACGTGTCCCATACAGACACAAGAAAAACGGGTTTAAACCTGTTATGAGAACTTAAAAACTCAACTGTTTAATTAGTGGGCTAAAAATAACTCTCGAGTCTCATTAATATAAACTTATTTATTTTACATGGATTATACAATGATTAAACATCCCCATTTTATAGTGTATTTATAGTGTATTATTTACAGTGTATTTATATCATTATGAATACCTCCCCCCCCCCTACAGGAGCAAATTTGACACTTAAAACCGTCAAAAAATCCTTCGATGATTTTATAGTATCTCATTATGATTGTGTAGATTTTCACAAGAGTAAATTTGTCATAGTGCAGCAATATATGTCAAGTAAAGAATAGCTACCTTTTGCAGCTTAATATAATATAAACTTATTTATTTTACATGGAATGTACAAATAGTTATTATAACTAATCAAGGCATTTTTCATGGCTCCGATTATGGCGTTCGTTAGTCTGTTTCGGCGGAGGAAACTGGAGAACCCGGATAACCACCGGCCTTGGACGGGCAACTACAACCCACTTCTATGGCTACACTGCCCATGTGGATCGAACCCGGGTCACCAGCAGAGAGAGCCGAGCGTTTTACCCCTCGACTGTCCAAGCTCAATTGAAAGAACATTGAGTACATTGTACGGAACAAAGAAGATGTAGATAAACTATATTCTATTTTCTCATAATCAAAGCGGCGTAACAAATAACAACACTCTATACTCTACTCTCTAGAGAGTTCGGGCTCCAGCAGCGGTTTTACCGTCCTAGTGAGCTGTGTGTAGACGGGCGCCATCTCCTTTATTAATTTTCTGTTAGTAAAAACAGGTCTGATTAATTGTTGGTAATTCTCTAATGTCCCAACCCTTATTTATTTTTTCATGAACGTCATATCAACCTAATGTCATTTGGCAGAAAATAAATGGCACATATCCGCAAAATCGACAAATCTAATCAAGCTGAATAGCGGACCGATATTTATTTAAGTTTTTAGGGGACCCGGTCATGGAAAAAGAGGATTGCTTACTGGTGCTGGATTTTATTACCAAGGGTTTCACAGAGACAGGTTGTATTATGAAAAGACTGACGTTTATAGCTTATACGACACTACATGGTGGTCTTATTGATAACAAGGCTTGTGTGCGATTGATGCTTGGGAGAATTGTATTTTTTAACGATAGTCGTATGTCGCCAGGGTTTACAGTAGGTCGCGTTTACGACATTATATCATTACGACGACCACTGTACAGGGCCTTGCAAGGTAAGCAAATGAGATGAACCATTGGAGAAGTATTGCACGTTCCAAACAACGGCCCATTTATTAATTATTTTTAAATGAATATTTTTACGAATCTTATATGGATGTCTTGTTATCGTGATGTGTCGGAGAGGACATTCACAAAATATGGGTATAATTATGAAATTTAGTTCAAATGCAGGCCTGAGTTGCCCAGAAACCCTCGCCGATAGCACATACCATTACGTTGTTAAACGTTTGCCACACGACCTGAATGGCTGTGTTCCAGTAACTGAACCTGCCGAGTACAGGTGAAAATTGCCAAAGTGCTGTTCATACAACTAGCGGTATACCTATAATTTCGACACGCGATATGTGACATCCCGGTTTTAGTGAGGATGCAAAATGGCAGCCCTCATGAAGTTTCGAGAAATTGGGAGAAATAAACCAGCTTAGGTTCGTTAGGGGATGGGACATAAAATAAAACTAAGTCGAGGTCAGCATCCATGTATCTGCGTTATCAGTTCGACGATAAGGGGACGTGTATCGGCAAAGTTTATAGCGGAGTAACGATTGTTCTTGGACCACGCCCAAATCCTCAAATAACCGTGGGGTACCCAGTTTTGAAATGTTAAAAGAATGGCCGTCACATTGCACGATAGTTGATACTTCTCATACACAGATCGTGAACAAAGGCAGGGCCTACACGGGGAAATGTATGGAGACTGGACCATGCATGGATAACAAAGTCCGTGTCTCACGCCATAGAAGATGAGGGAACGGTCTTTTTTGCTATCTACATTTTGTCTGCTTTTATTCATTTAACAATCCGCTTTCCATTTTTAAAGTTTTTTTTTAGGTTTTGAACATATTCCATATACGCAATAATTTCGTTTTACATGAAAAAAATGTTGTTTGGATTTACCACGTCAAATATCCTCAAAGCCAACGCCAGAGGGTATGTCAGTCCACATTTTCCTTGCAACCCAGGTTATGTCGGGAAAAACTTTCTAGGGATACATGAAAGCTGAAATAATTTGTGGAAACAAAAAACCGATTTCATGAAAGTCGACCATAATAAAATGTCTCTTTTCTCTGATATTTTGTTTTATTTACCACAATAACAAATATTAATTTTATTTATTTTGACGTTAATCTGAATAAATATTAGGCCGTACTTTCTTTGTAAGCTAAGCGATATTAATATTCCGGTAAAACCTGATACTTCTGTTATTACATACTTTGATTGGCCGTTACAAAACCATAATATAGCGTTAATTGACAAGGAAAAGGATAGCGGTACATTAAAAATAATAAAAAAGTAAGTTAGGAAAATTCCAATTTGAATAATCCATAAGATAAATAAACTGATACTGAAAGTCCACGAACAGGAAATCAGGTGGCGCCATCTGCAGGCTATTCGCTAAACCTAAATTCCAGTACATTGTTGCCACGGCTGTCGGTGCTGTACAAGCTTCTGTCTGCTATTTTGCTGTCACATCGATTTTCTGGTTTAAACCACTTTTGAAAATGACTTATGAGTGGAGGCCAGACATGAAAAGACTGATATATTAGTGAGATCCAATATGCGGACCGACGTTTATTGGAACAGGTCACAAAAGGTTCGTCGTTAATAACCTTATACGGTAACTGATATACGTTCTCGCATGTCATCATAAAAACGTAGGTCTGAGACGCGTGTCTTCGTGGCTTCCTCCTGAACATTGCCCAGCAATGCTCTGTTCATATATGAAAAACTCCTTTTCTGTAAGCTGTTTGTACAACTTGACGCCAGTTTTGGCTAGAACGTGTCCATATTAGGCAGTTTTTTTTTATAGGATTGGTCCATGTCCTTTTCGTGGGACGGTCTGTTGAATAAAGTTTATCATCATTTTTTTATTGTTTTATTAAAACATTTGGAATTTGACATTTTTATTCTGGAGTTTCAAAAAACGCCAGCTGTCAAAATGTTCATTTTAAACATCATATCAATTTCTCGTGATATGTGGAGAAACTTTTAATTTGACTCGGAGAAATTTCACATAATTTTTCAAATGATTTAATAATTGGAGATTTCTCGGCACTTCGGGTCAATTTCTTTGTTAAGTTCTCGCAAAAATTAGTGTGTGTATCAATTTTTTTTCGGGAAAATTGTTGAAGAATAAATCTGTTTAAATAAGGTTTCAGAGACAGTTATAGGCAGCGGTATACGATCTATTACGGTTAAGTGGTCGTAATTGGACTACGGCCCGTGACTTCATCAAGGGTACCGTTGATCCAGTGTCAGTAATTATCTTTATTTATGATCAATGTATCATTTTTTATATAGGGTGCTTTATTTAGTACAGCGGAATGTCACGCACCCTATGGCCGCGCCGACATAGAAAGACTGATAGGTTATATTTATAAATAGGCAAATTAATGCTAATTGAAAGTCTAAACGTAGGAAGAAATAACTATACAGTTATTAGGTATAGCAAATAGCAAATAGGTATATGTTTTGAACAGCTGTTTTAATTGAAATATGACGCAGGTTCACTTTAAAAGCAGATGAAAAACATAGTAGTTTTTTTTTAGAATCAACAAAACTTCAAAAAAATTTTCGCACAAAATGAAATTTTTCTTACACATTTTAAAATCAGTCTCATTTTATAATGTAGAATTCTTTCAATCATTCCTATAGTTCATTTTCAACCTTTCCGAGAAAGGCAATTGCACCTTATCGAGATCTTATTTTATATGTTACCCTGGCCAGCCACGCCTGGTTTAGACACAATGGTTGCAACTTGGGTCTCCCGGAGAAACTGACCGTGCTTCACACGCAGGCTGTCGTCTCAGGGTCCCATGGGGACCACCCATGTCCATGATTAAAGCTGGGAAAAAGGTAATAATAGGAAGCTGGGTTTTGTGATAATTATCCCATTATATGTAAATTATACATGTATACCAATGGAAATGAAAATACAGATAAAAGTATAATGAATAGCATTTTAATACCCTCTCTCAGACATTTAATCGACACGATGCCTTTAATTTTGCCTTATATAAAAGTCTACTGCATGCAAAGTAACGTACTTTACTCATAATTAACACTATATGGACTCGATACCATCAAACATGCCAAATACAGTATAGGTGTAAAAAATGTGTTGATATTACGAATATAAAAAAAATAAAATGATAACTGCAAGTTTTCAAACCTTTTACACGAAACCATGTGTTGTCTGAAGCACTATTATCGTAAAGGCTGCGGGTCACGTGCCAGTTCTATCCAATCTGAAGCCGGAAGCCCAAGAACAGACCACCTTGAGATGTGTGCTTCATTAAGGAGATTATCCTTATGATACTTTCTCAAGAGGACAAAGGAATACCTATATGTTGATGGTGTTTGTCACTTCATATGCTTCAATGGTGGTCAACGAATTATGTCATTTTCTACAACACCCACCCCACTGACTGTCGACAGACCCGGCCTAAAAGAAAATGGCAAACTCATGATGTTATTTTAAATATAAGCAAAGTAATATTTATTTTAAACCAATGACATTTTTTTTAAATGACAGACCTGTGGGTGACAAGATAGAGGCACGATGTTGCTAAAGAGTGCACCTTTAACTGAAGATTATGTTTAAATTAATAATTCCTTATAAATGTAGTTTAGGATAAAGATTTTGAAGCATTAAATGGAGTTTTGGTAAACATCGAGAATAAGCTGACCGTTCCTGTTCAAGTAGTACCCTACATTTAACGATATCTACAACTTTTATTACCGGCTAACAGAATGATAACTGAGAAGTAAAACAAACAAGACACCAGCTGGCGAGCAAATCCTGAAATCAATTTATGTATGAAATTTTAGGGCGGAATCCACTTGCTTTATCTTCCTCTCTTTGATCGGAAGAATACACCAAATATCCTGATACAGAGGACTACTTTAACAAAAAATTATACCGGCGGCAGACTACATTATGCTATTGAAGTAAATACCGGAAAACCCGCATGAAAAATTCAAAACGTACGCTTCTTTTAGCTGCAGGGTCAGCTGAAAATTAGATTATCCCTGCGTGACATGTAAATAATGTTAGAATATTAGATCGTGACGTGAAATCAACGGACTTTAAAAATTGTTGAAAATACGCTGCAAATTTCCCAAAGGTATTATGGGATATGATGGGATGTGAGGAGATCTCCATTGTCTGGGTTTAAGGGAATTCGGGAGGTTGTCCGCTTGGCTACAGGGTTGATGTGATGCAAATATATAATTATCTTCAAGACGACAGAGGGATTTCTGTATTTTTATCTGTGAATATCGGTTAGGTTGTCAGGCGAGAAATACATTTACAGTGAAGTAAGTTTATTTCCAACACAAGTAAGCCTATAATCTCTTTCCAAAAATAATGTTTTCTTTTAGGTTCTGCCTCAAATTATCCACATTTTGTCAGAGATATGATTTTTCAGACACTTTCACATTAATTGTCATATCCTCCATTGGTCAAGATATAAGGCATTATGAGGTCATCATGTTCATCATTTACGCCTTAGAAGTCGGAATCGTTCAGAAAATTTAGGTATCCGGACAGACAAAATGGATGATTGAAAACCGACATATAAATAAAAGTATCTGTTTGTACTTTTCTACATGTAAGAATTTTGATGAATGATAAAGCCATGTTTCTAAGCGGAGTCGTGGGAGTTTGAATCTTTCTTCTATGCAGGTTGCATCCCTTTTCCTTCGCTTCCACCCTTCATACTTCCGCATATGGCACATACAGGAAATTTAGCACAGATCTGAAAAGAGATAAAAGAGGTGGAGTAAAGAATCCGTTTAGTCGTACGTCTGTAAAATTCGTTTTTTTTAATGTCAAGTGATGAACACGTGGTACCTATGACTCAAAATGATGGTTTCCTGCTCGGGTCAGTGTTAAAAGATTTTTTATTAATTTTAAAGTTTATTTTACATGGGATAACTAATAGAGGCATTCTCCAACGTCTCAGCTGCTGGCGTGAGGTATAATGTCTAGAGATGGACAAAACCGGAGAACCCGAAGAAAACCATCGGCCTAGGACGGGCCTCTGTAACCTACTCTAATAGCCACGAAGGGGATCGAACCCGGGTCGCCAGAGGTCATTGCCGAGCGATTCACCCCTATACTGTCCATGTCCACGCATGTTATGTCCATGATGTATTTCCGACACTTTAACCTGAATTTTGTCATATCACAGACTGAAGTGTACACGTTTGATTGAGATATAGGGTAAAATGTGCATTACATGTACACACTAAAGTTCAGTATCGCCTCTTTGCAAGTTTCCTAAACTTTAAAATCTCCGGGTAAGGAGACACCATTTATTAAAAAAGTAGGTACGTGAAAGGCTTTTGTTTGCGCTTTGTCTAAGATTTAAATTTTACAACTTGCATTAATCGTGAGGTAATTTTTTTCATTGCCGCCGACGCTGATCCTTACGAATATACCAGTTACAGGAAAGTCCTTCGGTAGAATAGAAAAAAGCCGATGAACAGAAACCGTGTAGTTGTATATCTGTTGTACCAAGGCCACTTCAGTAAGCCCTGGGAAACAAGAACTAAACAACAGACGCATGATCAAGATTTTACATCCGGGTGAGTTTATTCGAAGACCACACACAGTGATTTAGCGGCCTGCTTTACCGCGCCCACGTATCTAATGGTCCCAGAAGTACGGCCAACAGATGTTTAGCGATCCTTTAAGGGATATAATGGCGTGGGTTCAATAAATATTATACGTGTCCGTGTTGTTCTGGTTTATGCTCCACGCTGACTGGACAGGGCACGGGGGAGAATGAACAAAACAAATCTAGGTTATCGTCAGTGAATGGCGAACAGTGTCATCTAAACTCTCCCTCACCAGGAACAGATTGTCAGCGGTATTCGTGAAGATGAACGCTTGGTGAACTTTATACTTGGTTCTGACTTGCTTCGAGTATCCGAAGATGACAGTCATCTCTTGCTTAAAATGTAGCAAATGGATATATCTGTTCACGCATATTGTATCTCTTCTTTTTATCACATGGAGAATATTAAATAAATGAAGGCGCTACGTTTATTATTCGGAGAAAATGTCACGGTCACATAAAAATTATTAAATATATCACGCAAAGAGAGATACATAAAAAACACAGTCGAGCATATGGTCATTACTTTCACAGATGAGAGTAGCAGTACCGTTTTATAACAAGTCATATAGATACATAAAGTACGTGGCAGGGAAAAGTAAAATAATCAGTGGATATCAAGTGGAAGGTTAATCTACTGTTACTTGTAATGTTTATAGTCTCAATAATAATAATAATAATAATAATAATAATAACAACAACAATAAAAATTATTATTATTACTATTATTATTATTA
Organism: Sipunculus nudus; assembly: GCA_026874595.1. NCBI lineage: Eukaryota > Metazoa > Annelida > Sipuncula > Golfingiida > Sipunculidae > Sipunculus > Sipunculus nudus. The sequence continues at coordinate 48,447,806 of CM049307.1, read as the reverse complement.
TTGTTATTATTATTATTATTATTATTATTATTATTATTATTATTATATATAACATATATATATATATATATCATATATTCTTCATTACATGTAATGACAGAACCTTATATTCTGAGTTTAAAAAGCAAGTGCTTCGAGAATTGGCTACTCTTTTAACTTTATTGCTTTACACTTGGTATGCGTCATCCCTAATGCTGGGTCATAACACCGAGAAAAACCCCAAAGGCACACTTGTTTGTGAGTAAAACACGACTGTTGGGCACAGTCTCCCCATTAAGCGTGCAATGCGCCCACCCTAGGTGAACAATTAACGCAACAGTAAAACCTGAACATCTTGTCAACAATATAGGATATAAACATCCTCGGTAGAAGATGGTCTTTGCAAAACAGGATGTAGGACATATCCTTTTCAGCCTCTCTTCAAAAAGACCAAATGTTTCACTGCCCGTTTCAGCCGCTTGGTGCGCACTTTTTATGGTCGCTGAACCAGAATTAAGCCACGTGAATTATTCAGGATCACACGTTTTCTATCATCCCGGAAGAGAGAGGCGATCAAACGCCGTGTTCTGGCAGCGAGGGAAAACTCGCTTATTCTCTGCAGATTGGAGCCATCTCGGCAGAATTTATTGTTCATACTGTTTTATGAGTTCCCATTTTTGAGAAATTTTTGTCCATCATCACCTGCGTTATCTGTATCCAGGGATATTAATTCACTATCAACGAGGCGACTGCAGTTAACTTAAGTCACCTGAATTGCCCTAGCCTGAAGGATTTGATCTGCAGACTGGTACGATATAAATAACCAGGTCGATATATTTAGTAATATGTATCGTACATTTTTTGAGTGTAGATCAGTATATAAAAACAACTGTTTATGTACACTTGTTGATAATTTCATTTAAATCTTTATGGTAAACAGGGTAAATTTGGTAACTTTATATTTTTATTTTTGCATTAAAGAGATTTTGTCGAATATTTATCATCTTTATGGTATGGCCTGTTTAAGCACTTTATGGTACTGTCTGCAAAGTCAGAAATTCATGGACTTGACAGAACCCTGATATTGTTGATACTTACACAATATAAATAAATTGTGTGGGGCACAATGGTTCTACTCAGTCTCTTTTGGGGACGTCTCGTTCCAAGACAACGGTATATATAATTATTTACAACACTGGTCAAGTAGACAGTGGTAGAGACTAAAGTCCGTTTCATCCCCTCATGTTCACCTGTGTTTTGTCATGAACCTTTTTATGAGTTATATTTGAAGGGTAACAAATTATACTGTAGAGTAGAGGATTAAAGGACTTAATTTTCAACAAGGTTAATAAATATCTACCTTACAGCTTATTTAAGAAAGAGAATTAATCGAAAATATGAGAAATTATAAGTTTTACAACATATTTGACCCACTCATGGCGGTCAAGGTCATTGGCCACATGCAAACACAGCCTCGATTGACATCTGCTGATTGGATGATATCATGTAAACACTAAAAATTATAACCAGCTAAAACAAAGATGGCTACTAATGTAGGGACACATGATATCTGTCAGATCATTGTGAAAAGACTAAAAAGTTGTGAATCATTAACGGGGGATTTATTGTAAAATTCTTTATTGTCATATTAGGTTGTCACTTCCATATGTAGCTTTTTAGGAAATTATTGAAAAATAAAAACTTTTAAGAAAATTATCTGCAAAAAACAGGTGTACATGAGGTGGTGAAACAGACTATAATAGCGAGGACGCTGGATTTAGGCACGGACAGAAGAGGGGTTAATAACCAAGGTGAAACACAGATAGTGTAAAAAATGATTCAGCAAACAAGTTCACTGAGTTTTCATTGTTGCAGTGAACGGATATTTTTGCCTTATTTCTGGAGAATATCAGCTCTATCGAAATTCGTTATTCTCCAATAAAACTTCATTGTTTCACATGTCCTGCCATACTTTTTTTAATATGGCGCAACCAACTCTGCCTAACATCACTATCCAACTCTCTACGACATTCCACTTAAATTAATATATGATTTTTTTATCTATATCTATAATTGTTTAAATATCTTTTGCACAGACAACGAAAAAAGCAAATCGGTACTTTTCTTTTGTTCGGATTATACTTCTCTTTATATATATTTATTATGTTAACTTGTCATGATTAATAATTTATTCTTACAATTGCACATTACAAATATTCGTACACAGCATGCATGGAAACCTCCGCCAGATTTCAAATAACACTTTCCTCTGTGCTACACGGTCATGGTACAGTAACACGGGTCACAAGTGACCTTTCTTACCAGTGAATAGCCCAGCGCAAAGAAATTGACCTCTCTCACAATATAGTATTGACTTTAAAAAGAATATATTAGAGTGATCCAGATTGCTACCAAATATGGTTGCTATCATTACAATCCACAAATTTTCATTAAAATGTGTTCATATTAGACAGACAGACAAACCAAGTAACCATGTAACAAACCAAAGGAACATTTTGAACCTCGCCACCTGTAATAATGATGTAACATCTTGTACCCTTTAAAAAAATCTGTGAAGATTTCCGTAAGTGAATGAAAAGATTTTTCATACTGAGCATGGAGCATGTGCTTAGCATATATATATATTACCACGTGTTGATTTCGGTGAATAAAGGTCGTGCAGCAGTGCACTGGTATATTTACCCAGTGCCCAGAAAAAGCCAAAGTATTATTTACCTAATGTTTCCCAATGGGTGTGGGTGTCATGCTATTGAGGATAGGAATATTGCATGTGTTATCACACAGCAGCGACTTCCCAGACTAAATGATTCTCTTTTGAACATCTGGTACCCCTTCTTACATCGATCAAACAAAACCGGAGTTAACCTTGCTTTCTGCATATCTACATGTTGTCCTGAAAAGTGGGCGAGGGTTGCCGGGGCGGTATATGGAAATTGTGTTTTAGGGTGATCCCAGATTAAACAGATATATATTGTTTTTCCTGCGAAAATTGAAATGAATGATAGCTGAGACTTGGATATGACCTCTGACCTTGTCTCGCTTACCCTAATGCAGGAGCGACAGGCCCCGGATGACGCTTGAGAAGGCTGGCCAAAAGGCCATGAGCCTCTTGTCGCTGAAACATCTCGCCGTGACAGTCCATATTGCACACTATTAACCTCTTCTACATCTTTTGGGATTCAAGGAGCACGTGGTGGAGAATCTAGATCCATTGGTGTCAGATACAGAACATCCCGGTGCCTATTCCAATGAACTTTGGAAGTGGTGGGCCAGGTTAAACTTTTCTCTACAATGATTGTGGGGCTTCCAGTTGACAGTCTGGATATAAACTCCCTTTGTAAAAGCTGGGTCAAAGCTAAAGTTGGGTACGTGGTATACATCACAGTCGCCGCCCAGGACTAATCCTTCATTTTAAGAGTTTAGGTCTCACAGTCTGTCAGCATTACGAACATACAATTACAGGGGTATAGATACTAGGTTTTTGTGGGTTTTTTTAATGTTAATTCTTATTACATACATAATGGTAGATTTATATCGCCAAATTTTAGTATTTTCAAAGTGTACTGGTAAATGTCCTTAAAACGTCAGCAATAATCCATCACACAAGGTAAGATGAAAAAAAAGTCCGTATGTATATATACATCCTGAGATATGCTAAAGCATGCCCGGACATGCTCCGATATGCTTACACAGGCTCAGATATGCCCAAACAGGCGCAAATATGCTAAAACAGGCTCAAATATGCTCAAACAGGATCAGATATGCTCAAACAGAATCAGATATGCTCAACGTCTAACTGAGCCTGAAAATCTGCGCGGATATGTTACAAAGGTCCGTTGGAAGGGATCACATCCCGTCCTCCACACAGATATATGCCCCGACCACATATTACAATTTACTGGGTTAACCGTTGCCTTGGATAATACATTCGATGAATTTAACCGAAGACGCCGGAGTGGAAATAGTGTGAAATATATTCTATAACTTTAAGTCTGCACTCACTGAGCGATCGCAAAGAAGTCTCTCCAACCGGCAATCCAACCCGCACCCCCGCTCCATAAACCCGAAGAAAAACGGGAAACATCCTAGTAAAATATAAAAAAAAAACCATTATAAGGCAATCATCTGAAGATAAATAATAACTGGTAGTGCTAGCAGAGTGACCGTATTGTGTCGATCAAGCCGTCATGTGATCGTCAAAAAGAGGCGTTACAGCGTGACCAGGGAGTTTTTTTCACTCTATGGGAACAGGAGGGGCTTAAACTCGTGAAGTCGGTCATTCAGTATGTACAGAGGGGGAGTGGCAGTTATGAATATCAAATTTACTCCGACATGCGTCCTCCTGCAGCTTAAATATTCCCCGCTGCGGTGGCGAGGGATTAACACAAAGAACAGCTCAGATTGTAAATCAAACTGATACCCGGGCCCCCTGCATCAGTGGATTATTGATTGCGCTACCTTGGATTTCATTTCCACTTTCCCTTGTCGCAAGTCACCGCTGCAACATTCTGTAATAGCTAGTTATTTTAGGCCATGTTGAAAGGTATATTTTTCGTTTTCAATTTAAAGTTTGTATGTTCCATCTGCTGGTTTATGACATTGGAACCTGTCAACTAAAGTAAGGAAGTGACGATATGTTATTCCGATGCAATATAATTTTTTTATTTATTTTATTCTGACAGGTAAACACCTGTATTGTTTTGACCAGTTTTTCTCCAGTGTACCACTTCATTTAGCAAAGTAATGTTCCAAACATATTATTTTCATGTTTCGTAGAAGATTTTTGTTTCGAGGCTGCCCTTACAAGGAAAAGATTCATTCGGGATTTAAATCTCTATTTATCTATGTTGTCTTCTTTCTTATATTAACATGATTAAACGCATTTAGATCCTGTGTGGCAAGATTGTTGATCCTACCTCAGGCTTGCGTTCGTTAACACCCGAAAGACAGTACAGCACCACCTACAAGACAATCGCATAAACTAATAAAGGAAACAAGACACCTGGCACATTGTAAATTTACGAACCTTAACTATAAACCATTCACGTTAAATACAGAAAAATACAAAAGAATCAAATGATATCCTTTTAAAATAAATATAAATTTAACCCTAGGACGCTCATGAGAAACAAGAGTTGCGCAGGAGTCAGGACAATAGGGCATGTAGCGTCTGTGATATACTTTACCTGGCAAGTAAAAGGTCAGGAAAAAGAAATATCAAAACGAGTGTACCTCTCGATCATAAAAATATAAGCTATTCTTCGTCATTTTAACGCAGAGTTTAAAGGTTCCTTATGTCGGACAACCCGCTTCATTTATGGACGGTTAATAAAGGTTTTTGCTGATTCATCCGAACTGGATGTGTCACGATTTTTTTTTTTGCTCCGTTTGTGCAATCTCAATTTTTAACACAGCGCTTCTAGTCGGATTTACAACATACTATTTCATTTTGCGTCCGTAATCAAACTTTTGATAAAATATTGTCTGTTTCTTTTGTGTATTTCGGGATGTTTTTTGTGACGTCTGCGTCAGTTTATTGTTTCCCTGCTTCTGTCTTGTGGAGCATTATAGGCTACAAAAGGCTGTCTTAATTTTGCATATCCGGACCGAATACGCTGAGGCTCCTTTGGGGGAACGTAAACGACCATCCAGTCATATACAATATCAAAGACATATATTCCCAACCAGTTTAAATATGATGATCTGAAATAATAAAATTATTTTAGTATACTAACCGTGTCCTCGGTTTATACAGAGTGGTACCTTCGATGTATGATCACAACCTTTAAGTACTTAAAAGAAGTAGATTCAAAACTTCCTACGGTGATTCTCTCTCTCTCTCTCTCTCTCTCTCTCTATATATATATATATATATATATATATATATATATATATATATATATTTACATTCTGTTGTACTGGAGCCTAGGACTTCAGTGTTGAACTACATTATTCCGGGCTTTCTTTTGCTTGGGTGTGATATTTTTTCATGTCTTTCTTGGCATTGCTCTTTGTACATCACTTACATCTGCTTTTGTAGTAGTTTTCTTGTGTATCTTCTTCCGTCTGGGATTTCTGAGGCACTCTTTTAAAGGGGCCCAAGCACCTGTCTGACCTTTATAAACTTAAGGTAATCCCTTGGAGCTTTATAAGAATAGGCCATGAAACGTAGATTCTACCGCACACAGGCCGCTTGTTTTGTTTTTAACAACGTGTTTATAATATATGCCCACCAAAATTATCAAAAGAAATTCAACAAGGGCATCTGGCAGCAAGTCAGATGGTTAAATGTTTATCCCGTTTGCCAACATTGCTGTTATTACAAACACTTTTTTGATAAACAAGTTCATACATCCTTCACAGAAGCGTTATAAGAACTTTTCACAACCAAAATTGGCCTTAAATTATTAATAAATACAAAGAGGAAGCCAGAAATCACATAAAATATTTTCTTAAAGGTAGGTGAATAGGCAGCTTTAAATGTTCTTGTTATGGGTCGTGCTCTTTTGTGAAATTCTGTAAGTCTTTGAAAGTTACTCTGTGGAAACGTTGCTCACATGCAATATATATGTGGTTCACAATCACATGTTTGTTAATTGGTCTTATGTCCTTTTATTCTCTGTTCTGCCTATGTCGTTGCAGGTGTCTTAGTTATAATTTTAGCTACCTAATCTGGTTCAACATAAGTATTTCATTTTATGAAATACCTTTTCTTCTGATTAAACTTAAACAAACAAACAAAAATACACGCCAGGACTATGGTGCAAGCTTAACAAATAAAATCACCACATGCATCCCAGAATCTTCAAGAAAAACAAAAGATGATATTTTAGAAAAGATGATTTTTTTTTATATTTTAGTTGGTCAACTTCATTTTTCACCTGTTAGATATATTTAAGGGACCAAGACTTTCATTCTAAGAAACGCTCTAAACTCAGTGGATGGCCTTATTTGCAAGAGTACCTGCCCGATCTTAGGATGGATCTTCGACAGCATATAAACACACTATATTTATATCAAATATATCACGCCTGATAATATGTCATTTGATAACACGTCTATAGTTTTCTCACATCTTTCCCTGTTTTTATCCTTAGTTCATTTCTTTTGCATGAAATAAGAATTCCGCAAATATGTTTTCATTTTCCTGCCCAATAGAAGCATGTGTAAAATGTCTAGGCCTATACTTGCCATGCTCTCTGCAAATAGAAGTTGTAGCATATTTATATGTATTATTCAAACTATAATCTTTATTCGTGTAGTTCTGGCCCATTGAATCCTGCAACCTCGGGGTGCTGTTGAGTAAAACAGTTTTTGTAACAAGATAAACACCTTATCATATTGGATCGAATCCCTCATATGGAAGATATTTGGACATGATTATCAACAATTCGGGGAACATGATGGGCTGTATATTGCGGGTAACTGCGGCTTGGAGATTAATAAATGTCTTTAAAGGATGGTAGGGATTAATCATTTGTCGCTGCAGACACGTAATGAATTCCCATACAGGCTCTTGTGTTGCTAGTAGTTTATCTCACAGCCCGCCTTACGCGTCCCCTTGATAGTTGTGAGACAAAGATCCTGCTCGCCGACGGATTAATGATCCCAAATCGCCAGTTGATACGGACCCTAGGCGGGATGGATCAGTTTTGTGGAACTGTTAACAGGTTATCCTGATCACCACCTGGTTTCTGAGGTTTCATGACAGCTTGCAGTGATCGTCTGGCACTCGCTGTACCGGCCCATTTGGAATGCCATCGGGGTACAGGTCGGTCTGGTTAGCGCGTGCCGAGATTTCATTAGGAGTCGTAGAAACTGGACTAGTTCGACAGCAAACATACTAACCAGCAACAATCAAACAATTGTACAAAGTTTTAATGGTAACACAGACTTGGACGGTCCGCGAACTGACATGTTTAATACATTATCCCAGACAATAGTCGTGAAAGACATATCAACTCGGCCATATTTCAAACCAACAAAGACCAGACTATTGGGCCCTTTCGTGCGCTTTCCCGAGCTGTTGTCGGTAAATACGACCACCGACAGCAATTCACCGTCTGTAATGTGACATAGGCATCTCCTTACCAAGTCACATAATTGAACCACACAGTTCACACGAGAATCAAAAAGTATAAGCGACTTGTGGCGGGAGATATCATAAACAACTTTGTTATTAATACACCTGCGAGCACTGGTTCTGTTAAAGCCTCACAAAATAACGGTTAAGTGTTTGAGGCCGCCTACGTAGAGACTATGAGGTTTGGCGTTTTAAGGGTATCATTATTTTTTTTATTTTTAATATTATTATTATTATTATTATGCATTTGTATACAATTATTATCATGATAATAATAATACTAATAAATACATGTATTATCATCGTTGATGTTGAAGGCTTAAGCATTAAGACGCATTGTTTTACTTTTACGGTTTACTGAATAGGAAGTGCTCTCAGACGTTTAATTCACATTGGAGTTTTGAGGAATGTAAATGGTAATAGCAAATAATAATAACAATAACATAAACGTGTTTCGGTTGAGTTCACTTGATCCAATAGGAGTCCAAGTCCAGGCCAGTCCCTTTTAAGTCCAACCGTTTCAACCGTATCCTCAAAGTTCAAGTGTCCAGTCCCTCATTGTCGGGAATATATATACGACCCGGCACGCATTTATGTTGGAGTGACTCTGTTATGTTAGAGGGCAAAATGCCTCAACGAGCCTTATGATAGTCGAAACCGAGTCAAACTGAAATAATCTTGTAAAATACAGGAGGCTCAGTCAATTGGGAATGTACATAGGCCAATATCCAAAATCCTTACCACGATTTCAGAAAACCGAACGACAGATACCATACATAGAACACATTTGTGTTGAAATTTTTTTTTCTAGTCAATAGATTATAATCTAAATCCATCAATAAACTAAAAACATAAAGTCTATCTATTTTATTGTACCTTGTATATTGTCCTAATAATAATTTTGAACAATTTTTTATTAAAAAAAAAACGCTTCAGCATTTACATATGGGGTCCGTTAAGGAAATAGCGATATGTATAGCGATGTATACCATTATACGATTTCCTACTTTTTTTCGCTTTCCTCGTAGGTGTATGTCAGAACATATCAACCTTTGGTAAATAGCTAAGCGTGTGGTCACGAGTGATAAACCAGACACAAAAGCCAGTGACGTACTTGTCGTGGTCCGTGCCGGTAGCGTATACACCACGCAGTCTTGTTATATCGTAAACGCATTGTAGGTATTCACAAACCTCCGGGCTCAGTTAAAGAAACCTTTATTTGATTGGACACTGGCATGTTTCTAGCCCGTAGCCCGTATAATAAATGATTGAATGTTTTGGATTTTATTGTTCCATTGAAGAACAGGGAGCGAGCTCACGGCTCCGTGTTTTAAAAGGATTGCTTTGTTAACTTTCTCTTGAATTGATATGTTATGTGTGTAACCATTACCATTGTGTAAAACTCAACATGTTTGAAAATTCCCTCCGGCCCGTAACCCGTTCAAGTACTATTTATTAATATTAATCACATACAAATGATCCATAACATATGAATGTAGTTTTCCACGGGGACTTGCCCGTTCCTCACTCGGGTTAGATAAACATTTGCGTGTGAGCTGAGGTGTTGATTGAAGACGCCCCCTAGAGGGTACAACATGAGTTTACACCAGAGAGTTGTTCATATTTAAAGAGAAATCGTTTCTCAAAGAAGTGTTGTCCTTTGGGGTCCAGGAACACCTACATAACAGGGCTACAAAGTGCTGCTTAATCTATACTTCACTACGCTCTTTACACAGCGCTTTACCCATAGACCAACTACCTATATCGAAGCGCTGTTTGCTATGACCCTGTATCCTGAATCTCTACACCAGAGGGGAGCATTGTATTTTGGTCCAATCAGATGAGACCCTGTGCTGAAGACAAAACGGTTTACCAGCCAAGCGAGGTATACACGAAGCCAATCTTGTTCATTTCGTTTTGAGTAACAGCTCATCGCCCCGGCGGCCGTTTGAACAGGCCACAGGCTCGGAGAGAATTGCCCCACGCGTGGTTTCTGGGCGGAGCCTGACGTTTGTCGAGTGTTTGTTGACTTGCATTTGCTGGGCTGCTCGTCACATCAGCAGTTTTTTTTTCAGCATACAGGCCCATGTGCAACACCTGGTGTTTAAGTGCATCATAAACGGTCAAAGCAGGCAGCGGGAAAATCAGTAGCTTCTTCTTTAGATTTATATATATATATACGGAGGTGAAGTTGTGTGGGTCGATGTATTTTAACACATATATGTGCGTGCACACTGAATAATTGTAAGTGTAAAACCATTTGGTATTTTAAAGAGTAAGTAAATAAACTTTGATTTTTTTTTATTTCAAAGGAAATCGTCTATCAGTTCTCATTTGGGAGAGAAGTACCGACATGATAAGGTCAAAATCAGTTGTTTGGAAATACTCTCTGATCTACACTGCCCATAGAGAGTGTCCCACATTTTAGTCATGAAATCTTGGGAGTTTTAGAGGGATATAGCCACGTGTAGGTCCTGCTCCTTTTTGACGAGGTCTGTTATCTCTGCTATTGCAGAGAAAATTTTCTCTGTGGTTCAGAGTCTTTAACAGATAATCATCTTTGGACAACAATGCTCTGTAACGGTTTAAGATATGTTTACTCATGCATGGAAAGAATTCAAACGTGAAACATGATACCGGCAATACTAAACATGGAAATATAAGTTAGTATGACACTTGCAAATAATTGTTCTTTTAATCAATTTGATAAATACTACTTTTGAATACATGAATTTACAAAACACAAGTTTTAATATATAATATAAAGGCATGCGTGATTGCGTTATCATATAGTTTTTCTTCGTAAAATTTAAAAAAATCTACATATATTAAAAGAAACAAATATTAATAAGGTCATGTGACCAGTGACAAACACAAGATTTTAACGATTAAAAAAAATAACATAATGATAAAGCGAATCACATTCCACTCTCCGCTATGAGATAGCAGCCGGAAGTTAACACTGAAATCCCCGGTGTGTCCCAGCTGAGCGGGGAACAAGTCTAAGGTTTACGTACTTCCGGTTTTGGGTCACCTATATGCAATATATCACATACGACAAAAACTTCGCGATCCATAAAATGGGATCGCAGGCACGCTGCGAGTACACTGCGGAGTTAGTGATTTCTCACTGTTTCGTGACTTCTTTACATTCAACACCTGGGTATCATGCAATGCATCCCGTCCAGATGTGGCGGCAATTTTTTTATCCATGTTCCAAAAAAGCTACACATGTGCACAGATAAGAAATTTCCATCTTCTAAGTACTCCGACAAGATGGAGAACATTTGACAGCAAATACCATCAATATTTTGGGATATTTGGATGAATGCTGTATTATTTTACTGCTGCACATGTATAGTATCGAATCTTATAGTTTGCCGAATATTAAAAAAAAACACCTGCATATAACAAATTCACATATCATATTTTCAGGGATATTCCTAGGGTTCTTCATTTCCTAAACTTATTATAGTTTGGACTGATATTTAATGCATATATTAATGTATATTTTTAGCTCAGCTGACTGAAAGTCATTTGGGCTTTTGCGATCAAGATTTTGTTTGTTGCCGTCCGGTAAGAGTACGTTATTATGGTATTAAACATAACCTTAGATCGACGAAGATCTAGGTGAAGTCTCCTCTGAAACCCAAAATTAGGTCACAATGACCTATATCCTGCGAGTAACAAAACTAAAATATAATCGAAAGCATACTTTTTAAGTGTTTGAAATATTACGTTTTTTTTTTTTTTTGCTACTCAAAATATTTCAATCAGTTTCTCAGATGAGTTCGAAAACTGAGAACTGTAACCCTGAACGTCAAATCGGTGGAAATATTGGACAACTGCTTCAGCCATGTTCTCATAGCATTCCGAAAATTCGTGACCTTGACATTGATTAGCATGTTCTAATAAGGCAAACAGAGGATTATAATGAACCCCGTATATTTGAAGCACTGCATCATTTGTCCTCAAATTTGTTATAACAACTGTTTCAACCAAAGTGTCAGAGGAGTTGAAACACTGATGACCTTGACCTCGACCGTCAATGACAAATCTGCATAAATATAGAACTATTTAGAAACCTCACAACTTTAGAACACTGCATATTTTTCTTCAGTTTTGAGATAGGGGGCCAAGGAGTTGTCAGGCAAGTTAAATGCAATAAAAAGCAATAATGTATTTTTCCTCGGTTCATTTCTTTACATGTTCAATGCCTTATTTTGAATGAAGGCCCTTTTCCACAAGGAAAATTCCTATTACTCGTTCATACTTATGTATTTTTACGGATTTCAAGAAATTGTAAAAATATTGTTTTATTTCACCCCAGAAAATGGGGAAAAGAACATATCTTGTTTCAATAACACCACATTAAGCGGATTCCAGAAAGAATTACTCCTAAAATACCTTGCTGAGCATACCATTCTAGAATTCTCTTTAACATTGCATTTTATTCGCGTATAATGTTAATATCTGCATTGATATATGCCTTAGCCACTTCATTTTTATTGTTGCTTAGATATGTTTGGCATTCATCTGCGTTCATCCTTGTTAATCGGTTCAGCATTATTCGCGATCAGTTATATATCTAATACCGATATGTTGCTTCTGAGAAGACATCGGGACATCAAAATTAAACCTTTTGCAGGTCGGTATATTGGGCCGGCAAGAAACATGCTAGAATGATCCTGTAAAAAATGTTAAAAAAAACTTTTTGTATTGAAACGGGGGTAGCTAATCAGCTCATACCTACCAAACGAGCATTGTTGTAGTTATATGTATAATTCTTAATATATATTTTTGCATATCCTACGAGTACCATATCAAAATGTGAGTACTCATTTGTCGACTTCGTCCTAACATATAGCCTGAAAGAAAACAATGATCATACTCATGTTTTAACACTAAACATTCAATGAAATATACTTTTATACCGAAGTAACCGCATGTATAGCCATACTGATAGATATAACTTGCACCAGATGAATAAATGAATATGTTTTACGTGGTACATATCTATTGTTATGGATACGTAGGGGGTAATGAAAAATGCAGGTTCATATGAGATCATTATTTCTTTTCTTTATATTGGTGCATTTATCTTGGGACTGCGCAATTATTAAATCAGATTTGACTCTGGGGAACCCTGACAGAGGTGATTTAATCAGGCCCGTCGATATGGCCTCTTAAGTACCGTATTAGATTCATTTATGACTTACTCAATCAATTCCCTAGCGCGAGGAATGCCAAATGTACGTTCTGGAGAGACAGAGTGACATTTATAGGATAAAGTAAACCAATTTTATTCTAATATTGAAGGATGGTGATTGTGTTACATTGAGAACTGTTCTTGTACAACCTGCGTAAGTCACGGGAGTCTGGATGAAAATATGTCCCTGCAGTGCCTATAAACAGCAGTTCATAAACATGGCGTTATTACGGCGGACCTCAATTACCATGCTTGTAACCACCGTGTTTATGCTCACCTTATATGTTAGCAGCGGCCTTGTTTGTTGAGGAAATTTGAGGGGTACATTCCATACTTGTACCTGCAGGACCCCCCCCCCCCCCCGCCCACTTAAAATGCTGGTCCGAATTTCGAAGCAACCCCCCCCCGGGACAAACTAACAAAATTGATCCTCGAAAAATTTCATCATTTTATCATTTTCAACAATTCCGCATCACTTATTTTGAAACATATATATACATGTGTGTATGTATATATATATATATATATATATATATATACATATATATGTATATATATATATGTATATATTTTTATATATATATATATATATATATTATCATACGTGTATAATATAACTCCTATACAATTAATCAATAATTTAATATTGATAATTTCCTTTTGATTTAAACATTAAACATTAATGACAGTTCAATTCTAAATATCTCATTATAAAATATTAATTGAAAATTTATTCATAAAATTTATTCTGTAAAAAGTGAAGCAGAAAGAGCTAGTTGATGTACGAGATATCGAGAAATTTACGAGAAGCGTGTCGAAAAAAAACCTTAAAGGTCTGAACACTCTGTATTTTGTTCATACGTTTCAATTTTCGTCTTGAAAGAAAATATCTGGGTCAATGAATCCCATGACGCCCCTCCTGGACATGCTCTCCAGTGAAACTCAGTTTGATGAATATTTGTTTAATGTTTTGTCCATGGCCTTTGGGTGTTGAATTTGAACGATAAGTAAATGTTAAGCTATCCCGAGTTCGAACTTTGTATGCATGAGACAAGGAATAATCCATAAGCTTCACCGGCTTCTGAGGCTCAGGGGTAGAGCACAGGACTCACAGTGTGGAGGTCATAAGTTTAAATCTAAGGCGAGGCAGTGAGATTTTCACGGTCGGCTTCCACCCAGGGTGAGCGCTCTGCAGGCTTAATGGGACGATTGTGCCCAACCGCCGTGTATCTCTCACAAACGAGTACGTCTTTGGGGGTTCCTCAATTTTTTTACCCAGCAATGGGGATGCAGTAGACATCGGGCCTGGTTGACACCAGGATATAAAAAAATTCAGATAGGAAGAGTTTGCTACCGCCCTGTCACAAACCGAAATGGAAGTCTGTAGATGCATGTACACTGCTCCCCTTTAAATAATTGTGTTACCCAAACCCACCACAAAATTTCATTAAAATCCAACAGACACCGCAACAAACCAAGGGGAAAACATTATGCCATCCTGAGGGTGTAATTATACAAAAGGTTCTGACGTGTCAGAGAGATCAAACCAGTGACCAGCTATATCCTCAGCTGAGATTTGACGATTTCAGTTTAAATTTATTCAAATGACCGTTGTTCCTCATGTTTTACAAACTAACAACTGGCTTGGTGGGTTAATACTATATTACAGGATGTGGTTGAAGATCAGCCATAAACCTAGGTTTCTTTTTCTAATTTCTTTATGTTATTAATACAGACACCTATTCCGATATCTAACATATATTAATTAAAAGCAATGATGATTCTTTGGAACTCCTATAACAATAAGCCAAATGCGCTTTTCTTTATATCCACATGTTTACAGTAAGTGGTGAGCCTGTGGTGAGCCCGACAAAATGACCACAACACGTCCAACGAGGACACCTGGTGCGAATCACATGTACCAGAGGTTTGTAATTGACCAGAGATTCTTTATGTACATTCATTACCAACAATTATTGACCTTTAAACTCAATTACGTATGCAGGAAAACACCCACGGTTATATTCTCATTTTTTGTTTGTTTGTCAACATGGGCACAGGCACTTGACACAATGTTTTCACCGGGTGAGCGATATTACAGGCATCACTGGGCCCATCCCCCTGTCACCTGTCTAACCAACCATCCCACTAATTAAACATGGTTCCCTTATTTTGACTATCCATCAACCTAATTTATACTAAAATAATACTTGCTTTCTTGGTGACGTCATCAACGTCTTGCATAACGTTATTGCGGAAGATGAAAATTTGAGCCTGAATAAATTCAATTTATGAGGCACATTAACTATCAAACAACATCACCTTTCATTATATAATCCTTATTTTTCTAAAGGTTTACATCTCCTGTATATTACAGAATATACTTTTGTTTATAATTTGCGTTAAAGATTGTAAAATAGACCATTGATAAAACCATCTAAAATACACAATCACCGTGAACAAATTCTTGATTCCTGAAGGGAGATGGGATAAACAAAATATTGATGAAAGTGGACGGATAGCATTAACGTCGGCCATTTTCACTCGTACTTTTACCTCGAAGAGTGACGATTGTCATACCATTTTTCGATAACGTGACCAGTGTAATTCCCATTTTTGTATATACAACAACACAACAAAGCCATTGCAATATATCGCTATTTCTAACAGTGTTTCTAAGGATTTGTTTCAATTATGCTTGCTTTTATTATTTACATGCAACGAGAAAGTTTAACACATTTATGGATTATCGAATTTGAATAATCACAAATTCATCGTCATTTGTATAAGAATTTATTAAATAAAGAAGCTTAAATCATCCTCATAGTTTTTTTGTGACCACCGGTTCTATATTTTTGATACCATAACCAGTTCTTTCTTTAAATTATATAAATACGTTTTTACATGCATGCAGGACGGATCACCGATATCTTGTAAACATCAGTGAGGTATACCGTTTCGAAAAATACCCTCGTGTCAGAGATATACTGTAGCTGTGAGAAATAAGAAGCGTCGTACCGAGCCTCGACTTGACAGGTTGCTTAATCATTATACGCCAGCAGGTAGTTGTCTCATTGGCCTGCTTAAAACTGTCTTTCAATATTATTTTAGTAGATCCCTACTGGCAATAAAGTCGTTAAATTGAGCTTTTGCTCATCATGAACATCATTCAAAATTATATTCATGAGTTACGTTTATTTCTTTCAATACTTGAATACTGGCACGACGCAAACATAAAACATTGAATATAACATATTGCAATGATATTTTTACAAAAAATACCATCAAAATATGTTCTAGACGGTCTTAATAATCAACAAACATCGGGCAAATAACAATTTCAAATTTTGAAATATTATAGTCTCCCCGAAATACATATTGAAGTAACATCCAGTTAAAAAGTGAAAAGTTGTTCCACCCGGTGGTAGGAAAGATGTTTTATAAAATTATTAGAGATATAATTCAAATTTATTCCACACTATTAGTCCATCTTGGTTGAAGTCAGATTTTGTGCTTACATAAACGTACTGGTTAGAGTTAGCGGCATTCTTTCCCCTCCGATATAAGTAGGCCCTCTCAGGCCAAACAAAAATAAAAGGCATGGTTCTCAGGCACCGCCCGCGTCATTTTTTTTATTTTCAGTTTTCAAGAGGATAGAATAATACAATTTTGATATGTTTTCCTTTTGATATGTCTATCGTTTGAGGTGATCAGAGCGAGGATAAAAGCAGGCTACTTGGTCATTTTGATGAAATTATCGAGCATTTGCCAAATAGACCTTTCATCTTTGAAGCTTTTGTAAAGTAAAAGTAATAGGAAAAAAGCATTCTGTTTCAGACATATGCCCCTTCTAAAGTTAATAAACATAATATTTTGTGTTCTCTGTTAAATGTTTCCATTAACATATATTTATGTTTTTTTCTTCCATTGCCAGTGCTTATACTGGTTAAAGTAAGTCCAAAAAAAAGGTATGGTTCTCAGGCACCTCCCGCATTAATTTTAAACCCTCGCATCACCACTTTTTATTTTGATTCAATAGAAACTAACCAATATTGAGCTCCAGCCACTCGAACATTTCTTTCAAGAAGAAAAAATAATACAATTTTGATAAAAACAATTCCTTTGTTTTGTAGGCTTTTAGTTGCTTAGCCAAAAAAAACTGTAATATTCATGCTATCCCTGATCATATGACAATTTTATCGAAAGATACAAAAAAAGGTAAAAAAAATCGCCCGCCCGCATTGATTTCTGAAAAAAAAGTGCCCGAGAACCAAACCTTATTTTTATTTGGCCTAATCCGTTTAAATTTGCAGTCCACTGAGAATGAATAACGTTCCTGAATTAAATATTTTTTAAAGATTATTCGTATAATTTAGAATCTAACTTTAAAATTTTTTAAAAATAATATTTGATAACGTTTCATTATATGAGTACCGTTACATTAAATTCTGACAGCAGAGCGTCAGATTCCTTTCCACTCCTTCACAAGCGTCCATTATCCGATCATGGAATCATCAGCTACCATTGCCTTGAAATTATGTAAATGAGCAGTGTTGGATAATGTGTTTAACATGTTGTTTTTAAAACTCACTTGTTGTTATCTACTTTGTCAGCTGCAGTGTCTAACTTCTGCAAACTACTGCTTGACTAATGAGTTTTCACTGCTAGTTTTAGAACGATTCTTTAAAAAAGAAATACGCAATAACTGTTAGATTGCCATCTAGATAAGATAAATGCTGCATCAATATCTCCAAAAGATTTAGTATTGTGCTGGCAGGTGTTACAACACAGCCAGTTTTCGTTCAACAACACTTTTTACACAAATAAAGTAAGTCCTTGAATGGTTGTGAAACAGGCAAGGACGGAATCGTTTTCTTTCTTCAGAGAAAGCGATGCATTAAGATAAATTTAAGAGAAATTAAGAAAAATATCCTCATGTTTGGTTTTCATCTTGAACAATCAAATAATGAATTGCAAAGCGCAAATACCGAGCCCCATTATAGGTTATCAGTGAATAAGTGTAATTAATGTGATTATATCATCCTCATCTCCGCCGCGGCATCTCTGCATCCGCCCATCACGTCAAGGCGACACTTGAGATTGCAAAAGAATTACAAGACGAATCATAAGACATTGCAGAAAGCCTCTGGACACGAAGTGAGTGAACCCACCGTGGGTGGCTGTCGCACTGGTGCATGCTTTGACGTTAATAAAAGTGTTTCCTGCCGCTGAGAATCGAATGAAACCGTAATATATCATATTTCATTCGACGATCACGTGTTTTTACTTTTCCTCCTCCTACTCAGGAATAATAAATATTCATGCAGGTAGCGGGTAAGTGTAGCTGCTCATTAATGTTAAATTCCCCCGCTCGGTTTATTACCTTCGAAAGATATTAAGTTGATCCAGTTCCTGCGCTGCGGATAGAATATTTCATTTCTCCCCGCCTTTGTTACTGCAGATTTGATAAAGTGGTCTCCATGTGAACTGTTGCTGAAGCCGACAACGTCATGACAAAAAGCCTAGAAAATAAAGTTCTCCGCCAAAATTTGATTAGGGTTATTGTCTGGCAGAACTTAATTATGTTACTGTCAATCAGGTGAAGTATGGGCTTTCAAGGTAGGACGGTATACAATTGAAGTTTTCTGTATGAAGCCCTACAAGAAATAGTCATGCATCGCTTTATCAGGTAAAAACATGTTTCAGTCTTACAGATAAATAGTTAACGTCTGTGTGAGACGTAAGGACGTTCACATTAGAAGCACAGGTACTCAGCTAGCTGTTAGCTGTACAAGGAATGATATACACAATCGTCTGATATGTACGCTACTTAAAGTGTTTAACAATTTCTACAGGAAGATCCTATCCGGACATACACTCAATTGTTACAAAAGTATCAGGAGCATGATTGATTTTCATATCAGTCATGCCGAGAACAGACTTCCGGAAGTGACAACCTAACCGGAAGAGGGTCTCATGATTTATCGACAAAAACTAACGAACAAAGTCAACGCACGCACGTGCTAGGCGTGTTGGTTGAAAGACGTTTCAATTCCCTGTGGCATCAAATAAACATTTCGCTGAAGGTGGTACCACGTGACGCAGATCTTGCTTACTTTAGTAGTAGTAAGGTAAAGTGAAGGCCACATGGTTGAGTGGACCCTTGCCACAGGGGCCTTAAACGTGTTTGCGACATAATGTGTTTTTTGTAGTTCCGGAATTATCACTGGGTGAGTCTATTTTCTTTTGATTACTCTGCTTCTAACATGGAGAGTCGTTTTTACAAACAGTAGTTAATTCCAATTACCTTAAAATGTCAAGGTTAGAACTGATCATGCAGTTAATATGGTCGAGTATTGAATTGATCATTTGTGTGCGTGAGTTTACTTAATTGTTTTGTTAATGTTGTATGTAGAATTTTAAAAGATGTGTATTAAGGATAAATAATACTTATTTTTAGTTTGTCAGGAGTAATAATTTATAACCTTTTTGCCACGTTTGTTTGACGCTGATATGTGGTATATTTCCAGTCCTGGTGCTTGTATCAGGCATTCTCTAGGAGATTCCAGGTGAAAGGTTTTTTTAAGGTTGAGGGACAAAGTACCTTTTGTCACCCTCACCTTTTAATATAACAATCAAGATAATTCTTTCAATAAGTTTATGCTTTCATCATATTACCCCCAATAAACTTTCAATTATACATCTCACGTTGGGTATACATTTAGGATTTTGCATAGGCCAGTGGCCTCATTGAAATGTAATAACTGTTCACCCATATTTTTAGAATCAGATGTAAATTATGAACAATATTGTGCTGTTAACTGAGAAAAGATTATTTTCGTATTATGTAAATATGATGGGAGTGATGAAAATTATGATATTCTAGGAGAGGGATTTTGTCGTGTTTTGGGAGGAGGGGGAGGGAGTTGTCTGGAGATTTTGAGTGGGTGCCCTTACCCGGGGGGGGGGGTGAGTCCTCCTATGGACTGTTCCCTTCCCATTTTCTCAGCAACCAAGGCCAATAGGATGAACCCTCAAGGCCTAAAGTGACCATAATAACCAAACTATGATGTCAGTACGGAAACGTTATTTATTTTATAATGCAGTATAAACGATAACACTAATAAAATGTTAAACATGGATATGATGTAATAGTAACGGAGGGATTTTTGAAATAATATTAGATTTATGAAACATTTACATTGATATCGTGCAAAATATTGTATTTATACATATATATTTTAGGAATATTTATTATTATTAGTTATATTTTATCATCTGTATGTATCTATGTTTCAAAACAAGGCCTCGGGTCGATCTGGTATATTTTAGCATCAAAGGAAATTATGGGACCACTTTTGTTTCGACGGTTTATATTACATCACATCATTTCACAACGTGTATTAGTCCCCTCACAACGACTGATGAAACGACCATTTTCAAGAATGACAGCTGATGGATAATTTAAATGTCAGGCTGGTAACTATTCTAAAACCTAATTAGCAAAAGTAAAAATGACACCTCATTAATACTTTTCGAGAAAGACAAAATATTTTATTCTACATAAGGTAATGATGTGTATGGTTTTCAGTGACACATTCCTTTAAATTAGAAAAAACGGAATGTACGAAACGTTTCCAAGACTTGGCAGTTGAGCGCAGCATGGAAAGTTTAATTTCAACAAAGAAATTTCTGGATAAATTGATATGAATGAATGGGTTTTGTATCCTACAAACCTGAATATAATTTAAGTTGAGTAAACCTTATGGGACCATACACAAAGAGATTATAGACCAGAAAAGATTGGTTTCTCATAAACTTGTTTCAGAAATCAAAAAGCACAACATAATAAGTAGAAATGTTATTTATATTTATCATTTTATTTTCTTGAAAGAAATGTTCGAGGGACTCGAGCTCCTCCGAAATGAAGCCTGCGGGTATTCCAAACTGACGCGCGGTGCCTGTGTTTTTGTAGGGGCATAGTGGTGTCACAATATGTTATGAAAACATTGTTAATGTTTGATGCAAGCTGACCTCGTAGGTTTCCTTAAAATACCAGAAATAAGCTAAATTCCGCATCAGCATTCAGGTCTGAGTACCCATACAGGTATTATCATGTTCTTTATGGTAAGCACATCGGGAGAACTTCCGGAACTTCAGACATGAGCTTGATACAAAGTACATCGTTCACGTTGTAGCATCCTATCTTTCAACACAATTCCCTTTTCATAGTCTTCCATTCACTTAGTGACTCAAACCATCGTCAGTTAATATTAAATTGGTGGTTTACAAGATAAAAAATGTACACTTCATTATATAAGGGTGTAGCTTCTCTAGGCAGATGATTCCATTTTTGCCTGTATACATTCGTGTGAAGCCAAAGACAGTCATCTGTGAGCTGATGGCCTGTTTCCCATCTTGGAATATGGACTGCAAAAATACACAAATGCATATTTCATGCTGGGAGTACAGTATTGGTTCCTCCAAGATGCCGCTGGATAAGAAAACGAACCCTGGTCGACCCAAATTTCCCGCCGGAAATTTTGCCGAAAGGTCTCGTTTCCCTGACGGAAAATGAGTAGAGGGGACTAAAGATGACATATATTAATAAATCATGAAAGATTATTTCCCAGGCTATTCGCTAAGACAACCATAAACATTCTGGTTTTTTTTAAAGATAGAACGTTAACTTTTATAACATACCCACCGGAGAACCCCAGTGTATAAAAACTATTCTTTCTTATTTAGACAAGATAGAATAGGCAGAACTGTTTTAGGAAACCACACAACCTTTTGTCAAACTTCAAAGTGAACCGCTATGGTTATACGTTTGTATTTTCACTATCTGACCTGGTTCAGTTTCTTGATACGTCCCCGGAGTTTGAAAACTGTTACATTTGCTAAGTTACATGGTGCCTGAAAAATAAATATGAATTATTAACTGTTATGTTGGAAAAATTGCATCTCCAACAGATTTAGAGATGTTTACAGATGGTGTTCACCATTAAATCATTAACATGCATATGTTTCATGTTTTAAAATTAAAATAAAAAATTAAAAATTCAAATTTATGTTAGAAAGAAACATGATACAGGAAAAACAAAAAATGTTTTTGATATAGCGTCGTGCATTTTGATATTAGCCTATTAAAAAGTTATTTCCTGTTAGTGGATGTTTAAAATTGTGTAACATTTAAAAATTTTCAAAAATGTTCAAATTCCATTTGTTAATGAGTTTATGGTGTCTAATATACATTTAAAACAGCATTTGGGTTGATTTTAAATTTAGGAGATTTTGCCAGGGATACTACCTTAGTTCCATATTTGTTTAGGGTTAAGAACGTATTATAGAGGGGGGAAACACTAGACGACCGTTATATTTACAGGAAGGCCTCTGTGTGCAGGCACCTCACCGTAACAAAAGTGGTATATAGTCAAGTCATATATATAGGTGAGAGAAAAAAACTGGTTATTTTCTGCGTGTTAATATTTATTTTAACAAATTCTGCTCAGACCTCAGATGCTTTGCTTTAATTGCAGCTTATTTAGTTTAGTTTTCCCGGTTAAGTTTGGAAATGGATTTATTCGACAAACAAATGCTGGCCACGGCCAAAAAATGTCTAATCCGTAAGGGTTCTTTGTAGACAAATTTGGTTAAAATGTTGCATACACATGATTCAACCATGATTCCCATAGTTTCCTATCGATGGATCATCTTCTGGAGCTAAGCTGGCTTGTGCTTCAAGCACCTTCTCCCGTCTTTCTGACGTGATACGACAGCAAAAACACATTAATTTTATATAAAACTTTCTTTACACAAGACTGCGGATACCGAAGCACCTAGATAAGCAGAGCCTACTTAAGGCAAAGGGAATATTTCAAGGAAATCTTCAAAAGGGAAACATTATAAAGGCACGTTTGTATGGCATTCTTCGCTAAAGTTATTTGTAAAACTGTTTACCAGACGAAGAAGCCAATGTTGTTACTTTTAATTTCCGGAATCCCTTTTTTCAACCTTTGTTTATGCCCAATTTTTATTTTCCTTTTATTGGAAAACATGTTCTGCCTTTGTCATATCCTGTCGTGGGTTTTCTTGGCCCAAGTGCCAATTATCAGGTTAGTTTTTTTTATTGCTATGCCCTTCTTTAATTAACGCGACAAGAAACCTGGTGACTCCATTATATAGGATATGCACACGATATGGGTGAATCGACGCTATTGGTCTGCTCGTGGTTTACCCTACATTAAACCATATGAAAGACATCGACATGTATTTTTAATGGCATTTAACGATGAGAACGCTGTGTTTCATCTTATGGGGTGCTTGATCAAAAGCAGGCGTTGCTGGTAAACAAGCTTGCCAACTTGTCTGGCTAACTAAAGAGAATGTATGCATAAAGCATATGGCCAAACTTGAGAACATTCTTAACACTTATTTAAAGTTCATCTTTTTGAAAATAACTTAACCGCTAAAACATATATTAGTAAGTCCCCAAAGCGAGTTTACAACAATACTTCCATAGTACCCTTACGTATTTATTAATGTTTTGCCTCAGGCACGCAGGGAGGAAGAAAGCAAACAAAACGACTAACACAAACGAAGGAATACTGCCCTCAAATCCAATCTGCATCTGACTACCCAGAGTAATTTGTTATATATATATATATATATATATATATATATATATATATATTTATATATATATTATTTATTTATTTATATATATATCCTCTAAGGTTTTGCCAGGTATATATACCTCTTTGAAATGTGGATCTATGGAAAAATGATGTTATAATATATTTAATTGGCAAGTCGTTAATGTATTATGAACCGGAAGTTCATCAACAAACCCAGTCCCTTTATTGCATGACTATGGCATCAGTTATCGGTATACACCCACTGATCCGCCTTTTATTAAGCTCTGCAATCACCTTTAATATTCTATGATGAGGTCCTTATCATTTTGTATAAAACGTATGATGCACATACATGCCTAGCTAGTTAAACATGGCCAGTTAAGTAATCTAATCTGATTACTATCCATGCGTTATTTAGCTCTACCTACTAATAGATCATGTTTCAGTGTTTTATGAAAACTATAGTACGGGACTAAGAGCAGTTTTGTATTCACGTCAGGGCCATATAAGTGCGCTCAGGAATCTAACCACAGAGTGGCATTATTTAATATAAATTACGACCAGTTGGTGCATACCAATTAATAGTAATTAAGTTCCCTGGGCATTCATTTTAAAGATGGATCTACCCTGTCCGAAGGTATAATTGATTTATTACCCCGGTTTTTGTCCAGATTAATATGTTAAGCGGATTGATCCAAGGACTGTTCGACTGCGATGTAAATTCACGAAGCCACATAATCTGATTAACTAATACTGTTAATTTTTCAAAAATCAATATAGATTTAATTTCATTTATCGCTAATTTTTGGGAATACTTGTAGAAAGTTACCTACACTGACCACAGCAAACGCACATGGCAAGAACAACCATTGGACTTCACAGTGCTTGCCTTAAAACAAAACAGAACACCTGCTGAAGATCGAGGTTTCGCTGAAGTGTTTCTTGAATTAATCTTGGGTTCTTTCATGTTTTTTTTTCATAAAATACTGCAAGATACGGTTCATCCAAAATTTTGTGAATAAAAGCCACCGTTCCGTAAACTCCAACCAGGCATCCCGGTTGTCTGTTGTGTTCACAGCCTCATTCAGATGGCAGTGCCACCTACCGACCATTTCTTACAATAATGCATTCCAAGGGGAAAACGTCTTCAGTTCTGATAAATAGTCCGACAGAAACTAGAACGGGGACGGGTCCGATTAAGTAACTGAGCGGTCCTCAGTTTAGGCTATTCAGTATATTCAGGAAAGTCTCATTTGAATTTATGAGACTTTGTATAATTTAAATTTAAACACACACACACACACACACACACACACACACACACATATATATATATATATATATATATATATATATATATATATATATATATATCGATTAGATTTGTCTCGTTGAAATGTCTGTTTGGGGAAAGCAGTCTTGCCTTCCGATTGAACATTTTTAAATCCTTATTCATCGTTCTGCTGTTGTAGCGTGATTTACGATACATATATGGATATAGATATTTCCATATGTTCTTTATGCCACCATAGATTGTAATTTAGTAAAACAAATGAAGAAAGTCAATTCTGTGGATACCTTAGGTCTATCTAAATATAGAAATGGATATCGATCCAGATGGTTTCCTTTCTTTTGTAAACATACTCACACCGAAGGCTTTTCATATTTCAAGATGTACATTGATTTTGGAGGTGGTCTTCATTTAAAAGTATACACTGGTAACACTGATGCTAGAGGTATTCCCATTTTTTCATGTGATTAACACTGTGAACAAGGCATTAATGGTTTGACGTTGTATTCTGATCGATGTTGTCTTAGTGTGAAACATGCACCGGCTTTTGTGGTTAATTTGTAAAGCACAGGACACAAAGCTTCGGGGTAGTAAGTTCGAATCTCACCCGAGGTGAAGCGAGAGTGTTTTATCGTCGGTCCCAAACCAGGGTAAGCTGCCTGCAGGCTAAATGGGAAGGCCATGACCCAGAGTGTGTTTCACTAAAAACTGAGTACGCCTTTCGGGGATTCCTCCGTGGCATTACCCGGTCATGGGCACGATAACACACCCAGTGTCCCAAGGTGCGGTAGGTACCGGGCTAAGTCAACATCTGGGTAAAATGAAAGGATGTTTGTGCTGTCACCCTATCATTAAGTCCTAACGATGACTTGAATTTTTTTACAGATGAGCAAATGTACGCACTTGGTTAAGACAACTCTAAATCATTGATGCGGTTAAGTCCATAAAATATTCAAGTTATTTAAATATAAATTAAAGATAAAAATAATAATTATGGATTGACTAGTTAAATGAAAAGAAAATTCCATATGGATCCTTAACGTTGAAAGGAATGTAATCACCTCGGAAACAAACCAATGTAGTCCAGAGCCTCCACCTATAGGTTACGTAATGGTATCTAACCAAGTGGGTCAGGTTCCCACGTAATCACTCCTTTTCAAAATTGGCTAATTTGAAGGGCCGTTTCTTACCTGAATTCATGATCGGGCGGTTGTTTTTGAACTTCCTCAAATGATAAAGAACAAAACTTACAATACCCTTACACTAATCGTTTTACATTCGTTCTACAACTCATTTCACTTAACCACTGCTTGATTTATAAGGGTTTTCCATGATAGCTGCTGGGGGGTTGGCTGAATCTTCATTATCGCATTATGCATCCAAGTTTGAAATCCGCAACACCAGCTCTGAATGCTCTGTGCCATTGCGTTGGATTGAACGAATATAACGTTTATAACACAAGTGAGTATGGAGTGTAGCTCGTTCTCTCTATGGCGGTTGGACGTAATAATATATCAACATGGCTATTAGGGCTATGCAATCGCTTCTGATATGAGCCTTTTACATATGAGCTAGGTGTAAGGTTACATTATTTAGTTTTGAGTTATTATCAGATCCAGCATCCACAAGAATAGTCAGTGTCAATGATGATATAGGAATATCCGGGGTAGCGATTTGGAACTTTATGGTGGAAGAGTATTCACAACTATGATTTCAGGGTTTCCGTTCAATTGTGGATTCTTAAAATTTTAATATCGAGTTTATTTTCCTTTTTAAAGAAGATATAAATTATTTTTTTTTTGCCTTTGCCAAATATTTCCTTCAATCCTTGCTACGCCTCTGCAGCACGGACATTGATGAAAGGAATTTTGCGATTTTCTTCTCACTGCGGACTATATGAAGTTTAGTTTTGCACACATTGGAATGAAGCACAAAATCAGATCTTAAACTGCGAGTCAGATTACAATCATCGACAATTCCCCACAGTGTGTCTTACATTAATGTACACAATTACAGAATCATACATATGTAAATGATATAGAAATGTTGTTAATTAAAATATAGGTATCAGTGAAAAAAAATTATATAGTTATATCCCCTCTCTAAAGTCGTATATTTTATGTGTATTGCCAATTTTTCCTAGTACTGTCTATGAATGGTAAGGTCATTCGTGTGCTATATATGGTGGTATTAACACTCCTTCAAGCCGGCGAGTCCACTCTGTCTTTCTCATAAAGTTTTATTTCATTATGAGATGAAAGAGTTCAAAGAATCATAATCCCCGTGCAAAGAATAGCTGGTTAGAGAATATAGATTTTATTATTTATTAGCCGTACGTATAATGTGCCCGTGTTCGCAGTTAAAATTCTACTCTCTGTAGTTTTTTTCCCATTTTGGGGCCTGGAAATGTCTCGATAAAATATATGGGCTCTCCGGTGTTAGTACGACGGTAACGTTCGCACGTTCTGTATCCCAGAAACCTCAGACCAATCAAGTATTTTTTTGTGGAAATGATGCTATCACAGCCTTACTCCACGCAGGGCCTTGTCTGCAAAGGCAATAAAGGTGGTGTCCGTGTCGTTTTTTTTAAACATCAGCACTGTAGGATGCAGGATTTAAAAAGGAGACTTTATTTAAAGAGCAAGAATGGACTTGAAAATATTAAGGTTCAAGAATGCCTACCAAGACCTCTGTCTGTCTCTTTTGTCTCTCTCCCGCTCTCTCTCTCTCTCTCTCTCTCTCTCTCTCTCTCTCTATATATATATATATATATATATATATATATATATATATATATATATATATATATATATAAACCTGTGTGAAAGACCGGCGGTCTAATAAGACCACCTGTCTAATAAGACCGCCTGTCTAACAAGACCGACCAGTTTCAGACTTATCGGACACTTTAACTTTAAAATGTGTATCACATTGTACATTTTACAACAGATGAAAGCAGTTTATGCATTTTTATCTATATGCTTTTTTTAAAAGCAGTCGGTAATATGATGGCTTTGGATTTCTCATGTTATTTGTGGTCTTTTCGTATGGAGTGAGCGCCATTCCCTGTCTATATATAATTCCTTTATTCGTAATCGAGGACACAACTATAGCGCTTACCTGGTCGCGTGACAGCCTCTCGCGAGAACACGACATTTGCATTAGGAGGTATCATTTCACCTTAATCGCATTCATTTTTGCTGGTAAAAGTACAAAAGTAATAATTCGACCATTTTGGTTTTCTTGCACGGCTGTCAGAGTTCACAAAGTTCCATCTCCCTTAAGATGAACAAGTCGATCACACAAAGTGATTTCAGGTGTTATTGTCATGACAACCAGGGACGGATAGAACTTTTAGAAAACGGGTGGCACATCTTACTGGCCTAAGTAATTCCAATAGGCCTTTTACATAAGGCACACGCAGCTGTTTAAGGGTGGAAACGTCGCTGCTTTTCTGTATTATGCGTGCATCATTCTATTTCAAAGATCTTTTAGGTAAAAAAAGGGAGGTCGCGCACCTCCTGCGCCACATCAAACCTATCCGTGACAGCTGACATCAGGAAAAAGTTGATATTTCAACATTCATGATGAACCGATCGCTGTGACACACTCTTGGCCTAAATGCCAGAGGAATGGTAAGATCAGTGTATTTGATATAATAATACTGTATGAAAATGCGTAAAGCACTCAATCCAAAGCAAGTGGAAGTTTTATAAATTATACGTCAATATTAACTCTGAAATTGCGTCACTGATAACTAAAATAACTAAAGTCAATATTACAAAGATTTCCTAGAAATGTTATACTTAACTGGCCCTATATATTCTAGAGATATTGCAGAATGCATAAATATCGGGAATTGTTTACGGTTTAAGTTTAAGGTAGATCTCCCATTGGTCCTCGTCCTTAATGAAGCATCTGAATATTCATAAATGAATATGACACAGCCAGGATGACTGCCGGTTCAGAGTTACAATTATGAAAGGGAACTATACCGTTTTCCACAGCGATATTTGTTTGAAGGCATATTTCATAAACATTTAGAATTACCAGTTAATAAAACCCAATAAAGTACTCTTACTGTCAACATGTGAAAAATGTATATTGTGCTCCTGGCTAACCGTTCCGTTTTGTTCCTACGGTATATTTATATGATTGTTTACTGGAATAACATATTCTGGCTTAGTCACATTTAAATTTTGCAGAAATGTTGCCAAGGCAGTTGAGGACACACGGCACATAAATGTGTAAAAAACTGTGAACAAAATCGTATTTTTAAATGTGAGAAGTATATGTGATAAGATATGCGAAACAGAGTCCTTTTAAACTAATTTATATCTGGACTCTGTTCCGGGTGATCTGAACTTGAGCTCATAATTAACAGCCGCATCACTAAATCCCGAGAAGGCGAGCGTAGATACCTCCCTGCCCCATCTGAGTGAAAGTCGGCCATCCATCACTTAATTAGGTACTTAATGAGTATCATCTCAGATGTTCCAGAAATATCTCAATGGTTCAACACCCGTGTACGGCGACTGTGCAGTCACGTGACATCATACCTCATTATTTGAGCGCAAAGCGCGATCAGTAACGGGACCTGGTGGATTTTCGGGGGGTTTGTCTGTGTTTTTTATTACATGAGACCCTGGCAGGCCAAAGCATCTGTTAGATAATCTCAGAGGTTCTATTACAGCAACAAGAATTTGTTTGGTGTCATCAATATTCATGGACTAGCGTGTCTTCAGCACGGTCCCTGATTTATCCCTATTAGTAGCGGAGAGAGCAGGGCTGCGGTCCAAGGGGCACCACGGCCCGCTAACTGAATTACACATTTCCAGCACAACCCAATTTTGCCGAATAATCGTAATCAACGGTCGCTCCCTACCCTTCCCTAGCTCTGCAGACCATTCGACATGTGCCTTACCATCAGAGCATTATCTGACACACATCATGCTTCTGATGATTGATATTGATACTGTTTCTGGCCTGGCCTCTGCGGTCCGGTGCATGTGGTTGGCCGTCCCATTTGTAACGCGTTCGTAAATTCTTATCCTTTGTATCTAATGTGACATCACACAGAAGTCTTCCCTTCGTGGAACAAGAGGAAATACCCCTCAGGAGAGAAGAAAGAGTAGTACTCCCTTTCTTCCGAATCACTCAGGACATTCCAAGTTTGATATTATTATTTTTTTTTCTCATTGCTGCTTCGAGGTATATAACCATTTCCAAAAATATGTGTATTATCTCACGCTATTTAATTTATTTTGACTGATTACAAAAGTTTGCCAGCAAAACTATCAAGACACACGGACTTACTATATCCCCAGTTCGCCTAATCGTTGTTATGGTACTGTATGTAGTAAACACAGTCCACGTGCCATAACCAGATAACAAGACTGAGTGACCGGTGGTCCGATCTTGCGCATGCGCGACAACTCAGGGACAAGGACAAAAAGGAGAGGAATCATTAAAGGACAAATACAGAAGAATCACCGGTTGGGAACTGTTAAAAAGTCTTGATTTGTTAAGTTGCGTTGAACGGCCACCAGGTGGCGTGGGCGCTATGTAAATGTTTAGCGCCACTGATTGCGCCCGATGCAAGCTTTTTTCTTACTAGTCTACAAAAGTAGGCAAATGGTTTAAGAACGTAATATTTATAGATACCATTATATTTCAGGAAGAAAACACTTAAGTTTATGTATATTTAACATATCTGGATTGTATAAGGTCCCTCTTATTTGAGATCAACTTGGCATTCTTTTCATATTTCCTCGACATATACCATATTTGTGTTTTACCACAACTTTTACCTGATTTACTCCATGAAATGAAAACAAATGAAAAAAGAAAAGAACATATTTACATTATTAACCCATGTTTATTGTTACATTCTTATATATACTATTTTGGAATGCTTTGCATGATTTGCACGTAAGAGGAAACAAAAATATCGCTTTCCGATACAGGAGTTTCGGAGTTCATCCCTTAAAGTACACTGATGATTTCTACAACCTGGCAGTATTTGCAAAAGACACAGGTCTTACATGCTCTATAAAAGAGTTTAAGAGAAACTGACGATGATCGATGTTTGATGTTTGACTTATTGTGCCTTGAGAGACTTAATCAAGTTTTTCAATTGAAAAGGTATGTCACCACAATTTAAAAGACATAAAGATCTACTTTTACAACTTGTACGGTAGCATACAAAACTAAAATATGTCTTAACTAGAAATGTAACCTCAGCCTACGTGGATACCGCGGTCAGGATACACAATCAAACTGTATTGTTCACAGCTGATCGCCTGCAAGGCCTCTAATACCAATGAATAGCCCGACCCTCGGCCGGGGCAAAGATATTACTCTGTCTCAGACTGGTATAGGTTCTTTTGAATAAGAAATATATTATGAAGATCAAGATACCCTTAAACAACTAAAAAAATGATTATTCATTGTATGATGTTCTATCCATTAAAACTGTTCATAAAAATCAGTTCATAACTTTTTTGCGTTAATTTACAAACAGTCAAACCAAATAGTAACCGACGAAAGTCCGCAACAGTCTCAAGAAATGTTTCATCTGGTGTAAATGACGAATCGTGGCATGCATGTGACATATCGTGAAATGAACAATCACAAACTGTGACGTATCGTGAAATGAACAACTCGTTAACGCAATCATGATCCAAAGGAAGCGTACGAAATTGACACGTACGTGTGGTCGGCCTTTTCCCGATTCCTGAGTCCAGACAGCAGACGACAGCTGCAGAGTTCTGTAGTTTCAAAGAATGAGACCATGTTAAAACATTGGAGATACACTGATTTGGGTCAGTAATGTGGGCATTTTGATTTATCAAGAAAGATATGTTGTTATGGATTACCTTGTTGCGAAAACGTGGCATGTAAAACTTTACCGAATATTAACAGATAATTTTTCATGCCATACTTAAGCCGTTTATTTCACATTTTTTTAATTATAAGCATCTCAGGTAATTTTTCACAATATTCCATGTTCATCCTATATGCATTTTCTTTATCGATTTACTTCACAATTACACTTTGTTTCACATTAATACCTCTCTATTAACACACTCTCTAAAAACAAACACTAACTGTATTTATCATAAGTATGTTGACGAACACAAAGTTAACCAATTAATATACTGTGGTTGCCTTTTTATTCGCGAGAGTTTTAATTTCGCGATATTCGAGAATATGAAATTATCGCGAATATGAAACCCTCGGGAATAAGATGCCCCGTTAACTAAACTGACCTCTGAAAACAACCTCATAAGCAAACTAAGTGGTGCCTGGTTTCGAAACTCGCCAATGCATTATCGATACACACAGATTGTGATACATATCGACTGTGATACAAGTCCTTATTTTATGACTGAACCAGAAATTAGTTAGGTAATGTAGGTTTTTTTTTTCTTAACTTAAAATCAATACAGATCCTACTGTAATAAGAGTTAACATGTTCTGGTGCAATCGCGAACATGAAACTCTCACAAAACGTTCAAAATTAAGAAATCGCGAAATTTCAGCCTCGCGGAAATAAAGCCAACCACAGTAATTAGATTTCCCAAGTTTTCCGCTTTTTCCAAAGTTAGCGAGATTAGAGTGGTCTTTTCATCTTGGAAAAAGAAAGAAAGACAATAGCGTAAGATTTAACTTTATTTATTCAGTCTTGACATGATACAAAGTGGAAGCTAATGAGTATTTTCTATATTAACAACAGACAGATATGCACCTGATATTACTTTTGACCAGGACTTATTACACCACATAGCCTACTCATTATCGCTCGGGTCAACCCAATACAGCTGAATTTCCAAAACTGGTTAGAGTAACAGGCCCAGGTATCAATTTGGTGTTTATTTCTGACTTTGATTATCATTGATTTATGTAATTATCACCAAAGCCCATGTTCTATTTTCGCTCAGCTTCGGGCGACGGGGGGGGGGGGGGGGGGGTGCAGGAAGGAATCTCTCGGCGATTACAAACATTTAGTATATATCTGGAGTTTATAATGTATGCATGCCTTCGGCGGGATCATCGTAATGCAAAGCTATACGGGTAATCGCAACACTTATTTGTTTATATGTGTGCATGAAAGTGCACTCTTTTCTTCATAAAAATAATGTTTGGGTGTTAATGCCATTATACTGGCACAATAATTTGCTCTAAATAGTTCAACCAAGGGATACTCATCGGTTTGTGAGACATTTTTATAGTGAATTAACATTGAAAAAATGATTAGTCAGCGAGTAAATAAGTGTACCCCGGCAATTGTTTGGTAGGAAATCATCGCCTTATTTTGAACAAAATTGAGTTGTAAGATTCTATTCCGTCAAGGGATGTTGACTGAAGTAGACAGCATCATAAAAAAAAAGCTCATGACTATACCCAAAGCTGACGAATTAAATCAGTAGTGATCCCTCATTATATCTTTAAGAAAAGTAAAACCATTACCCCTGCTAATCTGTATTGCCTTTTTTAATTTCATATATTAATTTGTTATTTCTAATAAAGAGACCGTTTTATTTATTAAAAGTTTGACTCGGGTTCATTATATTTCCTTGTATTCACCAGGAGGAATACAGACAAAAACATATTGATTTTACGTCGTCCTAACATATCAACAAATAGTGTACATTAATTAAAATATAAAATAGATTTATTTATTATAATTATTATGATTATCATTATTAATATTATTATTATTTTTATATCCATTATTATTATTATTATTAGAAGTAGTAGTAGTAGTTAGTAGACGTTAATATTATTATGATTAAGCGCAACATATCTAAACATGTATGCCTAATCAAGGCATTATGAAATTATTTAAACGGGTGCTTACAGTTCTACGCATTTTATGCGTATATTCTTTTCTTGTTAAAAAAGATTATATCAGATGCCCAGTGAATGAGTGAAACTCTCTATGGAGCTGCACAGATAATGAGTATTATCAGTGCGTTGCTTATTAATTTTTCGTGCGTTTTTGGCCGTTAATAAATGTTGCTGTTGGAATCTGGCCAACCAAAAAAAACATCTTGATCAAACTTGTGTCGTATGACCGTCCTAATATATCAACAAATAGAATACATTAATGAAAATATAAAATAGCTTTATTTATTATGATTATTATGATTATTATTATTAATATTATTTTTATTTCCATTATTATTATTGGTAGTAGTAGTAGTAGTAGACGTTATTTTTATTATGATTATGCGCAACATATCTAAACATGTATGCCTAATCAATGCGCCGAACACATCAAAATTAATAAAATAGATAAAAACATAAAAAATAAAAAAAAATAATCGTGGTTTTCATTTGTTTAACTAAACTGCTTGTTCTCAACATAATCCGTGACCATATCCGTTGAGTGACGCATGTTTAGGAAGACCTTGTACAGGACTATCAAGTAAACAAAGAAAACGGGACAAAATATTTAGAAGAAACATCCATCTCTGGTTCTCGTTAACCGAGCGCGTCAGACAACAGGGATGCTAGAGTGAAGAGTGATACATGTACAAGACAATTGATCTATTGGCGATAACATGAATAACCGTTATGTGTGTGATAACTGAAGACTTGGGGAAAGCACTTGAATGATCATATAGTTGTCTTCAAGTACCTGGAGTAACTGACCTTGACATTTATTACTAGACTACCCCCCCCCCCAATCTTTAACCGCTGGTGTATTAACTGCATTTTTATTATTTCTGTCATTCCATATATTATAAATTATTATAATTATTATTATTATTATTATTAATATTATTTTATTTTCCAAAAAAATATAAATTAATTTGACACATATAAATTAAACGCGTGCTTACAGTTCTACGCCTTTTATGCGTATATTCTTTTCTTGTTAAATAGAATTATTTCAGATGCCCAGTGAATGAGTGAAAACTCTCTAAATAGAGCTGCACAGATAATCAGTATTATCAGTACGTTGATTATTAATTTTCGTGCGTTTTTGGCCGTTAGTAAATGTTACTGTTGGAATCTGTCCTGACTTCCTTGCAAATTCGAGGCCGTTACATTTCTGTACACTTTACAAACTGAACTTGAGAGACCTCTTTTTATGATATCCACTAAGTTGTTGTAGATTTTCTTTATTTTTATTCGTAAAGATAAATGGTAGACCGAGCTTTGGTAACATCTTGCAAATGGCATGTTTAGTATTCAATACAACCAATACATATATTTTCCCAACATAATCTCACTGCGACTTTTATCTGTAATGACATCTTGACATCAAAGAATTCAATTTGTGCAGAGAGCTTTAACGTCTCATAGAAAACCTAATGTGATATTATCTGTAGAAAGTAGACCACATCGGAAGCCAAAGTAAATATCCAACCGATAAGGAATGAATGGTGGATTTCCCCGCTCTTTATGATATGTACGCCAGACATACTTATCGTCGGATCACGGTGACCAGTTAATGACGTCATAAACGAATTGATTTCAAAGAGAAAAAAAACGAACCTTTTTATTGTAGCCACCTCCAACTGTAACAAACTATAAACAAATACGTAGACCGATAAAAGGAAAGATTATCCCTTGGGGACATAGATACCGTTTCGTATTCCGGGCATATGTCCAAGTATACGCACTTCGGGTAACAATGTTCCAGGAATTGCAATGCAGAGATAACGTCAAAATAACCAGGACGTTAACTGCTACTTCATGTAACCTGAAAATTTGTCAGTCTGCTAAAAGAGATATGAATCGTTCGCCGTGCCTTCAAAACCAACGTGACTTACGTTCTTATTTTGTCTCTCTCTCTCTCTCTCTCTCTCTCTCTCTCTCTCTCTATATATATATATATATATATATATATATATATATATATATATATATATTAATGTATACTAAAATTTACCTTTACCGATACCCATGGTTTTAATTTCAGTATTTGCGGTCCGCCAATTTGTGGGCATGATAAACCCCAAATCATAACATTTGCATTAATTTCTTTTAATAACGCAAGAGTTTTGAGGGTAAGCTCATTTATTAAGGGATTTTACTTTCAATTGAGCAAAATGCAAATGTTAATTTATAACCAACGGCACAACTAACTTTTCGACTTGAAAATTCCCCCATGCACTAGCTTTCGCTGGCTTCTAGTATGATTTTGTCCCTCAAATGAATGAAAAACGGCTGCTATTTAGCAGACCATTAAAAATTACTTTGACAGAGTAATTGCAGTTTATATACCAGTATCACGGATAATGTGGATTTTTACGGTATTTTGAGCCTGAATAATATACCTATGATTTTGGAAAAAGGAACTGGGAAAGTTTGCTTCAATATTATATGATTGATGCTACAAACAGCCTTTATTTCGTACTTTTGTGACAGTAGGAGCCGTAGTGATTCATACAGTGAAATATTTTACTGGCACTCATTAAAATTTTTGTGTAACCGGCATTCTAGTTTTGTAATCTCTTGACAAAACTACGGAAATAAATGCTTCTAATAAACAGAAGTGGAACTAGATTTCTGATTGCAAGAGAAGCTACCTCCATCAACCCCGGTTTTTCAACCCCAATACCTCCGGTTACCCGCATGTGATCAGTAGTACTATAGGGATAGCTCGGATAAGCTACGAATCTTGAAAATTAGGTGAAGGTCCAAAACAAATACCTGGTGCAATCCATTACCTGAGACAATAATTCTGACCAAAATTGTGGGAAAAAATAAAAGCATGGAAACAAAAGGAATCTCCGTAGGGTATATTAACCAGGGAGAAACTCTGGCAAAAGATGGGTGGGGAGGGCCAGCCCCGTCCCACCGTGTGGAAAATTATTATAATAATTTTTTTTTAAATGGACACGTTTCCTTATATGATACATCGGAAATATATGATTGACAAATAATTGGGGACAAAACGTTACTATGCCCCCCTCCCCCCCCCCCCCCCCCCCCAAGCTTTAATGTCCGCAATCCTATGAGCCGTAAAAAAGAGATAGCGGAAAAAGTGACAGAACTGAGCGATAATCGGTGATAGGCTTCGGAGTTTACGATATTGAAAATAAGGTCAAAGTAAAATCTGGGGTAAATCTGTCATCTTTGACTGATATTGTTACCGAAGTTCAGATTTTGAAAATGAGCCATGTTTAAGATCTAGCGCCAACATGGACAGAGGTGGATCATATTAGACAATCGTCTTTAGATTTGGCGGCAGTTTGTCACCAGAATTTCGATATTTAAGTTTCGGAGACGTTGGGGTGGCAGACCAACCGAAAGGATAATGAACATTTAAGGAGATGTGGGGACTGTGTGTATTTAAGGATATATGGGTGACTATGTATACTGATATGTTTTGCTGCCCGCATATCAAACTGCTGTTTTCAAAATTTAAAGAAAAATGTTACCGCGCCTTGAAAAGTTTAAAAAATTCTTTTCGTAAATGATCAGATTTTTTTGCCCACGGCCTATGCAAAACAGCTTTTATGTAACGGCCCTTACCCTCCTCCTCCCCCTCCCCCCCATCCCCCACCCTCCTCAAATTCTACGTGGCTGTGCGTATCCGAGGGTGGAGAGACCCAGGGAGGAGGCTTGGAGGAGGCGGGGGGAGGCATCCATTGCGATCGCTTGGCGATATGGATATTGGTCGCAATCCCCATTTTACATCGGGAAAAAATAATACCGGATAAAACCAAGAAGTGTATATAGACTGTAGTGGACTAAAAAAAGAAATTAGATCGTCCAACTCAAGGAACTGAAAACTTGGTATTTCAGAATTAAATTTTAATATTCTAGATTTAAATTTGAGGCCACAGATATCTCTTTAAACTTTTAAAAAGATTGCGAAAAACATATCAATGGTGGTGTTTGAAGAAATACCTGTTATGGTTGTTCGGCTGTTTTCGAAGATGCTACTTTTTCAACAAACTCAACGCTTCACACCAAAAAAAATACACTTACAATGTGGATTTTTTTGGTAACATGCCGGAGAGTTCGTGTGTATGATCAGATTACCTTATTTTAAAGACTCGCTAAATTGATTACTTAGGATGGCTGCGCAAAGCACCATGGGTGAAAATAACCTCGCCCTTAATGTTGACCAATTATTGATTACATTATTGATGACGTCACTGCCCCTCTCCATGCAGACGCCTCATCTGTAGATGTTAGCTCGTGTGGGTTTTAAGAGCCCCTTGTGTAAGATCGGAGCGAGCTGTCAATATGAATAAGGGAGAGCGGTCCCTTGCATCATAGTTGAAAATATCAAGAGTAACATTATGATTAATGCAAGAGCCCAAGCCAGGCGAGTGACTGATGGTTTTATCTATGAGTAATTGTCACCCTTACTTCGTGTAAATCCGATTGCAAACACCTCGCCGAGGAATTATAAACAGTAGCAATGTGACTCTATCGGGAGTGCAATCGTTTTATCTCGACAGGTCCGGGACATTCGTTTACATATAGAATTGTGATCGCGAATGCGACGTGCTGCGGTTTCTAAAGTATTCTCTGGTGCAAATTTAACGATGTTACGGGCAAACCCGTGTGTATTGGTTTAGAACGTAACGTCGGCAAAACCGTTTAAAATTGTTTAAAACTTAATTTCCCCGGTGGTGTGGTGTTTAGCTCACCCTCCACATGGTCTAAATGTTAGGAAATATAGTTTACATAATAACGCTCCTGCCGTACATGTATGTGTGCCCATGTGTGTTTGTGTACGTGTAAATGAAATGACACGAAACTCAAGTCTCATTTGCAGCGTCGGATAAACTTACAAAGCTTTCTGCATGAATCTAAGTTTCATACACGAGTAATGTTAAGGAAGGGAATCGTTTAAAAATATTGCACTTATTTGGAAATGGCAACGAATCGGAATGGAAAACTAGGTCGGAGGAATGTCAGATGCATTGCCTTGCGACGCCGCGAGAGCGTAGCGAGTTCCCGATGAGACTTGATAGTTCTTGCTTGGGAGCACAAAGGTCATCTCGGAGGCACTTCCTGTCCATCAAACAAGATATTATTCCGCGCACCGTCCGCAATTTGCAACCATCTCATCAGCAGTAAAGATCCTGGGAGCATGCCGTTCTGTTACGAAGCCAGCTGTCACTAGGTACTGGTCGCCTCTCAGGCGCAGGCCCTTCCGCACTCGTCTGTGTTGTGTAATAGACCAGCGATGGGATTATAGGCAAGAAAAATCAATTACACAGTGTTTATGCACAAATATACAAGGGTGGGGGTGTTACTGTTTACCTTAAGTACATCCAGATAAAAGCCATGTCGCAAGTATTAACGAGCCGTGAAGAAGAGCCAATAGCTTCAAAGAAATAGACAAGATGCGTGCACACAGTTGGTTGCAATGTTTCCTGAACGGAATTCTATTTACTTTCTGAACAATCCATGTAGATTGTGTACAAGTATTAATTACAAGGAGACTGCAACTTTAATTTGAATTTCGGCGGGTTTATTAGGAATAAGATGATCATCACCTGCGCATGCGTAAATGTATATCATTTACCGTCACAATGAAGAAACATCACATCCCGTAGAATCGTCAGTAAAAGGTATGTATATATTTAAAAATGTTAGACCACAAATGTTTTACTTGCCCGGTTATATATTGGATATCTGCCCACGTGCCTGGGTTATTTAACAATTACAGCTACGTCGAAGAAATGCATTGGAGTCAAAGGTGAAACTTCAACTAGTGTTTTGAATAGTTTTCGCTAAACTTAATTGCTTGAGCCTAATTAGAAAGACGAAAAAGTTATCTGTTCTTGTTTAAGACTTGGTAATATTTAGAAATGCCGAAGGATGAAGCTCCAGCGCGGTCTGGCGAGGTGAGTAGTTAGTGTAATGAAGAGCTGAAGTATGACGGGGAAGGTGGGTGGATATTATGCTTTTTACACGATGGTTTTCTAAATTCAGTCCATCCAACGCTGCCACGTACTTTGTTCCTCGTTTATAACCGTACCTAAAACGTTGCTTCATCTAAGCTTTTCGTTTGAACAGACAAGGAGTGTGAGCTTCTGCCTCTTTAGCACATGCTATCAAAACTATTTACTGGTACGAACAGACAAAGACTTTTTTGTTTCTGATCTCACCGGCTGTTTTTGCATTACTCTTATTTATAAGTTTATTTATAATTGGGTGTAGCACATAATGCAACGTACAGCGTTAACGTTGAGACAGAGAGAGATTGAGTGAGTGAAATACTGGCGTCACTTTCCGGCCTGAAACATGAAAACTGAAAATCAAGTGTCCCTTTGAAATACAGAGGATCTAGTGTACGTTAAAGGACCTCTTAGTCATGTCATAAATAAACAGTCACTCCTTAAACATAACCCAACTCCACCATGAATGAATTATACAAACAACCAGGTTTATGATATGGAAGTTTATGTGTGGGTGCCTTGTGTTTATGTGATACATCTCCGAGTTTATAACATTTAATACCAGTATCTGTGCCGAGATAGCACTCTTTTTATGTACAATCAATGAAGGACAGAGTTTCACTGGT
Organism: Sipunculus nudus; assembly: GCA_026874595.1. NCBI lineage: Eukaryota > Metazoa > Annelida > Sipuncula > Golfingiida > Sipunculidae > Sipunculus > Sipunculus nudus. The sequence goes on along the minus strand of CM049307.1, from coordinate 48,407,075 downwards.
CTGTTTACATGCTGGTGTAGGTACCGGGGCTCTCCCAACGGGACATTCAGCCATATCCCTGGGGGAGTTTGCGGGTACGCCAAGGTGGGATGTGTGAAATGACATTTAGGACGACTTTGGTTCTCAAGGTTGCTCATGCATTCCCATAAGTCATCGGTTAGACAAAAAGTAATGTCATGTCAGCAAAAAAAAAAAAACAGAAACAAAGTTCTTGTAGCAAACATATTAATAGGCAACTTATATTCTGTTCAACCCATATTATCCCCTTAATAATTCGAAAAATATTCTCTCAACTTATATATGATCACACGGGTTGACATTTACGCGGAAGAGTGACCAAGGGTTTGATATGATATGAAACACTTCATGACAAAAGAAAACCAACATTTCTATTTTATAACATTCAGGCTCTATTGAATCTCGTGTCCAAGTTACATGGCGCCTGTAATGGCTTGCCAGCCCCACTTGTGAATATTAAGAATATTTTTTTAACATATAAGTATAGTTATTACGGTAAACATCGCAGATACAATACGCAATTTTGTCATGTAGTTGTGTAAGTATTTGACCCTTGAACTTGAATAGGGTTATAATATCTAAACAATATGCTTTTACTTGATATACAGCAGGGCGTCTTTTTTCCGTACACCGTGATTCAGAAAAAATTGTGGAGCCGAAATTGAAAACATGAATTGATTTAATTGCATAACAAAAATATTTTCGTATGTTTTGTTTGTTTCACCCTTATAAACATTGCATGCGCTTTATTACTTCTTACAAATTATCACTCAGTTTATGAACATATTACCAAATTTCAACTTACAAACCACTGTGGAACATCAATACAAAACAGAAAAAAAAGGATGGCGCAGATGGATGTGATTGATTTAGGTTCAAGCTGAGACTGGGCTTTGAGTTTAGTCCTGAGACGAGCAAGACAACTAAATTTATCATTTATATAAGGAAAGTTGAATTTCATCCGGCATGGGGCTCCATCTGGCCTGACGAATTAATATTTTTTTCTTCTGATGATTTATTGAAATGCTCAAATGATTACATTAACTTGTGATGGTGCTGATATTCCGAATACTTACTTTTAATCACCGCGCATGATCCATTTTTGCAAAAAGTGGGCTCGACTAAGAGAGACAAAGGGTCATTTCGGGTTGTGTTTCAAAAGCCATTGCATGTATTTCTCAGTACAACCCATGTATCTTTTTTGTGCATTGCGTATGCTGAAAGGAAAATAACAATTTCAAAGGACTATTTTTGGAGCGGATACTATAGATGACAGGAGCTGTTGATTTCCCGAACAGCGACTTTAAAATGCTATTATAATAATCGTCATGTTCAGCTCTGATAGAGTCACACGGTATTTTCTGTTAAATGATCATAATGATTTTGAAATATAGTTAAGGTATTACTGCTTTAACTTAATTAATATTTTAACCATGGACAAATTTCTTTTAACTATGGACAGGGCTACAATAATTTATGTTTATATGAGCAAAGTAAAGTGATGGAGAAGCTTAAAAATCAAATATACTTCACCTCATAATTTTATGTTGAAATCACATGTGGCGACATCTTCGAAAACTTTTATATATTTCTCCAATGATCCAGATACTAAGTTTGAAAAAAACACACTGTTTTTAATGCATCTCAAGTTCCAAAGAGGGCATAGCTCCTATTATGTATTCACTCTGATAGGCTACCGATAGGACGTACTGTTGATACAGCCTTATATGTATAGAGACCACCCACGTCATCTTTAGGTTAGAGTATGCCCCATACCATAACACATGGCTATCTGGTAATCTTCCTAACTGTGTTAAAGACTGAATGTACATGACAAGGGCTGACGCATACCATTGCCAGATTTGAACCTACACAATAGACAGAAGTTTTCAGAGTCATAAGTCAAAAATGCTAACCACTCCACCATCGGGACTGAGAGGTTCCAAGAAGTTTAACAGTCTGTATTAATATATATATATATATATATATATATATACATACATACATACATGCATGTTTGTCAATGACGATGGTTATCTGATGATTAGGTAAAGGTACATGTCTGTTTTCGAATTAAAAAAAAAAATTAAAAAAAAAAAACCTTATGAGCACCATGACAGGTCCAAGCATGCACCAGATCAATATAATATATGATATCATGATTTTTACACTAACTGTAGTTGATTCAAATTATACATATGGAAAGCAAAATTATTAAGCCCCGACACAGGTTGATTAGTTTTTCTATATCCATATATGGGTAAAGAAATAAGTGGGTGCACCTGCCCCCCCCCCCCCCCCCCAAGTAGTGCAAAACGATCGATTTTATTTTTTTTTTATTTTGGAACCTTGACATTATTTCCATGGTCGTTTACTCCATACCCTTTTTCCCATTATCGCTCAGTTGCGAAAGTGGGAGAAAGGACAGTTGGAGTTTGCACAAATCTAGTTTTTATTTGTACCTTATACCTCTCCTGTTTACACTCAACCTTGATCGCCTCTCACCTCCTGTTTAGTAGCACAATAAATCTTCCGACCCTCATAATGATAACAGTATAACTGGTCCTCGGTGCAGCATCTGTCATCTAAGCCTCTTCTTAAGATTTAATCATAAGTCTTCATGAGCTGAACCATGAGGTATTCTATCTATATAATTAATACGGAGTTGGTTTTTTTCTAGACCACGGTTTACCTGCTTCCGTTCTGATTTGACTCTCCGAATTCGGCAGGCGTATCGGTGGTGTGTTTTATGAAGTCCCACAATTATCATTCGGGTGGGATGGGGTCTGGTGGGGGGGGGGGGGGGGGGTTACATATATTTGTTAAGATCCGTTGTCTTTAGGGACGGCGAAACATGATAAAATATCACCAGCACATCTTTAAATTGATAACATACTAAACTCGTCAGGGCATACAGACCTCCACTAGATTATCCTTTAATATCAGTCATGTGTTCACGTGTATGCGTTTCATCTGGGAACACTGTCATGCTTCAGTAACACGAGTTCACCTTGCGAGTGGCAGAACAAATAAATACGAATGGTGGCTTCCACACGGGGACAAAGGAATGGTCCTTTGTTATAATGGTTTATAAGAAAATATATATTGTGGTTATTCTTATTACCTCCAGAATGAAATGGACTATTGATATGTCTTTACCCTAACCCTCTACAAAAGTTTAGCAAAACATTTTTCGCCTGTCACGCTTTTTCAGGAGGCGACCCACTGAACCCCATTTCAATTATATCGCCTGTTAAGGAATTATACTCTGTTAAAAGGAAGTAAAGATTTTAAATTCAAAAGCGGAACACATGTCCACATGAATCTTTTAATAGGGAGCACTTTTCCGTTGAGTGGACACACAGGGCTGAGACTCATACACGATCACCGTTTTATAGGTTTACAGGTATGTTGATTTTTATACATTCAGAAGAATCTTTCAATAATAACCATGGTTTGAATAGTTCGGCCGTTTTATGGGTTGTTTGAAAAAAAGTTTTTTTTTCAAAAGGAAGCCCTGGGGGAGGGGGGTCTTCTTAGGGTCCTCAATCTCTTGGGGACTTTGAAACCCCCGCCGGAATCTACTAAACAGTCGTTCGTTCATACGTGCACGTTTCAAGTAAAACATGTAATGGTTCAGAAACACGGGTTCACCTGGCGAGTGGTAGAACAACTGCATACAAATGGGCGGCTTTTACTCGGGGACAAAGGAATAGCCCCTTATAATTATTCTTTTTGTGGAATTGGGATTATGACACTAAAGAAAAAAATATATTATGATGATTCCGATTATCTCCCAAAATGTAATGGATTACGGATGCAGTTTTACTCTACTCCTCAACAAATTTTCAGTGAAATTTGCATATTACATTGTGCGTTCATTGGCTGAAAAACAAGCCTGAAGTGGTTTCTTAGCTAATGCTTTCATCGAAATATATCAACCTGCTTTTTTTCTGTCTGGGAGAGTTATCAATTTTGCATTAGACCTGCTCATTCAATGACAATTTATAGTACTTAAACCAAAAATTTAATACTGTTGAAATATATTTTTCTGAGCCTATCTTTTTCACATCGGCAGCTATACGTTTCGCGTACAAGAGACTTCAACGCAATATGCATGTGTATACAAATAACACATGTGTCTGTTAACATGCCTTACACTATACCCTCAACTGACTACACTGAATAAACATCGTTACGATGTTTCAGGATGTCGTCTGAGCTTCAACTATACAAAGCATCTTTCATATAATTTCAAGGTAGGATGCTTCTTTATACAATCGCTATATCTACGATATTTCCCAAGCAATAAAGCTGTCGGAGCTATGTTGTTTATCGGAAAAAACTTCTCACTTAGAAAATCGTACACCTTGTATCACGTCTCTTTCTAAAATTTATTTTTTTGTGCGATTTCAGGAATAGAATAATTTTTCTGTCTATGTTGATATTTTGGAGAATTCTAGCAGAAGTAATCTTTATATCATATAAGTGAAACACATGACAAAAGTTCCTGCAAAAACCTTAGGATTAAAATATGCGTCGTTTAGTTCCTATCAGCTTATTACAAAAATATGCATCTGATAGAGCCGTGGATTTTCCACGGGTGCAGCTAGTCTTAATTAATACACACTCTTCGTTACTGACAGCATTACCTCCAAGAGCTTTGCCTTTTATGTTTATAACTAGCATCAAATATCACCCCTGCTTGTAGTCCTTGTTTGACATGATCTTTGTCAGAAATTCTTTGATATTTTTTGATCAAATTACCTTAATATAAGCGTCCATTAATTGACTTATTCAGTTGGTAACATATCAAAAGGACACCCAAGGGTGTTTTTAAAAGGGCTTGATACTGTATATTTCCGTCGGTGACGCACTGATATTATGGTTGAGTCTTGACCTTCCTGGAAATCATATTCCAAGGTATTCCTAATTAGGTTCGTGTTCCTGACGCAGCAGGAGGTGACCATCGTCTGGCCAGAGCGTTGGATTAACTGAAAGCTGCATGCTTTTTTGTCCACCAGTGTAATGGTATGTGACAGAACAGAACAAACATATTTTAAAGATGAAAATATTGTAAACTTAGATTGACTGAGGTGTTTTGCCTTTCTGAGTTTGTCGTGCTTTTTATCTCCTTCCTCTGTGCAAAATTAACACCCATTTAATTTCGATAGTTTTTATATTATGTTTATGTATTTTCTAAACTTTTATCACAGTCATATACTGAGGTCGAGAGGTAAATGAAGGGGGTAGTTGTCGAATTTAGGCCTAAATAGGAAATTTTAAACTTGGGAAATCGAACATCCAGAGCTGATATCTTCATTAGGCGTATACTGTTCTTTTTCTCAGAAATTTTAGATTGAAAAAGGGCGTTGAGGGGGATTTGGCCTGTTTATATATTTGTTAGCATTTTCCTTGCTAGATGACCCATAAAAGAAGATACAAACTAACTTATGGTGAAACAAAACAGAACTGATTAAAAACGAAGAAGTAAGAAACGTCCCACTATTTTCCTGGTACACTTAGTACTTTCTTTCATTTTCTATTTTTACAATTAGTTCTACAAATACAAAACGGAAGTCCACTGATGGTCTCCAGAAAAAAAACCGTTTAATTCATATGGTAAACCAAAGTCATAAACGACATAAAAGTCATAAACTTTAGAGGAACGACACCACAACTCACTTGTTGGACAGTATGATAATACAGTTATATGTAAATGTCCTATTTTCTATTGTTTTCAAAGGCTTTCAGATATTTTTAAAACAAAACAAATTTATTTGTAACTGATTCTATCTCCAAGAGTGAGTTCTTGGTCGCAGTGTCTGCATGTGACGCGTTCAAAACTCAAAACGAGAAAAGACATATCTTTGCCTTATGATTTCAATTTGTTCTTCCATTTTGAATGAAAGTATTTCTCCATATTCGCGTCATTTATGTGAAAAATGATTTAACCGGAATAGAATTCTGCAGATGTGTATAGTACATAATTAAGCAAGTATTAAAAAATGGAGGCAGTTACCTCCACAAAAAAATTTAAAATAAAATGTTAATGGTTTATAAGTTAATAGAAAGTTAATATTTAATAATAAAACAGAAAATCGAAAGGTTGATAGTATGGTCCAGTAATAATAATGAATATTGTTGTTTCATCTGTTCATTTATCGAAGCAAATTAAATTTTTTTTTCGGGGGGGGGGGATGATTGTGCATTGTATTTCTTTTTTATAGAAATGAAGATAAACATAAATCATTATGTATAAGTATTAAGCTTGCTTGGATATAAAACTAGGGACCCATGGGTCTCGATGCTCAGCTGAATTTGTTTATAAGGATATGTTTATGAGCTTTTTCAAAACATGGGTCCTGTGATCAATTTAAAGCCAACCTATCTACCCAAATTTGAGTTATCATTCATAAACTAATTTGTGAATGGATGGGTCTTGTGACCTTGATCTTTGACGTAGTAACCCCACAATCATAAGGAACCTTCCCCAATCGGCAGGTGTGATACATGTGGGAGACGTCAGGTTTGGGATGAAAAGTTTAGCTTAAAATGCAATCACAATATTTTTAAAGAAGTTCTTACTTTAGTATTAGGCAATATATCAGTCAAATTTAAAACCAATATTTCAATCAAAACTGAGCTATCATCTGGAAACTAATATGTGGACAGAAAACCCCCGTGACCTTGACCTTTGAACTTGTGACCCCAAAATCCATAGGTTTCTTCCATAATTGGCTGGTGAGCAATATCTGGAAGATAAAAGGTTTGGGTATAAAAGTTTGGCTTAAATACATCCACAATCGTTTTAAAGAAGTGGGTCCTTTGATCTGACCTTTGATATATCTAATATCATGACCTCATGACCCCAAAATCAGAGTAAAAGTTACATTATTGGTCAGCTATATGTGCAAGATGGAAAGTTTGGGATGATAAGTTTGCCTTAAAATGCATCCACAATCTTTCTAAATAAGTTTGAAACCAATATGTCAATCCATGCTGAAGTTATCATCCGGAAACAAATTTGTGGACAGATGGTGGGCCATACATAAGTCAAGTTTGAAATCCATATGTCAATCCGTACTGGATTATCATCAAGAAACAAATTTGACAGACATACAGAGAAACGAACAGACGAACGATTAGGGTGATTTATATTTGGCATCCCCTTACTCAAGAGGGGCCCTAATAAATACATAAGGTTTCACAACCAACATAAAACCACAGTTATGGTATCAACATAAACGGGCGGTCTCAAAATAAAGGAAAAACTGCATACAAAAATAGATGAAAAAATACAGGTCGCGCCATCGGGCTTCAGGATCTGAAGAAACCAATCATTATCAATAAATTCACCGGGTTTCAGGGCAATGGATAAAACCACAGCCGAGAAACTGATATAATTGCTGTCAGTTAACGGTCTAAAAAACAGAAAAAATTTAAAAAAAACATGAAAAATACAGGTGGCACCACCAGTTTTCGGGAACTGACATAACTAGTCATGGTCAAAATTCAAGGCAAGATTCATGGCAACGCATGGATCACTTATCAAGATATTGGAGGATTTGAATCAATTTTTTTTATTATTCTGGGGGGTACTTACGGCCCCAATAGTTCGAAGAATATTGGTCCCAGTGACCAAATTTCAAGTTTCCAAGGAGAATTTTTTATTGACCTTCCTACATCCCCGCATTCTGTTACAAGTTTCTAGGGCCAGCAGTTACGATTTGTGCCTTGCTAACGGCCAGACAGACGGCCGGACGCATAATGGACAAAGCGCCATTCCTATATCTTAGTTGACTATCAGACAGCTGCGCTAAAAACTTCCAAAGTATCTTGATATATATATATATATATATGTATATATATATATATATATATATATATGTACAGGTTGTCGTAAAGGAGACAGAAACCCGGCAAGCTTATTCACTTCCCCTGGTCGACACCTCGCCTCTGTGATAAAAGGGTGTTCTTTACAGACAGCATCATGCAGCCTTGCGAGGTCTATTATCCCTTAATACTGCCGGATAGAAATCCCGTGTGGCGCCAGTTTTCCATCATTTTATTTATTCTCTTTGATACTTTGATCTAGTTAAAAGAAATACCCTCAAAGACGCGGTACGGTTCAAAATAATATTAGAAACGAGAATGAACTTGCAAAATACACCATATATTAACAAAGGTATCCTTCCGTCAACTGGTTATTGTTTAAAGAATATATATATTGTTAAAGGCGATCTGGTTAAGTAGTTTGTAGTCTAACATATTTTTCTTTGCTTGAGATGTAAATATTCATGGTTTATTATCTAATACTTCGAGAGAATAACTCGCGGCATGTTTCATATTTGCAGTTTGGTTTATTGATGTATTTTGTTAACGTTGATGTATTCTATCAAATTTAATGAACATGTATCGCCACAAAGGACGAAGGGGGAACACGAGTTCTGTTAACAGTGATAATGATAATTCTCCACAAGTTGGGCACAACTTGCTGTTCCTTTAATGTCCATAATAGAATTATACAAGTATTACACCTTGTATTTCTGGGATTTTTTTTATGTTTTCTTGTCCTTGAGTTATCAAATGTATTTATGATCATAATGTGTATTGTAATCGTGGGGACATTCAAGACCAAATACAAAGATTTCATGATTGTTAATTCAATGATATCTCATGAATAAACAGTGTTGAGGAAACATATATGGATGGTATCAGATTGAAGTAAAAAGAATTACAGTTACAGAATGACCTCGATATAGTATGACACAACCCCTGACAATTTGATAGCAACATTTAACACCACCACTCATGTGTCGCATGACTTTGGTGTAACGTAACCTGGAATGAATTATTTAAATACAGTTTTACACAGAGGATTAGGTGCAGCTAATTAGTATAAATGAAGTCCTCTGGTTACTTCTGATTACTAGAGTTTCATGTTGCATGCTTTTGTGTTCATGTGAAAGATTTCGAATGAAAACCTTGTAAGTGTTTTTAACATTTCGTCAGAAAGCTGGATTTGCTTAATTCGAAAAGCACCAAAGTGTAAAATTATATCCCCATTAAAGATTTTATAACATCCATGCGTGACATTTTGGCATGGTCGGGTCCAATTGAACCGAATATATTTCATTATGTATTGTCGGGTTGGTTTTTCCCGTCAGACCACGTCAATCATTCATGGCTTGATGCACACGTCTATGTAGCACACGCGATCCCGCAGTTGTATATATGCATAAATATTCTGCTGACGTACCTTGTTTTTTTTTATTAGTTTCATGTTTCACTTAGACCTCGGTTTGAAAGTGACTGTTTCGTCATCATGGTCTGGATAACGGAAATTGTATAAGATATAGCAGTTACTGTATTTTAGCAGGTACAGTGATATACTCTCGTCATCGAATTTTTCTTCATCCAGATTTGCTTTCAAGGACCATGGTTCCATCTTTCATCTTGTTCTGTACCCATATTCTACGATATTGCTTTAATATTTAATACAGGCCTCAATGGCTTTGTAACGTTGGGATTTGTGGAGTTAGAGTGGTCCCCAACTCGTTACCAAGCATGGCAGGCAGCTATCATAGGAAGCCAAGAGACAATAAAGCTTGTAGTTTAATGGAGCATGCAGAATTTGTCGGGCTCAGAACATCACAAACTAAGGAAATGAGTCCTCGAAGGGCAGGTGCGCGCTGCCTGAGATTGCTGAAGGATCATTAGAGAACTAGAAGTATAAGGCCCAGCCATTTATGAATTCATAAATGCAGACTTGCCCGGTTTTCATGGCGATGTGATCTTCTATTTTTCTGATGATACCAAAGGAATAAAACCGCACGGTCCCGTAGATGGTATTGTAAAATACCTCAACAGAAAATGGTCGAACTAGTATTGCAAAATGTGTCAGCAGATACTAAAGTATAAACGCGTAACCGGTGTGTTGCATCCCACATTCCACGGAAGCATCATGCGCACGCAGACTAGCGTGTGAACAGTCCCCCTTGTCTGTTATATAATATAACCAACTAGCGTCCCGCTCACGGTCCGGTTGGAATTTCCTTCATGTAACGCCCACCGTCCAAATGTAGCCCGTAAGCCTGGCTAACGGGATAGCAAATCGCGCTTTAGGATCATTAAGTACTTCGATTGGGGTTTCATCTCTACTTCGGTGAGTGTACTTGTTTTAACACTTTTTTAGGTGTACTTCCCGTCGCCAGTGATACAATGTCTCTTTTCTCAGCCGTAAAGGTACTTCAGTTCATGTTATTTTGCTTGAATCCATGAACCTATGCTGGAGATACATGTATAGCAAGTCCTTATTTGATAATGATACTGATTTATTTTCATTTTATTGCATTTTATTGGAATGTTGTTGTTACTATGAATATTATAACGATTTGTTATTATAATTACTCTGTAACATTTCCCTTCATGCAACTAAAATAGCAGAAACGCAGCCTTCCTGGTCGTGATCGCTATGTATAGAATGGGGTTTTACAAAAGGATTGTCGTTTGGCTATAACAGTTGAAAATCATGAGTTAATAAAACTGCAGATTTACTTTTTATCTATAAATAAAGTTTATCATTTCTGTTTGACAGCTGTCACATTTGCGAGGATTTAGAAATTTATATTTCTTTAGTTCTTTGCAATAAGTCCCAGTTTCATCTGTAAACTGTACCTGTTGGTTTCTTTGAAAAATCAAATCTGTGTTCAGTGTTATGTAGACTACCACGTGTCAAGGAGTCACTTACAACACCAAGCCTCTTGTTTTCAGCATATTACCTGCTAGGCCGAGAAAATTACTTAAAATACTGGTACTGTTTTCTACAACAGATTTTCTGTCTCTTAAAGTTTCAGCACATTGACAGTTTACGACCTTCTGAGACACATAAAAAGATCTGTTCGACAGAGTGTCCCCTAAAACATCTAGAATGTGTTACAATTCACAAGTGTTCGATCAGAACAAAGTAAAAGCAAGCTTCTGAGCTGTTTTGTTTTCAAACTCGTTTTTGTTTATTTTAAAGTAAATGATAACTGCCACTTTAAAAAGGCTTACTTGTTATGATAAAGTCAATTATAACAGAAACGTTAATGTTCAAACAACGTGATAATTGGGTAGAAATCATGTGAGCTATTAGCGTCTTTTAGACTGCAGTATGGAAACGTACGTTTGATTCAAACATCTCATGTGAATATAAATCCAAATTTCTATTGTGTTATTCATATATATGGTGTTGTCTTCATTGAACTGGTTTCATAATAGCACTCATAATGCAAAAAAATATATCATACTGCATATATGTGGGATGTATGAATAAAATGCATAAAAAGTGGAAAAACAATTCAATTTATATGAATGGTTGAAAAGACCATAAATTAATATAAAACCATACATAATATTATTACGTTATTACGAGTTAGAAGAAATAAAAGAAAAGGAGAAAAGGGATACTATTCCATCTAAGATTGATTAAAAGAATCTTTATATTAGGCCAAAAAAATAAAGAATAAAAGATATGGTTCTCAGGCACCGCCCGCGTCAATTTTAACCGCCCGCATCAAAATTTGTATTTTGATTTTCATCTTTCAAGAATAAAAAATAATACAATTTGGATAAGATTTCCTTTGTTATGTGCTTTTACCTATTTAGCAAAAACATTTTGTTATTTTCAAGCATTTCGCTGATCATATGACATTTTTTTGGAACATACAAAAAAGGGGAAAAAACGAAAATTCGCCCGCCCGCCCACCCGCACAGATTTCCGAAAAAAAGTGCCTGAGAACCATACCTTTATTTTTTGGCCTTAACATTACTCTTTGAAACTATTTTTCCTTGTTCATACCATGGAGGTAGAATATAAGTCAATGAGCATATGGATTAATTGTGACAGAATGTGACAAGGACAGACATACGAGACATTAAATGGTTTATTTATATAAAAGAATACTTTTATTTCTTATTATAAAAGTAACCTCTTATTTATGTTTCCCTGTCAAGTGTACAGTTACTATTTATCTGATTTTCTCCCATATTTATGCGTTATATTTGCCCGTCATTTTATAAGGGCATGCATCTTTGCGTATCACAAACTGAAGTGATTTCAATGCCAATTTTTCCAAAGCGTACATTGTATGATTCTCTAAAGAATAGGACAGAAAACATAGATCATGGCACTGCATGATTGGATGTGTAATATATGGTCAAACGAGTGAAGAAACAATTGAAACATGAAAATGAATCATATACCCGAATTATTAATTTACTTAAGGGGAGGTATTAATTAAATCTCAGTGGACGCTGCCTGACAGTACTTAACGATATCTTTTAAATTTTCCTCCTCGGATTCACGGATCGGATTTCTATGACAACACCCTTCATGTCGGTTTACAGCATGCTTTACCTAATAACATGTAAAAATCTACTTTCGGATTCCATAAAGATACAAACTACGGTATATTTGAAAGTAGCATATTTAAGCTGCAGAGCGTTTTCCTTGGGGACGTTTCTGACTTTGAATCTCAACGAGCTGGTTATGACAGGCCCGCCCATAGTGTTCACGACATTGCAGACGTGGCCCTAATAATATTTGTCTGACATGCAACACTACCTCTGCCCGTTGTAATGGTTGTCTTGGTGAGACTGCCTGTCAGTAACTACATCAGTCATCGGCTCATATCCTTGCAGATAAAGAATTCACCAGCAGAACTTCCCCTGGTAAAAGCACCTTGGTAGGAGTCCGTGCTTTGCCTGGGGACAAGACCCGTACAGACAGGCAACAGAGATAAAACGCTGCGTCTGGTTTAAAAATTAGCAGCTTGGGGGAAAACGCTAAAGGACCGCTTCCGCACAAAAGATCGCGTTAGAGCATGGGAATTTCTTCTGTCACCACCGTCTTCGCTGAATTTCGAATGCAGCATTAAGCGGTAAATTGCATCATCCGTCTGCGTCCCGAGCCTGAATTCTGTATCAGCGCTGAAGTCTCAGTGTGGAATAGGCCTCGGTGCTGACTTCATTGACCTGCTCCTCCAAAAGGACTTGTTAGCTCATAAAAGTTACGGATTTTAAAGGTTAGATGGTTGGTCCTGTGTGCTGGAAAATGATGACAGTTACTAAATGTGTTATGGTGATAGATAATGTGTTCTGACTAAACCTCATTGATTTTGGGTATGGTATTTTGAAGCATTACTGGAAACATCCGACCATCGAGTGCCTCAAATGGTGTAATGGAGAAAATTTACCGCGACTTACGGAGCTTATAATATACTGCGTAGGTCACATACTCTAATATTTACCATTTTCAAAGAAGTTTGATTTTAAACTTCTATAGCTTTGAATTAGGGTCGTCTAACTTGTTAGATTGAGTGTGTCTTTATGACATAAATGAAATGTTTTTATCCTAATCGTCTCCATGTGACAAGACAGACTTCTTTCCGATAGAGGGTTAGGATGATTCCAGAAATAACAAAAATCATTATTATTTAAACATTATACAGATTAGGGACCGACAGGCTTAAATTTCAGCAGACTCCTTGACGCCTCGAGTATAGACAGGATATTCATCTTCGGCGTTCAATGTCTAAACGACTAGACTACGTCTGGTATAATATCTCAACAACTAATTTCGGTAAATTTGGCCAGATGGGTTACTGCTTCGGTTATTTTTGTAGTTACTTGGACTAAATTGTACAAGTATAAAAAATGTCAAGTATCGGTATAGTTTGAAGACATATAGGTAAAAGGAGAGTCTGCCGATCGCTAAACCGTTTATTAAAAAAATAATTTCACCGGAACCAAAACTGTATCGTGAAGTGAACAGTTACACTATATGATAATGTGAAGCAATTTCTTATAAGCTTGATTACATTTCCGCATTAGTTCTCGCGGCCTATTGAATGATGTATGATAGATTTTACTCAAGAAAATATCCCGTCATTTAATTAGTCTTATTTGATAGTCTCTCGTTACTTTCGGTTATGCCGCTTTCTTTTTATTCAGTATCCGTGTCTTGACCTGTTAATATCCACCAATGAAGGTAGCAAAGGCTTTTTGATCAGCTGTGGTTGTTTCTATTTGTGTTCAAGTAGAATCTTTGAAAGTTCTCCATGAATTTTGATGAAATTTGGTTAATGATGAGTCGTGGAGGGAAAAAATAAATGATTATTTGGTCGTTGAAATTGTTATACGGATCGCGATAAAGATTCAACCAAACTTTTTATTCTGCGTGTTTTTTTTCCTGCACGACATATGACGAATAACCGATCCGCCATAAAAGTTGTGCTATGGTCCACTTTTCCTCAACGTTTCATTAAAATCAACTTAGAATATTTTGAGATGTTCTGTGCACAATGAAGTTACCTCCTACGTCCATGTGCTAAAGTGAAGACCTGACTCTCTATAGGTTCGGCATCATGGCATTTGGGTAAATGAGAATGACGTCATAATATCCTCTCGTTGCGATGGCCAACCGGACTAACTAGATTTCCACTCCTCCTTGGCCATACCTTATACGTGTGCCAAGAAATGTCAACTTCTGAATCAAACCAGACTGTAATATTAATCAAATACAGATATTTCTTGTCCGAATTCGCGGATAGACAATGATCTGATAAGATGTAGACACTGATACGTCAGAAAACTCTTTGTAAAATGGTAATGTCTTCATATCTGAGAGGTTTATTGGTCTATTAATCCTGAACTAAAATTATGTTAGATTTAGATAAGTTACGAACCTTACCCTTAAGAAATGTTCACACATGATTCACATGCTCGCTTATTTTGTTGCAAATGTGATACTCATCAAAAGTATAAACTTGTTTTCTATAGTGCTTAAACAATAAAACTTAATTTCTGGGGTTTCTTCTATGCACAAATTGTAAACCTGTCTCAAACGGCATTAAAATCCGATCATACAGGGTCGAGAGCGAGTCTGCCATCATCTCAAATAACACCCTTCTGGCTACATCTCTCCAGCAAACTGAGATAAGATCTTCGTGTTCTCAATGTTAACGAAATTTCTTAATTAGGACATATCGGTTTTGTGCGGCAAGATCTAATAACACTGATATTCATCTGTAAGAATTTGACCTCAATTAACCCTTGCTAGATATCGCTCAGATTTATTCCGAAGCCGTAAATTTACCCAGCATTTCTGACTTCCGGAAATTGAATCTCTTCAGACGAGGACTTCCCGGCCCTGGTAGGCAAATTACCCTTTTTTTAATGGTGCTTCTCGCTTTTCCAGTATTTCATTCCTGTTATCTAGAATTGACCATTTGACATCATGGGCTAGAAAAACTGTTGGTTTTACCCATGGAAAATGGCCCATTACGGAGAGGTTGTCATTTCTTCCAATGGTGACTGTGATTTCCACTCCATCATTCCTGCTATCTAAAGTTCCCAATTTGGCATTATGTGGGGGCTTTGGATTTTATCCAGTAGAAAATAATACATTATAATACAAATTAGTTTAATTGTATAATTTATCATAATTATCCAGTTAGGCTAATAATATGACATGGCACATGATTTATATCAGTATTGATCTGTTTTTTCTGAGTTCCTTTTTGAGAAAAAGCTCAGAAAGCGGATGTTCACTATCAATCTACCCTCATGCATCATTTTATGATTCGATTTCATCAATAATCAGCGGACCTTTATCCTTTTGAAAATCAAACAACATGTAACGATACCTTTGACATCCATGTCATAGATCACAAAAGTTTAATATTTTCAAACCTAACGGGTAAAAAATTCAAATCAAAAGGATATAAGAATAACATAGTTCTGATGGAACGGTTTATCTTTTTATACTTGCTAATACCCAACAGCAATAGCTTCCATAGTTGTGGCAAACAAATCGAAAACGGAATGGTTCCATGACTATACTGATAAAAACATACACTTGTTTCCCTATACAATTAGGACATTAAATTTAAGATTAGAGATGGCGGGGATCTTGAATCCATTTATCCCACAGGGGTGTAGCCGCAATTGACGGAAGGGGGTTAGGTTATGCAATATACCCACTGGCAAAAGATAAATATATAATCAGTTAATAACT
This sequence comes from Sipunculus nudus, assembly GCA_026874595.1. Classification (NCBI taxonomy): domain Eukaryota; kingdom Metazoa; phylum Annelida; class Sipuncula; order Golfingiida; family Sipunculidae; genus Sipunculus; species Sipunculus nudus. The sequence goes on along the minus strand of CM049307.1, from coordinate 48,390,994 downwards.
TCATAATTGTCATTTCAACATGTTAAAACTCACAACAAGAGAATCTTATTAATCATTTATGTCTGAGATGCATGATTCATTATCTTCAGTTTCCTTAGTAATAATATGACAATTTGAGAAAAAACGTCTCCTAGATATGTATTTCTCTATGTATAAATTGTATAATTATAAATATCAATGTCTTGCAGATGGAGTATTACAGTTAATATTAAAATGACTGATATTTTCATGTTTCATAATTAGTCATATACTACAATTTCATTGTTATACTTTTATTGTCTGGAAAGCTTTTCCTCAATAAAACACGAAAGGTGGGAGCGGGGATGGAGCCTTGCCCCCTGCGACACCCTCCTTACTCCTTTAGAGAAAAACGAGTGTGCGCAGGACAGTTGTCTGTTCGTAGATATTGTTACGGAACCTAATATCAAAAGATCATGTAGTCGTGAAGAGCATAAATTTTGTTATCGAGATAAAAAAAAAATCACATTCTGTAACACTAGGCAGCGTGAATTGTCTAGGGGAATGAATAAAGAAGTCAGTGGTTTTTTGTTAACAAATAACTATAATTATTCTTAAAACAACAATAAGATTACAATACACAAAATCAATACAATTACACAGTATAACAACAGTACATCAGCAAATCAATACAATTGCACAGTATAAAACATAAAATGTACACTACCTGGATACCACCACTGTCACAGAACAATAAGTCCTCTAGAGCATATAATCCAGATGAACAGTTAACATAAATCTTCTCAGAGAAAAACAGTCCAGTTCAATCACAAAATAAATTTGTTGTAATCCAAAAGTGAAGTTCTGACAGTGATCCCAAAGGCAAACTGAAGACTATTTAAAATCCGTCACAAATTCGAAGAAGACCTATAACTGCTGCAGTTATCGGAAAAGGTCCACAAACTGACACACACCCTTCTGTGTCCGCTGGAATATTTCTCTCCCCTCTCTCTCTCTGCTCTAAAACACAGCCCCTATTTATAACTTCTCATCCGAAAATTCTAGACACTTCTATTTCACGGACAATCGAGAGAACAATACACATGCACTTGAACAATCCAGACTAGCACGAGAGCTATCGCTGTTATTACACTCCGCGAGAGTTCAACCAGTACGGATTTAACCGTGCGCTTTGCCTCTACACGCCATAGCAACGCCCAGGGCTTGAGCCTAACACGAAACTGAAGCCTACAGACAGATGTACCACAATAAAAGAGACATCTGTAACAATATGGATAATACACATCCATGCTACACTTGTACTAAGAGGCAGAAAATGACCTGAAATTGAATTGGACATAAACATCTATCAACAAAGCACATATACGTCTAAGATACAGAGCTTGTGATGAAAGGATCTTTTTAAAAAGGTATAAATACTATTTACCAATTCATGCGTATTAATTAATTCTTTTCTAGTATGGAAATTTACATGCTACTCGAACAGACACATATACTACCCCTCCCTTTCCCCATAAAAAGAGATTCGCTCTAATGATATATATCCCTTCTGATCTCAGTATTATCTTTTCTAAGGAACTTAAATATATTAACGCCTGATCCATCATAGGATAATCCAGGTACAAACCATCCCGCCGCCATGATATAACTTAAATATATTAACGCCTGATCCATCATAGGATAATCCAGGTACAAACCATCCCGCCGCCATGATCACGCTCATTTAAGCTACAGTATACTTTTGCAGAGGTATTATCCTATCAATCAAAACGTATATGTGGTTGGCGCAAATATAAACGCCATATCCACCATACAAGATTATCCAGAAAGACAAATCCACCTGTCAATTTATTTTGAACACCAAATCTTTATTATAATTAGTTTCACCAAAATAGGTTACCGAAAAATGGTTCCATTTCTTCAGATGGACGGGATATATTTTTATTTTGGAAAAGGATTGAACACGTAGCATGGGTGTCCTAATAAACAGTTAATAATCAATAAATATTGAATATTTATTTGTAATGGTAAAACACAAAGCAGATATTAAGTGGACCCGGAAATTTTGGGTATGCAAAATATTTACAGTTAAACTGTTTTTGTAACCGTTGTTACTATCATCAGTCAGTATGATCTTTTAGTAGCCATGGCACTTCTTTATACAGTGGAATGTTTGTAAAATTGTATTCTGCAGTATATTTATTACATTATCTACCACTGTATTAAAAAAATAAATGTGCCTTATTATATTTGCTCATATTAAATAAACAGTATACAAAATAATAGATGGAGACACCATGTCTACCTTCTCCAGTAGAGCTAAAGATTACCATTGCTAAAAGTAATTTAAATCCATTTCATACATATGCGTAATATATATATATATATATATATATATATATATATATATATATATCGGTCTTTTAACAAAGTACAAGTGTATTTTTTGTGGATGTAAATTGTAATGCCCATGGTCCTTATTCTACGAACTGAAAAGATGTAAATCCTTTTATAGAGACCTTCATCTCTCCCTGGTGGCACGTTATAAATTACACATAAGATATAACATGAATATATACAACAAGGAAAGAAACTGGCAGGTAGAAACATTGCGCCTTTGGTTAACCCGACTTAGATCACCTGCTTGCCATGTGAGCAGAGATTTCTTTGTTGCTCATGACGTGAGGAGAGCTCCCACGTAACTAGGTATGAAATAGATATATATCCAGCTCACGATTCCTACCTCCCCGGGGTTTCTGTTTACTGGCCCCTGGGGGATTGGTTTGTGTATCGATATACCTGCAGATAAACAACATGGGAATATTGGGCAGAAATCACCGCTTAACATCTGATTGTTATTTATAATGTTCGCACGAAATGCCTCGTGTATTTAAGAAAGCACCGTACGTACGTTGTACCTAACGACCCTGTCAGGTTCAGGCATATTTGTGATTTATGAGGATGTATAAATCAAACCTACTGTAATCATGATTATAAAGACTGAACCTAATACAGGGCCTAATCATCCAATAATATGTCATGACGTGTTTCAATATGCCTATACTGGTATATTTGATATGACCTTTGGAGGTTTTTTTCAACTTTAAATGCTTTATTTTCTTATCAACTAATGATGCAAACCAATCTGCCCATGGGTAAGATCGACTTATGATTTGCCTTATATTTCGCCTGACAAACCGTCAAAACTTGATCCACTTGACCCGAACACAGTGAACGATCATTACGTATACGTACTATGCATGCTCGTGAAAAAATACAAGCCATTTTTAAATCATAATCTGACTGTGGAGTAAAGATATTGCTACATTATGTGTGTATATAAATGTTTGTCTGAAGGCGTACCTGAATTAAAAAAAAATGCTCTTAATTATCAAGAGATTCCATACAAAACAAGATCTTCTGCTAACTACAGTTTAACCTTACCTATACCCAGAAGAAAATGTTTCAAGTCCAGTTTTTGTTACGCTGTCCCCTTTCTTCGGAATCACCTGTGATTTAGTTTAAAGACCGCCTCAGATAACGATCATATTAAGCACTTGTACAAAAATTCGATGCAGAACATTTTATAATTATATGTATTCTTACTTAATATTCGCCATTTTATTAGATTTCTAGTAATTTAGATATGTACTGTATTGTTTTAGTTTATTTCTTTTTATTTAGGCAATGAGTTCACGATTATCATGATTTGTATTTTCGTTTTTGTGTTTTGTCTATTTTTTATTATTCCTATCCCTGTCTTGAATCAGCTTATCTTCAAGTCAGCCTCGGATAGTAAACATTTTATCGATGCCACCTAATATTTTATAATTAGATGTATACTTATACATATATTAGTGGTGGGAGTCGGTTCCTTTTTCATAATCGATCATCGGTTCGAGCAAACCGATTGATGATCGATTAATAATCGGTTCAGGCAAATATAAAAAAAACTTGCAGTTTGCCTTCTTTATATTTTCCTATTATTGGTAAAATAAGCTTGAAAAAGTTTCATTTTAATTATTTATAATAACCAAGAATTAAACGACAATCCAGGAAATCTACTTGCTGCATAGACCCGGAAAATTTATGGAGCATTTTAACGCCATACAGTCCATGTTGTGCAATATACTCGTTACAAAACTCCCCGCTAATTCTGCAGCTCCCTGCCAGTTCACAGAGGTTTATTACGTCCTCCGTTCTCACATCTACCGTGTCATACTCAGTAACATAAGGAACTTATTTGGGAACACAGACTCATTATTATGATTACGATGTAATCGATAGTTGCCTTTGGTAATCGAGCGCTTGAAAGTGGCAGCAAACCGACTGACTTTCGATAAAGCTCGATGATCGGCCCACCACTAACATATATTTGCTACATATTATGCTTGCCCTTGTTATAGGGATCAGTTGTCACTTGGTTGGATTTCCAACTTCGACAAAGACTTTTTAAGCCCTTATACAGAGTTTAATTAAACAGAACATTTTATAATCTATGTATACTTACCTAATATTTGCCATTGGCATATTCTCGTTTACATATTATTGTATATGTTTTAGTAACTATCCTACAGTGTACATTTATCTTAGACCTCAATATTCGCGTACTAATTATGTATTTATCTTCATGCTATATGTTCAGCATTTTATATTTTTATTTTATATGTGTTCCATATTCACCGTGCTCACTTACTCATCCATAACGAGGATCCGCTCGGCAGACTTACCAGTTCGGGTAGCTCTCTCTCACTGCAGTGCTGAGGGACATGGCGTTGCCACTATCTCATGGCGAGTTTGGTTCATATAGGATGAGTGTAGTAAATTTGCCTTTTATGTGTATACAATTGAAATGTTCACTGGACCAACGACCCTATTGAAAATCAGCATAATGTGCTGAATAGGTTATCCTTGTAAAATATCTTTGAAACAAAATTTCCAGGCTTGAACTTAAATTTCCCTAATTTCAAGCTCAATTACATTGTATTCTACAATCAACAATTATTTTGCATTTATATTGTAAGATTCTGTATTCTCCTTCTCGTGTACTGTTAATAGTCCAGTAAAACGTTTTGCCTGGTCATTCTGTGTCACAGGTTTTTGCAATAATACATATGATATATATATATATATATATATATATATATATATATATATATATATATATATATATATATATATATATATGTATAATATTTATATATTGTTTATTTATTAAATGTTTATTTTATATTTATTATATTGTAAAATTAGAACTGGGAATAGGCTTCGGCTATGAATTCCAATTGTTATATAAGCATGTGCCATCAAGTTGAATGAAAAAAAATACCTAGCTCAGATCAAAATAATCTGTTTCCTTTTCCTTCTCTACTGACAGTGTAGAAAACGTCAAATAAAAAATCTGGAAATTGATAGGATATGACTGTAAAATAAAGAATCCAGGAAACGAAACGGATATGGCCGTAAATTGAAAAAACAAACATTTGGAGTGGCATTTTTATTTAGAAAATACATTGGATCAAATGACTTACCATATGTGCCGTAACATCAAACATATTTACAGGAATATAGTGCACGTTATGTCGACTACATATCAGCCATCATTAACTTTTGAGTTCATTATGAAAGAAAACTGGTCTTTTTATTGAAGCGTTCGTCGACAACTAATCGTATCAGAAGTTGCATTGTAAAGATAGGCCAGTTAAGTGCACTTTCTGTTTCTAAATAAATGATCCCCATTAACTGGTTCTCTTGTTGTACCTAGATCTTCTCTCATTCTCCCAGGGTCTTCTGTTCTCCCTGGATTTTCTCTTGTTTTCTCTAGATATTCTCTTATTCTCCTTGCATGTTTTGATCTGCCTTGATGACCTTTTTTCCTCACTGGGTCTTCTAAGGTGGTGCCTTGATGTTCTCCTGTTCTCCCTGGATTTTCTCTTGTTCTCTCTAGATATTCCCTTATTCTCCGTGGAACTTTTGTTCTGTCTTGATGCCCTCTTTTCCCCATTGGAATTTTCTTATGTTCTGCCATAATATTCTCCTATTCTTTCTGAATTTTCTCTTGTTCTCTCTAGATATTCTCTTATTCTCCCTCGTCCTTCTCTTGTTTACCATTGATTTCCTCGTATTCTCCCTAGTTGCTCTTGTTGACCCTGGATGTTTTCTTGTTCTCATTTTATCTTCTCTTGTTTAATCCGGATCTTTAGTTTTGCATAGATATTTTGCTCTCCGCCCTTGAAAATCAAGTGTAGGCTGTTCTAAATAGATGTACTGTGAGAGTGTTTTGTTTAGTGTATCTGACAACATAGCGCTTTTCAACCTTTTCAATAGCTAATTCAACCTTTTCAATAGAACTTCTACAGAGGGGGAATAATTTAAGCTTCTTTAATTAATACTTTCTACAGTAAGCACCTCATACCCATACGTTTTGTTTGGAACAGATCAAAAACCACTGGGTGACTGGCTTGATCGAGCCGGAGCTTGCGTGCTTTGCTGTGGAAACCAATATATGTACCTATTTCTAAACCAATATAGGACCCATTACTGGCATGTTTGAATGAGTCTGAAAAGCTCGGGACAACAAAATACACATGGCCCATTGTTATACACATTTACTATGCATTTGGCAAGAAAAAAAGGAACAAACCAATAAAGTCTAGATGTAAACTACCACACTATACCCTGCCAGAACTTCATGTCCCTAGGTCCTCCTTTGCATGACCACAAATTCTGGGTTTGACCAATGTATTATCTGTACGTGTCTGTATAGCCCAGGTTATTTTTCAATGTCTGCTTCTGTAATCACCACTCTCTGATGCTATGCCAGCTCGTTTACGTCGGTGTTACGCTGACACATAACTCAAAGTCTCAAAGGTTCATTCACCCGGGTTCTGTTTCACTCTCATAAACCGTTCGCATAACGTTAATAGTTATAAATAGTAGGGTGACATTTTAGTTAATTAAAAATGAAAGTCTGAGGCTGGTTTTATATTCTTTTGTGGCATAGAAGAAACGAACCAGCTAAGGGAAACAATGTGGAGGTCGTGCCACTGTGCTCGCGTGACGTTGGATATTACTTTTCCCCAATGGTTCAATACTTGTCAGGATTACATTTACCGTACCTGTCGCCGAAACATTTACTTTTGGCAGCTATATGGATCACTGACAAAACCTGTTTGTGCAAACTACGATGCTGGGCGCGATTTGAATATATACTACGTACTGCTGGCACCTGTTGCATAAATGAACGCGTTCGATCCCCAAAGTCGCCATGAGAGTATGTTGTAGTGACCCGTCAAAGGTCGGTGGTTTTCTCAGGGTCCTCCGGTTTTATCGGTTTTTATATAATGCCACCATCGACAGTGATTGGTATTATCTATTAAAGCTAATTAAACAATCCATGTAAAATAAATTAAGTTAATGGTAAATAGTTATATATGTATGTGTATGTGTTGTGGTTTGTATGTATACATAGTCTACATATATACCACATTATAAATAGTCTACATATATATAAAATATAAATTATGTCAAGTATACGTACTTTGTATAAAATTAACATTATGTTTCTTAAAACTGCAAGTTTCATAGCCCCTTTTTAAAAAAATATGTGGACGAGCAATTTTTACAGCTTTTTATTTATTTTTTTTTTTCATACAAATTTTATATGGAATATGGGAAAATATGATGATTACATAATTGATAGAAAAATGAAAGAAATATAACAATTTTTAAAGAAATGTCCGAGCGCGTGGATATAAAAGTCGGTCAATTTCTACGAAAATAGAAATAAAACTGGTGATGCCGGGGGGTGGGGGGGGGGGAGGTTTGAAAGGGGGGGGGGGTCAAAATAGATAGGCAAGGTGCTTTGGAAACAACCTTTTTTGGCCATTTTTTTAAATCAATACTGGTACAGCTTTTCCTAGGTATCCTCTGCTTGCTACAAGATGTAGTTAACTGGGTTATTGATGGCTGGTACTATACTAATAACACATAATTCCTGAAACTGTCGATCACATCATGTGTATGTCTCCCAGAGGAGATGGGGAAAACTCTTACGGGATTATAACGGTTCAAAAAGATCATAGGTAATGAATAACGGCGTTTACATATGTGAATAAACCGGTGACAAGAAAGGCAGCAAAACTGAAAAATGAATTGGTTTATTTATTTTATTTATTGACGATTTATTTTTATTTATTGACGATGCATTATGGCACTCAACCGGAGTCCTACCTGTTTTTTTTTAAGTTAGAAACGATGCCAATGTGTCCTAAGTGGGGTCATTTTTCATAGATTAGTCCCCACAAATCCTCAAAAATCAGAAACTAAGAAAGAGTATCCAGCGGTTGATAAAGTGAGGGTATCATGTTGAGCTCCATATATCGCATTTGAATTGAAACTGTCTTTAAGTGCGAAATAAAATGGCGATATATTCTAGTACAAATATTTTATTGATCAATTCTCCTGGCGTAGCTGTAATTCAACCTCAGGTGTATCGGGCAAATAGCAAACAAGGTAACTGGTATATTGCACACGTAAGCAAACGATCTGGAATATATAATGCAATGGAAACTTGTTTCGAGCTAAGTAATGCCACTTATATTAAGCACTTAACTGCTAAGTATACCGCAGTGGATTATATTTTCGTTCGCGTAATCTTTTGATAACACGAAGTTCATGCTGAACAAGAGAATGTTAATATCACTTGTGTTGCTTATTCGGATTGCCCGGCTTTTCCGTATGCCTACACAGCTGGATATCAGTGTTCCCCTTATGGTAAAATACGTATTAAAATGACTTAAACCAAAGCGATACTTTATAAATATTGAGGATATACTACATGTTACAAAATGCGTTGTATTAATATTAAACCCGTTATATATAAATATAATATACTTTATAATATATATATACTTTTCTCTAACTTAATGAAAAAGTATCTGCAATGGGTAACTAACGGACAAGTTCCACGTTGTTGTATAAGAGTCGACGCAAACCAGGAGCGGATTACGAGGGGCGTCCCTGTTAGTTTATACCAACAAAATATTGGAAATAGAATAAGTAACGTTTAATACCGAAAAGCGGCAAAAGTTTTGCGGTTTTCCTCATTATACTCCTGCATGCGAGAGTTATATCCAAAGTCTACAAGCACTCCCGGTACACTTGTTAAACTGTTCCAGGGTGTCCCCCCCCCCCCCCTCCCCCTTTCTCAAATCTCGTATCCGCCCCTACACACCGCCCAGTTGCTACTTCTATTGAAGTAATAAGCAGTTGTAAACTTGGGCGATTAACTTTGTTTTATCATGTTCCTTATTTTCCTAAATAATGTTAAACTTCCATCTCTGCTTCACTTTATATAAACAGCTCTGTTAGAACAAGCAGTAGTTTGCAACTCGACTTTCAAGTGGTGCATTAACTATCTTTCAGCTTTTGTCAAACAAATTTCAGCGTCCTATTTGAGGCTTGATGGTTCTATACTGGTTCTGCGTGTAGGATCTTTTTTTTGCTTTCGTGAAGACACCTGTTGATTTTAATATCATTATTTGTGTCGGTTTATTAATTTTCCTTCCATCAGCTCATTAACGTTGACAGCGGGGACGAGTCCTTCATCGTGTAATGAGATTATGACATTCATAGAAAGGATCTCTGGTCATTTATGATTTATATTCGATGATCTATTATCTATTATCGTCGAATGACTAATATTGTGGTGCTCGAAGAAATAAATCAGTAACAGAAAATGTATATTTTTCGAATCAATAATGACGTATATTATAATGATATATCATTTTTAATGAAGAAGATACAGCTGTCACATTTCTCTGTACCACTTTCTCTGTAACGTTGGAATAATTGAGTGTTAGTAATTAATTGTATTTAACAATATCAGAATTAACCCAACATGTAAAGGTACCCAGTCAGACATTCCCTATTAAAATGGCCGATTTCCTGGCCATTAAAGAAGGGTACAGTTTGTAAAACATGCATACTCAACATATTATCCATTAAGCGTTATAAATCTAATATTGCGTCCTTTTTCTTTATTTTGTTATAATGACTGAAATGGTGAGGTTTAAAGCTAATTAAGTGTAACATCCATTTAAAATTTATCAAAAAATCTCATTCGGAATTGAACGGAAGAGCTTAATTCTTTTAATGTAATTTAATGAATAATTTGGAAAGTGTTCTGTAATTAAAAGATCACAATTGGATGTTTGTTTTACTCGCATACCATTCATATCTATCAGCATTAATCAATCGATCACGAAGGACAATTACAACATGCAGTAATACGTGAATTATGACAGGCGGAATGTGAAGGATTCCATAATCTGCAGAGGATGATAAAATAATTGAACTTCATTTAATTAATTGATTAAATTCATTATTTAACTGATCATTCAATGCAATTTCATTTTCAATTCCGCGATCTCACAGATTTCACCTTTATCATCCAGAAAAATGTATAACCTCGCTTTGGGAAGGTAAGCATGCAGTTGCATATGTTATAAACACGTGTTGCTCATACAGTATAATTTAGGGAGTTGAAATCTTTTCATACTCGTGTTACCAAAAAAAGATAAGGTTGTCCAGAGGGACAATGCAGACAACAGAACCGGTCTAATTTGGTCTCTTGGTCGTTAATAGCCCAAGACAATTCAATTCCTGTTAAAGCCGACGCCAAATTTAGGCACTGGTTATGCAGTAGTCTATACTAGCCTTAATAAGCCTAGCATAAAAAAGCTCCTATGCCCTTATTTGGGTTGAGTGCTTCTGATAGGCCTGTGCCATAACCAATATTAAAAATATAATTAGATTAGATTTTTTTAGATAAAGCGAGGTTTCCTCATTCTCAGGATAGTAATGATTACAAATACAGCCATATTTAATCTCTATTTCCCAGCCATCCTGCGGGTAACGGACCTTTACCTGAATATCGCATATAAACGATAAATTTTAAACACTACAGATATATGTTTGATTTTGGGTATAATCAACCTACAAGATATTAGCAAATTGGCATACAATAAAGAATGTTATTATTGGACAGCTAAATTCGCGCTTGCAGATGGAAGCTTACCTTATAATTAAAGGTGATGGCATTAAACCATCCCATATATCCTGAGGAATTTGACATTACTTTGCGCATGGGCTATCGCTGCTGCATCTTTCAACAAAACTGGCCCACCAGTGAAACTCAAGCCGATGTCGCCTCTGCCCATAGAAAATTCGTCCCGCACAGACCTGGCCGAAGTTCCACAGACCTGTCCCAACACAGGAAGGGATAATATATTAAGCAACAGTAATTTCTACCTGAAAAATCATCATGTCATGGTTTAACTTTAGAGTTCGACAATATGGTGCACCAAGAATCCCTCGCCGTTGCAAATGCAAGACAAGTATAACTTTTTTCTCTAATAACGTAGTTTCCATCGGTTATATTGTACGACATAGTCTACATGCATTTCTGATGAAGGTGGACAATTTGTTAAGACGCAAAGACCGATCTGTGTAAATATTTCGTATCGTGACACCTTGTGTAAACCTGATGACCATATTACAACAACATGAAAAAAGTATCAGAAGAGATAGAGACCTAAGCTTGCAGTAAAGTATACGACTATATAGTTTGCAGATAAAGTTAAGGCCACAACTGTTTTTTTTTATAATGGAAACGTTAATAGCTTATATATGATATTGTCTATGTAATGAAGAAAACCATAGGATCTGCACGATGGGTCTCTAAGCGAAGAGCTGGGTTTTATCTTCGTTGCCAGGTTACAGGTCACACTTTCAGCAAACACTTTGACGGTAGCCGGGTCTGACCCCGGGACCTTCGGCTCCATTAGGCTACTTACATTACATTTTCATCGTGTGCCTTGATAGGGCCTTGGAGGACATTAGTGGGATGTCGCCTGACAAGGATTAACTTAATGTTAGTATAACGACCCTGAACCGGAAAAGAAGGGACAGAGGGTATTAAACGGGGAGGACAGGACGTGAACATGACAGAAATCGCAAATATGCTAAGTCGAAACAACTGTGTTCTGTCCTATACAAAATGCCATTGAAAGCGGTCTATGTATACTAGTATTTAGTTTAAAATGTAAGGTGCTATAAAACAAAGGCCAAAAAATTATGAATCATATACGGTAATCATTCATTATCCTACAAATATTTCAATGGTAATTGGTATGTTCATTTTCATCAAAATTTTCTAAAAGTATTCATCAAATTGCACCAATTAACTTTTAAAAAAATCCAGCTTCAAGGGAGGCGGGCACATCTCCCCCTCAGACACCCCTCTTACCGCGCTAGCGTGAATATTGGGGCTATTGCGCAAATCATATCCCCCAAATGAAAAAAAAAAACCTTTTCTACGCCATGGAAGATAAATTTTCCATAACAAACCTAGAAGGAACCAAGAAGGTTGTAAAAAAATACATTTTTTTTTTGTTTTGATCATGGAGCTTATCATATAATAGTAAGCCTTAATTCGTATTATGAAATGAAATATGCATTTAAACACATAACTGTCTCAAAAAGACGTTATCAGGTTAACATTTTTTTCACAAGATATAGGATTTAATCCAACCCCTTCGTTCCTTAACGTACAGCCAGACACATTACGTCGAGTTCTTCAGAGAAACTCATCGGGAAACATGCCAAAGCACCCCTCAGAAAAGCATCTTCATAAGCCTGAGTTATGAACTGATGGCCTGTCCCAATCCTTTTACCATACCCATCACCCACACTCGCATTGTTATTGTGTGCCATTTACACGTGAATCGATCCCTAACTACTGTGTACAGTACTCCGTCCCGGGCTTGTGGTTTGGGGTTGCGACCGAAGTTGATTTCCCATTTATTAGCACCATTTTAGAACATGACTGGATGTCATCCTCGTATATTTTGATTTGGATTGAGCGTTGCCCAAAAGGAATATTCATTAAACAGTTTTATAGTTATAGAAGTTGACCGGCGCCATTTTTGAAAATATATCTTTTTTTTTGGCATTCAGTTATCATGGTGATTAAATTTTGATTACATTTCATATATTCATTTATTTGATTATTATTACTTAACATAAGGAAAATGGGTATTTCTGCATTAAACGACGATGGTAACATGATTTTTCCCTTGATACCGAATAATTAATAAATTTATGTATAACGACTAGAATATGACATATAGGTTTATGGAAAACTATCAATGTCTGTGGGTTCAAACAAACATTGAATTTAATTATGTATATGTTTGTTAGATGTACAGATCAAGTTATAAAATGTAGTCTTCCCTGTCCTGATAAATATTTCAGTTGGTTTATATGTTTACTATATGTCCGTACTTGGTTACCTGTATATGCCTGATGTATCACGTTGATACAGTTGATTAACCTGAAACAAAAATGACAGGATTGATCAATTATTTCACCGACAATACGCCTCGCTTACCCCCGCCTTCATATTTTATACAACATTTGAGGATGTTTCGGTAACAAGCCCATGTACTTAACAACCCTGCATTTGTCTTATTTACGCAGTCGTACCTGGCTGACCCCGCAAGCCCCAGGTGTCCATATGTCCATTTCAATGTGCCACATCTGGTGTCTAGCTCGGGCCTTTTTACTTTAGCGTCACGTGACGCTTTGGTCCTGTTTGTACACTGATATTCCTTAATAGGTAATGACCACTACCGTTTCTTTCACCCAGGAGACCCTAAAAAGGCGGGTCGCGGCTCGGGTCGTCTGCTCTGTTGAAGTATCTCCAATCAACATGTTTACCAGTCTACATAACATTGGTTTTTACAACACAGTAAATTTTTTTTTACCCCTGCAGTGAATTTAACCTTTTTCTTTGTCTCGTTTACATAAAGCAGCATTTCTTCTGTGCTTGATGACATTTTACGATATCAAGTAGTCCACGTCCAACATTTGTAAAACGTCATGTTATCAGGGCCTCCGGGGTCGTAATTTATAAACTTCACCGAAAAAAATCTTGAGTCTATTCTTCCCAGGAATTTCTACTCAAATTTGGTAAATATAAATAAAAATCAGATACTTTTTTAAACGAGTTAAGAGAAATGACTGACCCTTTTGTACTGCTGGGCAACAGTCATCTTTGTTCACTTCTTGAAGAGATTTTAGAAAAAAATAACAAAAACTATATCCTCGCATCACCATTATTCCATGCACGGTAATAAGGCCGAAGATTAATTAGATGTGTACAACACTGGGGATTCACCTCGCTGTAATAGTACCACGCGTTTTCTAACTCATAATAATTGAATTGTGCTTCACGACCACCTAGTGTGTGACTCAGGGAGACATAACTCGGATGAATGTCGTTTTTTATTGCACCCAATGACCACTGTCACGTGACAGCAGTCCCATGCACCGGTCTTGGGGAGTATTTGTCTCCCTGTTCCGGTTGTCGCATAATATGTGGTCGTCTAAACACCCAGGCAAGTAGTTTAACGTTATATCGCTCTTTCGCTTCTTTTTCGATTAGGCTAACGATTCTAAGGTAATCATATGCCGTAGTCGCTGGAATTATTTGGTCGTTTGATACGCCACTAGTGATTAGATATATCAGTTGGATATGTGTCATTGATGTTTGGCTAATATTGCAGCCCACGGAGAAAATGAAACGTGAAAGCTGCCTCACCAGTATTTGTCCTACTTGCATCAGAATTTTGTGTACAGATCCCGATGGTTTTGGTGTCAGAAAATGGTGTCAGATACTGATGATGGTTTTTTGTCATATAACAAAATCAGCTCAGTGATATATAACAAAGATGCCGCTATTTCAAGAAGCGAGACAATATGAGAGGCATTAATCGGCGAACCCTGGTTCCCTGAATACGTGATCATGGTCATTGCATCAGATGTCTGGGCTTTGGTTTTTCCCCCTAATAATGTCGACCATTCTTTCTTTGTACATAAATCTTCTAATATGTCCTTTTCTCCATTACATTGAACATAAAAAATCTTATATTCCTTTTCCCTCATTACACAAGACATCGCCCACCAAAATTCTTTGATCTTTTTACAGGTACACAAAGCATCAGTCCTAATATATTTCTTATCATGCAATTCACCGTACATTGGTTTCCTTGCATATTTATTATCTTTGTAACATCCTATTGCAGATATGATTTTTTAAATATTTCTCCCTCATATCACGGATCTGCTCTTCTTTCAACAAGAAAAGAATTCTTGGGCAAAGGTATTCGTTTTTCCTCATGAAAAAAAACAGCATTAGCTCTGCCTTTTTTCTACACTTTTTACAACGGACATCATTCAACATTGTATTTATTTTCTGTCAAACATTAGTCCTCTTAAACCTCCCTCTTTCACTTTCAACTTGCCGAACATCAAGCCTCGTATAATTATTTTCGCTCAATAGGCCTAATACGTGTCCTTTAAAATATGTTTGTCTTAAGTACCCCGAAAACCTTATTAAATTATATTGATATTAAAAAGTTCCCCTATTATATAATTCAAATAATTTCAATATTTAGAAAATTTTGTTTTAGTGAAGTTTTGATCCAAATCTTTCCTTTTCTCTTTTGTAGTGAAAAAGAACCAAAAACGGTAAAATCAATACACACAAGTTCACTTATTGAAAGTGTTTTTTACGACCTCAAAGAATAGAAACAGGTTCAAAGTATACTACAAAAGGATAATAATCGTTGAATTTGGTCCTTTTCTTCTTTTTGTCAGTGAACCGTGTTACCCCGTGTAATACAATCAAATCCGTTAAACGTTATTCCCTATGAACGGCATGATGCGCTAAGGCGTTTAATGAACCTTAATATGAGTCAATTTCTTATTTATGGTGCCACGTTTGGGGGCTGGAACTGCCTGGTCATTCGGCTTCTGCCGTGGAGCCGCATGAATGCCTCGGGGGTTTGTAAGAGCTGGAAGGTTCTCCCGATTCATTTGAGATACCTTTACAGTAACGACTAGGGCTCGGCATTAACCCTGATAAGTTTAATTTATCCTGTCCCGTTGACTCAGTTCTTTGGATGTAGTAAGCGGGATGAGCTCCAAATTCTCGGGCCGAGTGGTCGATATATGCGATCAATCAGCTGCCTAAATCAGGGAGGGTGATTTAGTCTTCACATGCGTGATGCTCCGCTTGCCGAGCCCTGCTCTGAAGTTGCCGCAAACAAGATGGCTCGTAAGACATGTAAGACATGCATTTATTAAGGTGGGTCCCGTGGGTGTTGTGAAGCTGGTGGCGCCTTAAGCCGTAGCGTGTCGCCCGCCTGCCAACTTCCCTCTCCGCCAATACACCATACTGGTTGCTACAACATCCCCGATGGCCTTACCATCGGACCCATACTGCCGCAGATAGTTTGGGTATGTAGCCATGCAAGTGCACGTCGTGTGGGGCGGTATCACCCGCCCATCATGTAATTAAAAGATCACCTCCAGAGAAGGCTGTAAAGAACACGTAACCCGCAAGGCCCAGCTTCTTGCAAGCTTCCTCGAGCGAGGCACAGCTTATTGGAACATTGCCGTGTGTTACCTTTAATTTTCCCCGGATCCAGACGTGTTCACAAGACGTGTAATTCATACAAATACTTAGAAGGTGTTCGGCATTATGTGAGATATGGAGATTCACTCTCCGCGTGTCTTTCATCTGGATGACTTTGTTGTTCGCTAACACGAGGCAGGACTCGTGGGAGGCACACTGATAAAAGGGGGACAATTCACAGAGTGATAGCAAATAATGGATCTGGAACAGGAACAGAAATTAGATAGAAGAACTGGATAATTTGCAGTGTCCTATAATCTATCTGCCGGACTGAACTGATGGATACAGAAAAGTAGCAATTTACGGTGATGAACGATATAAGATAGTTGTAGCCCCCTTGTCTTCCGGGCATAAAAGCCAGACATTGGATCTAGTAATTTGTCTTTCTGCCAGTAAGACTGCCTTAGATTAAGGGTGTGATAACAATCAGTGAAAGATAGCACGGAAATGGTTTCCCGTCTCTAGAAAAACGAAGACACCTAGATGGATTTGTTAAGGATTTGAAAACTTCCTGACTTGAATATGTGTCTAAAGGATATTCCTTGGGACAACAGTGAATGAATAGTCACGTAATACCTTTGAAACTATAGCAACCGAATGACTGAATACAGAACGCTGCCGCATGAATGTTTCACGATGTTATGCAGGATTTTTTCTCTCTTTTTTGCAGGTGACGTGAACGGTCGGCTTAAGTCTACAGGTATAAATGCAGAGTGAGGGATTCAGTGAAATAATCGTACGAATTGACCTTACATCTGTCTGTTCCACCGGAAGCAGAGAAAAAGCACGTGGTGGATGCTACCTTGTTACGTGGATTCTCAACCTTACAGTTTTATATAGATCCAATAACTTGCCATTGAAAGCGTGATGACGGGATTGACTTATATTGAGCCTTTGTTTTAAACATTTATTCCTTACAAAGAGTAAAGTAACGGATCGTACCGCTAAATAAGCATCATGCCTTCTACAAAATTGGGAATGGCCATCAAGGCACAGTTGAAGTGGGCGATGGCCATATTGATAATGCAACACATATCAGGTAGGTGTATTTATAGTCTTATAGTCTTGAGTTGGCAAGGGTTTAATATATAGTACATAGTTAGAATATATAATATGTCTGAACAACTATTAAAATCTATAGTTTTTATCGGTTAATAACAGTTTTTTTCTTTAAAAGGTGTTTGAATAATTATATATATATATATATATATATATATATATAGAGAGAGAGAGAGAGAGAGAGAGAAAGAAAGAAAGAGAGAGAGAAAGAAAGGGAGAGAGAGAGAGATGAACCTGCATTGCAAGTATGGAAGTTATATTTCATGGAAAAACATGAAATTTTATGTCTTTGGAGATGGGTATTTTCATCATATGAAAAAGATGCATCAAAGTAATTTGATATATATGTCATCAATACATTTTCACCAGAATCCAGGGTAGGAATAAATGTAAAAAAAATAAAACGTCGTAGCATTGACGTTGCTTTGGTCAGAATTTTACGTGAGATACAGATGCTTGTGCACGCCTCAGCCACGACTGAAAGTTGACTGGCTGGTGGTATAATCACAGGGACAGCATTTATCAACATAAATTTATTTGCTCTTCTACTTTCACAATAAGAGGCAATGGATTATTGATGGAGGAGAACATTATGTCATTATAAACCGCCGGAGGACTGCATCTGTATTAGTATTGATGGGACGTGGGTCGCCTTTTTATTACTAAGCCCGGTGTGTAGACATTATATGCTTATATGACTTGTGGTGAACTGACCTATGCTTAAAACTATTGCTGTCATCGTCAAAGTGGAATAATGGGGTATTTCTTGAAAAAAAAAAACGAGTTCCCTCTCTGCAACCCTGCTTTCCTGGAATATTGCTGCAAATACTGCCGTCGCACCCTAGTGTGTGTAGTCCATTTGCTGGGACCGGATAATATAATAGCAAAATTTTCTCTATGAACAGAAATTGCATGTGGCCTAATTTACAAATGGAAGCAACCAAAATAGAATAAGGTTCCAGCTGAGCTGGTATCACGTGACCCCTCAGCACTACCACTCCGTGACAGGTTCTGATGTAATAGACTCCATATCGGACGTACTCACTTAATCACTGTTAAAGCTTGCCTTCCATGGCATTGGATGTTTCTTTAGTACTAGTGCAACTGTTCTGTGACCTGAGTCAACAAACAGACCTTGCACTGAATGAATAGTAATTTCCGCAGGGCCTCAGAAAGCAGTTGTCCGTTCGTTAACCATCAGCCTTTAGTCTTTACAGAGCAGGTTGAAGTACTGTTGTGACTCATTGTGGAGAAGGTACGGCCAAATGTCTGTAACACGATCCGGTCGGCTTACAGGAACTTTCTAACACTTTCCCATTAGCTGGTAACAACCAAATAGACCAATATACTGGTGGTGATTAAACCAGCCGTGGCTAACCCAAGAGGCACCAACAGGATCTTTCGCACGCGACAATACAGCTGTTATTAAAATCCTTGTATCCGGGAACCAAAGAGAGATCTTTTGAACATGAACACAAAAGTGTTTTGAGAAGAGTAGGCAGCCTGGATAAAGATGCTGTTTTTCATGCACTCGCTAATTGTCCAATCTCTGATAACGGAATATCCGATGGGCATTGGAAGTCTTTTGATAATAAAACTCTTTAATTTGGCGTCTTCCAGCTAGAGGGTATGATGAATATGTTAATGTATAAGTCCAATACTTGAAGCCTTTTTACCGCCCAGTCCATGCACTGCCGTCTTTGAATAAGAAAGTTGGAATATTCAAACGTTTTACTTAATCCCATCCGATCTTTTTAGGGAATAATCTGGTGGGGTTTTTTCGTGCGTCTGAACGTCACGTTTCGTTATTTATATTCTTTAGAACATTTTTTTGTTGAATATTTTCAGTATTTGGACAAAATCTTCGATTAAGCGCCTGACATTCAAGACAGGGATAATTTTAAGACTCTTATTATCAGCCGATTTGTATAAGTTATAATAGTTTTTATAATGCTTAGCATGACCCCATTTGAATTTGAGTTCAGAGCCTTCTTGATAATCCCGAATTTTGATTGACTTGACTGGAGTACCAATGGTCATTGGCGTCACCCCCGAAGCCGTGTCAATCAACAGTCATTATTTATTTATGTATGACATGACCGCAACCTAACGAGATAAATTACTGGTCGCCCTGGCTGTAATGGTAATTAGACTGTGCGCTTACTCCATTCGGGTCAGCTTACTATATCGGCTTTTTATATTATATAAACATAAAGATTTATATATATAAATATATCTAAAATGCAGATTTTAGTGTGAGAAAGTGACACATTTATAGCTTTAATTAACGAATAAGGGCTGTATTTATGTTAAAGCAATGTAACATAGGTAAAACATGACAAAATATGTTCGCATTTACAAGAGAGCAGAACTAATTGGACACACACCTAAGTGTAACGCTGAATTTTCTGACAAGTTCTATTTAAGAAAATTTAATATTTATTAATGCAAGATCATTGAACTCGAAGGGGCCGGTGGTATAAACGAGAAATTATAAGAAAGCAATGTGTATTAATTTGTTCGATATGGCTTCATTTTTTGTGGTTTTTGTTTTCCTAGTAAATGTCAAGAAACTATATTGCTTTATGTGAATATGGCTAGTTATTCCTCAAATAACATAAAACCCATAAGGTCTCTCTTCGGCAACTTAATTGACGAGCCACAGATACAGGATACCTCACACAATCTGTGTTGTTACAGAGTCAGTTAAACGAGGCATAAAGACCGAAGCCACCGAAAAAGGGGTTTGGGTTACCAGGTTTTTCCAGGTAAAAGATAATATATCTTATAGTGGGGGGTCTACAATTAGTGAAGTTTTCCGCTCGTCTGCGCCCCAAGCTTTCTCAGATAAACAAAATGAATCCTTGCAGAGCTGCCAGATATTTATCCGTTCGGAACGAAAAAAGGATAAACTACATTGATGCGGGTGAATGTTCGTCTTGTAAAGATCTGACCACGTGGGTATGGCTTGTTTGACTAGCTGACGCTGGGGTGCCTTGCCGCTAAAGGTCGCTGTAATTTGCCGGCACAACACCCCAATGGTGCCATCACGCCCATTGTTAATCAAATGGTACGGTTACGTAGCAGCGCAATTAATGAGCCAGCCTATATCCTATTTCTATGAGCCAACATAAATCATATCCGAGCTGAGATGGAAAAGCCGAACACTAGAACAATGCGACAAGAACGTAAATGTGTTAATTCTTTCAGTATTTCTTTTAAAACTTGTGTGATTATATCTGGCGAGGCACTGGCATTCGTTATAAATGGCATGGCCAAAATTTAAAGTACTGAATAATGACATTATTTATAGGGCACGTCGACTGCTGGCTGATAATTCAGCAGCGGAATCAGCCGACATTTCAGAGCAAGAGCCCCATTTATGTGTTACCGTGGATTAAGAAACAGTGATTGATGTTTTATAAAATCGCTAATGGTTATTTACAACGGTTTACAGGTAAAGGGACAGTGAATAAAAATCTTTAAGCATGGATGCAAATAATTTAGTAATATTAAATACGTGACCGTAGCCGCAATAAAAATATAATATAACCCCGTAAAGTTAAGGAACTATTAGCAGCAAGGCCAAAGGTACAAAACAGGTAATAACACATTGTAATGTATTTAATAAAAGACACATTAAATAATATAGCAGATTGTATGAGTAATCGGTGAAAACAGAGTCAATGGCATGTACGGATACGTTAAATAAAGATTTACGTCCTTGTCCTATATGGCTAAGGGGCAGAGACCACGTCGAATGTCATTGGATACGTAATTAAAAGGCCACTCGGGGATGGCAAACTGTATAATAATGAACCCTTGAGGTAGGTTAAGACGCCAGTGAGCACGATCCTGAAGCCTTTGAATGATTTTCAATCATATATGTAATGTTAGATACCTAAAAAAACACGAGTCCATTCAGGTCGACGTATTTGACGCTAGGTCCCGTTTTATTTTCGCATGGGATCCTTGTCATCTGGTGAATTATTTTATGAAGTAAATTTGACAATAGTTTATCACATTGAAGGCCCCCTACTTCATTTTGAACACACGCATGGAGAACGGCAAAGAGTAAGTGAAGAAATGCATCAGTATAGCGGGGGCATAGACGAAAGTTCTCTCTGTAATAAAGGGAAGTCAACCCATCCTTGTCTGTATCAATAGTAAGCGCTTGAGGGTGCGAAGTCGATATTATCTAATGCCTAGCCCTCAAGGAAAAGTTTACTGTTAGTGAAGCTCAATATCCCTCCCTTTGCTTTTGATATAATCAGGTATTTGCAATAAAACAAGTTGCCCTGGCCTCCAACTTTGTCATTCCCGACGAAAAAGAATGTAATCTTACTCCCTGGCCCCCGCCAACTAAACGAGAGTAGTATTGGCTGGCCCGAGGGGCCGACAGTCCGGTTAAAAAAACACCCTGACGTCACGGACACATTTTTTCAGTTTTGTTTCATCCTCTAACTCGCAGCGTTCAATAATGAACCAACGCCACTATAGTTAACTTGGAGAAACTTCTTCTGCCCTGCATGTTTCGACCTTGACTTTGACGCTGAGCATTGTGATTCATCGTCCCACTTCCGCAACCATTCAACATGAGAAACAAAGTCATGGTATTCCACTATTAATATCCCCTCTGATGCCTTAACCGTGTATTACGTGGGTTATCTGTAACCCGAAGGTTAAACATCAATCATTTAAGACAACATTTTCTAAATAGAAAGAATCTGATGTTTCAAGGGAAAAAGTCTCAATACATCAAATTGCTTGTTTCAGTATACATGAGGTTAATACATCAACTATGTCCATTCAACTTGTTACAAGCTATCTTTGTTTTTCCTTTTATTCGTTTTCAGATTGCTATTTAGATTGGATGTGATTAGTTCTGTTGTCCAGTGCATCCTGTTTAATATTCAGGCAGCACAAATTACGATTGGACATTATGCTAAATGCTGGTTTTCATAATCTTGCAGTTTAATCATTACGCTTATACCAAATGGCATTTTTTTCAATGATAATATCAATTTAATATAGCACGTTAGCTATACACAAATATTTTTTTCGCAAAATAAATATCTCTCTTCATCTTAAGGAATGGAGCTTTATTCTGCCATGCATACTGATACCCCGTATTGTACGTACAAGGAAGGGGTTGCAAATGCGTTGGAAGGTTCGTCGGATGACCGAAGCATATAACAATAGGGTATACCCAGCTGGCTTACAATTTATCCTATTTCTGTATTGTTACAGACTATCGAGCGAAATCGAAAAGACACTGAACTCGTCTTGTCCCACAAAACATACCCTTGGACATAAAACAAAGTTTATTTTCATTACAATTGTGTTTAGACCTCTGTCTGGCTTTGTTGAAATTAAATCACCTTTGTACTCAATGTGACACTGAAGAATGAATTCTGGTCTTAGCAGCCACGAGATACTTCTAAAGTATATTGGTGATATATAAGCTAGACTATAGGTTATCTTATATTTTATGGACTGTCGATTTTATACCGCACTCCTTCCTGTACACTGTTCACAATACAGGGCGGAAGCAAGCAAGATCCTATCGAAAGAAAACCCATCGTTAACTCGGTATACCTAATATCCATAACCTACTGTTGTTGAGAAAATGTATTATTAACTCTTGATGCCAGTTTATTATATGTTTAATTTTCATACAATTTGAATGTCTTGTAACTATGGTTGACGGTTTATAAAACACCAATTGGGAACAAGGCTTCCCGTTCAGTCAACAACAAAGTGCCGCATGAGGGTTCTCGCCCACGTTCTATATTAAACGCAAAAGGCTTCAAGTCAGCATTTTGCACTCCGTTCGAGGATGTACCATACTTTTAAGCTTCATGCTAATTTATTTTCTCTATAACTCATTCTCCGCTTATTAATTAACGCTGCCTGGATGGTTATGTTATACCCGTGTCTGCATGTTTGTCCTGGTTCTCATTGAATCAATTCCTGTAATTAATAGACCATAAATTTTACTAATTTCGTGTGTAATGTTTTCCTTTTTCCTTTTTGGTTTATAATATAAATATTACTTCCGCAAATGAGGTTATGTTTTCATCTGTGTCCATTTGTCTGTTTGATTGTTCCTGTGGTCAGGATTGTGAAAAAAAAAACACAATGTACCTGTTTCGGAGGGTTTGAACATGTTCCATGAGAAGACCTTATTAATCTTTGGTGCATATCCGGATACAGGGGTCAGATCTAGTAGAATGTATGCTGTTTTGTCCTGGCGGATGTATGCGCTCTAGTGGTAGACCTCTTAAAAATTCATTTTGCACATTCATTGAAACCACCATTGTTGTGAGTATGGAGTCTTCATTCAAAACGGCTCAAATATTGAGACTCTTAAGTTTTGTCAATGTTTGTTATGGAAGTTTCATGGTGTTTCTTTAATGGTTCCTACTTTAGTTTATGTTTGCCAATGCATAACTCTCCAATTGACCGATCCACCACAGCCCAAATGCTCCGCCCTTTTAACTTATTATTTTAATGAGCCCCCAAAACGCTCCTACTCGTATGGACTTCCATGCCCATGGTAGCGAGAGCTGATTATAACATAATAATGACGTCACAAAGGGCGATGGCGCATGACGTCGTATTGACTGACGTCATCAACTTGTATCACCTGACTATTGTTTACTATATCGCAGTCATATATGAACTGTGTTGCAATATATATTGGATTATTTGTCCCATACGAATTATGTGCCAGGTAAGACATTATTATTCACTCGGTAGTCGGAGGAGTGGCTCCCGAAACCGATAGCCTAGAAACTTTTTATACTATCTCCTTCGTATAATAAAATATTCCGGAAAACATGCCGACATGGGTACTGGTAGTATTTACAGACTACACGTGTTCTGTTTGACAGAGCTCTGTCAAATTATGCAAAATTTCGTTTTTGTCGGATGATTGACGCTTGACAATGTTTAAGGTCACCTGATTGGTTGATCGTTAGTCCAATGCTTATGATTATTCATGGAATGAATATGCGATTGAGGTCATATAGAGTTCATGGATAGGTCAATTCACCCTGAAGGCTATTTCACTCCACGAGAGAGGGAGCAGCCGACCTTACCCCCTTGGGATTTGCCTGTTTTCATGATGCATTATTCAAGGTGTTCTATTATTAATATCACTTGACTTTCATTAACTTCCCTTGCGTACCAAGAGAGGCAAAAATATACATCGATAAAGGAGTGATAAAAAGCGTTTTGATGTGGAGAATCCCTACTGTTATAGCCAATTTTATGCTAGATGTGAGTGGTTTTAAAAAAAAATATCACAATCAAGGGATTGCAGTTACCATCACGCTGCAAATTACCCAAAGCAGCTTAAAACTACTTAAAAGGGAAATAGGAGCTCATCTTATATCATTATTTATTTTTTTACTAAACTAGAAATGATTTGCATTGATAACATCATTTGCTTCGTTCTTGCATGCATGACGCTGCTGAAATTAATAACTGGATTTTTAATTTTTTCCATCGATGTATACCTGAGTATCTTTAAAACCGTTAATTTTGTCTCATGTCCTGAATTGGGTATACATACCGACGTTAGCAAAATAAAATGCTAGTGCTCCATTCATGCAATGTTAATTTCACGATACAGCATAGGCCCGAAGTTTTATATTCCGAATCTAAATGTGACAAGTTACATGTTCGTGTGTGGAACTGGCACTCAGGGGAGCTGTCGCCTGATCAAAGACAACGCAAGGAAAGTAAACTGGTCTAGGCCCTCTGGCAGTAGGTCCTGTAACACCCCAAATATATTGTAAGTGGCGTATGGAAATGAACGCTTGAATGTTCTGCAATCCAAAGCAAACAGGGAGACCTAGCAATCAGACTCTTGAAAATATGGAGGGCTTTCGCTCACGGATAAACTGACATCAAGGGTATTGGAAAATGTCGACCGTCAGTGACCACCGCTGTTTGTGGTCCATTAAATAAGCCACAAGCTGAGTGCTTCAAAAATACATTCGTGTAGACATGGCATTAGAAATCTGCGGAATTATGCAGGGTTTGTCATGATAATAAGGGAGCTAATCATTTGAACGGCAGCGCAAGGTGACCGATGTTTTCTAATGAAGGTAGCGAAGGCTTGTTAACAGTATCAACACAACTGCCACTTGCGTGTTGAAAATAACCCTGTCACCAGAGAGATCCCGATTCTTGTCAGTCTACCAGTGTGATATATGAAGGGCGGCCAGGGATGACGGGTAGCGCCTGAAACATTTATAAGGGGTGGATACAAAATCTTTTTTTTTTTTTTTTGGGGGGGGGGGGGGGGTCTGGTAGAACTGCTGTCTCTCGCTTCCAGAAGTTTTGGAAACAAAACCGTGCGATACGCAAAACCCGGCCCTGCCTTTCGGTATAAAACGTACACTATTCTCTCTCTATGATGTTTTAATCGCAGAGGGCGCGCTCCGTGTCCATCTAAATCCAGCCTTGTTTATATTATACAGGCCCGCAGTTTTAAGTATAATGTACCTGAAATAGGTGTTTCTTTTGTTCGATCAGAAATTGGACAACAAAGCATGTGTGTGGTCACAAACAGCGATGTTAGTATCTGAAATCTGCGGGCAAGCCAGCCCAGACATAAGCTGATAAACCCATGTTTGAGTCCCGAGCCGAATACCATATATATAAGCTATATAAGCTTTGAAACAAGAAATAAAAAGGGTTAATATTTTCCCATATTCACTGTGCGTTCATGCTTTAATGGTTTATTTGATTTCGCGTCAGTCTTCGTTTCAGCTAAAACAGTTCTCATGGCTTTCTCTTTCCGTTTTTATTGTTGATTCAATATATTACAGTTCCGCACCTAACGACTCGCCGACTAATCCTCCCAGTCCGGCTTGAAGAAGCAGTAGCAAATTATTTTAGCATGTCTGGGCGAGCCCAGGCGACGTCTGTGAGGAGACAATATGCAATTGAGCACCGCTGGCGATAACATGCATTGGTCTATTACCTTTTCTTAAAGGTCGTGTGGCAGTGATGTCAATATTGTTAGGTTGACGAAAACAAGTAAATTTGCTTTTCCTGGGTTTGTTAATGTAATCTTTAAAAATAGGAATGAAATTTACATCTGCGTCAACGAAAAAAGGGTCTTTTGTATATACTGGCCTAATGGCATAAAATCCAATGAGTCAGACATTAATATATATAAATATATTTCCATAACTCATTGATTGCTTGCTACTTGTCTGTTTATCTTATGATATTATTTCATGTAAACCATTTGAGCGGTTTACTAAAATCGTTATTATTTCAAATTTGATATTTGATAAAAACCGACTTTTCTTAAATGCGTTTGTCCCCATATTTGACGCGCCTGTGGAGCGAGTAAGTGTTAGCTTGGATGGCTGTTCCCTCATAATTTTTTTAAACCAGTATCATCAAGCTCGTCTTCATTACAGGAGGGATTAATTTAAATATACCCTCTCATACTCACATTGAATGTATTTGATGATATTTATAACCCGTTTACTTTCAACAAAATGAATTAAGATGTAGCCGCTCTACAGGGCGGTAACAGGTTACTTTAAAAAACACGATAAATACTTCACGTTTTGCAGGATGAGCATGAAATGGCGTAAGGTCGTTTAGAGTTATCTGATTGGCTGCGACCTCATGATGACCGGCGGTGATTGGTCATAAATAAAAACATATTAATGCATGTGAGCGCTTGAAGTAAACTTAGTGTTTGCGAATCTATGATGGTTATTACATTCACTACTAAATAAATGTACAGATCAGACATGGGGTAATCGTAATCAGTAATCGTAATTGATTACAATCGATTACATTTATTTTGAAAGGAAAGTAATTGTAATCAGTTACTCTCCCAATGTAATCGTAATCAAGATAATTAGATATGATTACATTGATTACTTTTGTATTTTCCAATTTTAAAGAGCTACAGTTAATGTTTCCTTAATCACTTATCTTTCATGTTTAAAACTGATTAAAAACTGAAGTATGCAGCTGTTGTGACTCCTGACAGCAACCATAGCATACTTAGGTAATACATGTATCTAATGGAAGCTAGGTGGATTTTTTGTGTGAGCATTCTGAGGTGAAATAAGAGAGGAATAGATAAAATCAGCATTTTTAAATTAAATTTCTATCATATTTAGTAGAGTCATCATAACTTGGTCAAGACTATGGTGAAGTGCTCAACTGAGCAGTTATAGAAAGGCAGGTAATATTCACCTGCTAATTACCTCCTGACAGTGGCGTCCATTTATCATCCAGGGTGAGGAGATGACAGGGGACACACATACATTCTCTCATATATATATATATATATATATATATATATATATATATATATATATATATATATATATATATATATAGAGTCTGCATGACATATTTCAAATATATATTCTTCATCACATTTCACATATATTACAATTAAGTATAAAATTTTAGAGAATAAGGTATGTTTCCAGTATAAGTTAATTTTAAAGCAGGTTTAGATATATTTTATTGTAAACTCATAAATGGAACCAAAGTTTGTAATTTCTTTTAAATATTTTTCATTTACAATATATAACTATCATTCTCTGAATAGTGGGGGAGGGCGGAGGATGATTACATGGACATTATATTTTGGTAAAGGTGATCACTGTTACTACAATCATATTTTTGACTCGCAGAAACCCTATTTCAATCATGTAGCACGCCCTGCCCCGCATAACCAGCATTTAGCCAAGACCCGCCCCTACCCCGCAGTTGAAATTTCTTTGACCAACCCTGCGAAATCATAAAATCAAGACTTATGTTTATAATGTGCAACAAGCATTTGAAATGATATAAATCATATTCTTCAGACTATTTTATCTGTCTCATATCTTGATGAGACTAACTATTGGATCTGTATACTGTGTTTTTTTTCTTTGATGCATTGAATAAAGGTTAGAGTATACAATTCTTGCATAACCTTATGACAATATTATGGTTTGTAATCGCGGCTGTAATCATGATTACTTTTTGATGTAATCATAAACTAATCGTAATCGTAATCGATTACATGAATTTATTTTGGTAATCGTAATTGTAATCGTAATCATTTATTGTCAGAGTAATCGTAATCGTAATCGATTACATATACCACGTAATCACCGCATGTCTGGTACAGATCCGAGTGGAACATTTGATAATCTCTACTGGTGCTTATTAATTCCCCGATCTTTTCATCTTTCCAGGTAAATAAGTCCGAATAGTGGAATTAGTCGGGCAGACATAACGCTACGGGCTTTGAAGTTATTTATTACCAGTTTTACTCACATAAATATAACTAATAGACCAAAGGACTAGTTGTTTTTTTCTTCACAAAGAGTTTTTCCTTTGAAGTTAATTATGAATTATGTATAATTATGAAATAATAAATTCTTTAACTTTTCAAAAGCAGCTGCAATTAGCCTATGAGCCATGCAGGTTCATTCTTCCACATGGCTGACCTTTGCTTATTCAGGCATCGTTCTGAAGCTTAAATGAATTCTTGGACGTTTACAAAATAATAGCTGCGCCAGGTGGCGAGGGAATGTTTTTCATTTGGTTGGTTACTTGCTTGGTTGGTTCGTCTGTTTGCAGTCACATAAATAAGGACAGTCTTTGACGTCTTTTACTTAGCTGTTGTCCAAACGTGGTGAACCGTGACACACATAGGCCTATTCTGTGTAGGGTATAGAAAGTTTGACTGGACTCTTGGCGGAGGCACACCTGTAGGCACTGACCACACATTTTTTTCAATATTTGCGGATATTCTTATCTATATCCATAATTTTAGTATGTTTTTGGATATTTCAAGTCGGTTTACATTGGCATTAAATATTTCCACAAGTATTTTTTTAACAAACATGATAAAATTGTTTATTCTCTGTGTCCACATTTGTGTTATAAACATTAGAGAGAAGAAGATGCATTATTTGATATACTTAAGAGAAAAAAATTTGAAAGTGAATAAAAAGGTAAGGAGAGGGGTATGTAAGCCTTTTTAAATAATACCTCATTATATGAGAGAGAAGAGGAGGATGAGATTGCATTTACAAAGGTGTTAGAATCCTGCAAATACATATTTGTTTTAGTTATATATCCCATATATATATTTGTTAAGAATACTTTCTTTGGTATAAGACCAATAGAATTCTGTAATCTGCTTTACATTTCTCAATAAGTCTATCGTACAATATTCAACAAGATACCAAATGTAGGATTTTTATGATACCTCATCTAATATTTTATATATTGATGTAAGTATCGTTTTTCGTTTATCGAAGAGGAATTTACACCTCACTGAGTGCATGACGTGAAAGTATACAGTTCCTAGTCAAGAGGGAAATGTACCTCCTCAAATGAAGGAAGAGTATTTTATTAATCTAGAGTAACCGTGTGTCAGTTATTTCATTTTTAAATATTTAAAGTTTCATCAAATTACCGATAATGCAGGTGCATTTTGATTCAACGAAACCCTTCTTTCGGAGAAAATATGGATAAAGATTTATTTTAAGGCTAATGCTATCAAACCTAGGGAACAGTGAAAGTTAATTTATGTAAGTCATGTAATTTCATTCAACGTGATTTTTATTGTCGTTCCATTGATACTAGGTTAATTGGCAGCAAAAGTGCCTACTGCACTTAGTTTACAAAAATAGCTAGCAGGCACAACCCGGGCGAAACCTCTCTACGTAGAAAAGCAGCTGCAATTAGCGGAAGTGAAAATGCCATCGGTAGAGTTGGCAGTGGAAATTACTGGGAATAAGGCAGAGTAAGCAGCTGATACAGTCCTTTCTACGATTTAATATGTACCATGGTTTCTCTTTTAACCATTTCAAAGCTAGTTTTTGAAATTTGACTGTTTAAAAATTTAACATTTACAGTTCTGTCGAATTTCATAATTTCCTTATTTACTTGGATATTAAGTGGTTGATTGCCGCGGACTATATCGCGACTCATCATAGTTCCTTAGTCATTCTAAACTTATGTTTTTGTACTACAGTGTTTTAAAAAATTATGACTTCAAGATAAGCGAGACAACTGTATATATGTTCTCGAACAATTCTTAACCTCGAACATGCGAAACTGTTTTTAAAAAACTCTATCCTCAGGTACCATACGTTTTGCAATTTTTCCAGTAAATTTTGGCTTTGATGAGGTAGGAGAATTTTTTTAGACAAACAAAATTTACACTCAGATGTTTTAGCCTTCTTGCGACGATTGTTGAGATATCTCTAGATTAAATGTCCTAGTTTTTACTAGTAGCTTCTTATAATATAAGAGTCTTTGTTGTTTACGAACAGCATGTTGTTACGAAGACAAATTGTTGAGGGGAAAATTCTGGGCCGATCCGGGACTCGAACCCATGTCGGTGGCGCACAAGTCATGCGTACCAACCGCTTCGCTAGAAAAGCAAGCTTCAATAGCGAAACAGTTCTGTCGGCTTTTATGTCACCCCGTAACACCCCCCCCCCCCCCTTCTTATGAACGTTCTGCTATCAGAACAAGACTAATTATCCCAGGAGTCACACTGGTGAGCTTATTCCCTTGGCCACAAAGTTTACCGTCACATTGGACAAACCCCCATTTTGTTACGAAGACAAATTATTCAGGGGAAAATTCTGGGCCGATCCGGGATTCGAACCCATGTCGGTGGCGCACAAGTCACCCCATAACAATTTTAATCGAATGTTTGTCCCTGAGCCACCGAACTGCTAGCTCATAATATGGTTTTCATACCCTTCTTTTTCGAAACCCCTTTGGTGATAGATTATTTTAAAGCCAGCTATTCACCTGCTTTATCTGTCGAATTAATGTGATTTCTGGCTTACTATGCGTGCATATATAGTCATAAACTTCGGCTAACTGCGGCTAAGAAAGATTCGTATAATGCCTCGGTGACGGAAATATGACCTATCTATAAGCTATCAGTAATCATGTTACATGCGCCCAAGTTGAAAAAAAAAACAAGTTACCGCTAGGTGTCCTTCCTGAATATGTTTATTATTATTTAGGGGTTATAAACAAAACGAACAACCAGTGTACCTGAGTTCGGCGAAATCTGGCTTATTTTTATGGAAGGTTCCAGTGATTATTTTTAGTTAATTGAGGCTAGATATCAGGATAGGCCCTTTAAAACATCTTGCATTCAATCTTCCAGACAAATCTTTCCATATTGTATTTGTCCTATATTTCAATAATAACTATCTAAACGCGTGATAGGTTCAACAAACAATGTTACTTGGGCAATAGTGCCAATTAACAGGCTACTTAATAAGTAACTAGGGATTGTGAGTTAAAAGGCACTTAGACGCCATCATGTCAGTAAAGTCCAATTAAAGCAATTCTAAGCCTATAAATAGAATTGAACATAAGGAGCGCAGACCTCCGCCAAGTTATATATCCCAACTGCATTAGAGATCCTGCAACAGACAGACTTACAAACAAACGAACAAACAGACACAGGTGAGAACATAACCTCCTTAGCGGAAGTAATACATAACTAATAAAGTAAATGAAATATCCAAGGTTAGTTTTTCATATAAAGGATCACGGAATTTTAGTATACAGGAACGTTGTATAATGATGACTTTGAAAAAATGATGATTAATTATGATTGTATATTTAGATATAACCATAATGGAAACCATTACCTCTCAGATTGTCATACAAATTTGACAGTCGATAAATCAAAGTGTATAGGTTTCTAGAATAAATTCTTAAATGGTATATTTTACGATTGCGTATTGTATCTTAACACAGTAAAAATAGGTACTTTCAATCTATCAGTAATGCAAACGTCGCTCGATGAACAAATCTTAAAAGAAAAAAAAGATTATATATATGCGAGGGATCATTTTTTTTACTATGGTTGTTAATCTACTTGTGCTTTCAGTTTTAGGCAAGGCAAGCGTTTTATTATATAAAACAGGCAGCCACTCATTTAGCACATCATAATCAGGAGAGAGCTTTTAATAATATAAAACCAGGCACTCTTACTTGTATTGAGGATCAAAGAGGAACAAAAAAGATGGACCTCGGGGCAGGCTCCATTGTATCAAACCCCTGCTGTTACAAAAAGGGCATACATAAGATAAATCAATAGAACTGTTTATCGCCTGGAGAAATAACGTATAACGGTAAGTATATATGCACATTAGTCAGTGGCGGGTCGCATGTAGGGTTAAAACAGACTTTGGATACCGCCGCCCCGAAACATACGTCAAGAACAAAAGTTACACACTAAAGGTGAATGGTCATCTTGCAAGCTACTCATGTCACACAAGGATTTCTCACGCCAGTGGTTCCATGCCCCTTTCGGCGCTGGCGACTGCTTCATTGGCGCCGCTGGACAATGGGGTGTTACGGCTTATCGAAGCATCACTGCCGTAAAGAATGTAATGACAAGAGGATGATGGGAAGGCCCCATCAGTCATACACGCCCGCTAGCGGAGGCCGCGTACGACCACCCTCCAAGCGGTCATTCATCATTGTTAGCAAGTTTTAAGGGAGAGAGATCGGTCACGCTGTATTGACAATACTAACCCGTATCCGCCGCTGTAACGCAAATGCGCCACGCGCCCTGAGTGAGGATTTCTGCACGATGTCATAAATGACTGAGGATAATGTACGGGATTCATAAAGAAAACAGCGTGAAGAATCTTAACGAAATGCTGAACCTATCGGAAAAGACCATCTCAGAATGCAACCCCTATAAACAAGACCTAACGAAACAGACCCACATGAACTAAGCATTAATACTTGGGATAATACATATGTCTGTCATTGGAAATAGTGTGTTGCTTTCGGCATGTCTTTTCGGGAGGCACGTGGTTACTGACATTTCATATGCTATTTTTTTACGTTTAAATTTTATATCACCAGGTTCTGATTTACGATGCATGTGTCCAATCATAACTGGTCCCACATGCCCGGTACCCTAGTGTGGAACTTTACTCAGGTGGTCACGGGAAAAGCGATTATGAATGTTTATATCTACAATAACATTATATCTTTTACGGGTCATGCAGTTTTATATTTTTAACAAGATGGTAGACATTTTATACGGACAGACATCTCTTAACAAGTGCAAACGTTTGGTCAGGGTTCTTATGGTAGACCTAGGTGGTTAGAAATTCTATTTTCTCTGTGGTCACGTAAGATGTTTTATTTTGTAACTTAATTTACACAAATTTTCACAGCGATGAACGAATTTTTATGACATTTTGTGGAGGGTTCGGGTAAGAACCCGGGGATGAGCAATTACATTTTAGAGGTATCTGTATACTTTAAAAATATCTATGCCAATGCGACACAGGGCGATTTATTTTTCCAAGATAGAGGCCGCCCATTCGTTGGTATTTTGGGCAGAGTTTGTCTGCAGCTCACCAGTTGAAAGCGTATTACTGAAGCGAAGCACTATCTAAAGAACATAGTTTTCATGAAAACATATAAACATTTTGATTTAAAATAAATTTGATTAATAGAAATTGGGAAGGTATCTATATAGGATTAGAATACACATCTTTTAATAATGTTATTGCATATGGTAAGCAATCATCCAAGAGACAAACCAAGATTCCACTCAAGGGAAAATGTTATATATGTTTTAGTCTCAGTTTTTGTTCCAATGAAAGTCCAGTCCGGTTAAAAAAACAGAAGCGTTCCCGTCTGACAAATTTTATGATTAATAGATTTCTGAGAACTTACTCATCAGGTTTGGAAGTTTAACATCCTTGTATGTATTTATTTAAAATGTCAAATCTGCCAAATCTCATGGGTTATTTTCAAATTCAAAGCAGGGACGGGCTTTGAGGTCCAGCAGCACAGATTGGTTCGCAGCTGAGTCAATTATTGTGTTTTCTGCATGGTGACTGCGTTGTTTTGGAAGATGGATGTTTCGTTACAACCAGGGCGACTGGCAGGGTTTTTATCAGACTGTTCTGTTTCCCTGGCGTGCTGTGTAAAATGTACAGAACCCATATCGGGCTGTGTAAAACGCTGGAGGTAAGGTCTTAAAAGGTTCAGCGAGAAAAAGCCCGACTACTAAATGCAATATTCATTACTGTTTTCACCAAGAGAAATTTATTGATGTAATAAATAACTAAATTTGAGTTTAGTGTTCTCTTCTCCATGCGCCCTGCCGGTGCGCTATTTTCACTTCCGGTTATTAATTGCTATAGGTATTCTGAGAATTGAGAGACTCCCTGCATGGGTTGAACTGTTATTTTATCGTAGACATAAAACATTTTTAGGTGAAACTTATCCCCTTAACGTTTAATCGACAATATATGCCAAAGAATCATTCAGCTGCCGAAGATTATGAGATTAAATGCCATTTAAAAACCCTCCTCTTATTTAGGGGAGTGACGTAATCTAATGGTGCTACGAATGATTTATCATTTAAAAATAATCTTTGATTAATTATTGCCAACCTTAACGCTTTCCGATAAATCGCAGTAGTTCTATTCCTCATTACAGGCCTTTCTGTAGATACCCGTTTCTCCTGTGAGATATCGGTCAGAATGATCTGTAGAGTCCATGCTAATTGCGGACCCACTGAACCCATTTATCACCGAGGTGCCACTTACGTACCACCGATTCGTTTCCAGAAATATGATTAATGCAGACCTTTGGGATACGGGTTAACGGCGTAAGAATACATATCTTACAGGAGCGTAATTACAGGTATTCTATAACGGGACCCACACACAGGTCTTCAAACCCGGGTGATCGACGGCCAAGCCGGATAAAGATGACGTTCTATTTTTGAATGAGAACATCGTGCGGTGTGACCTGAATAAAAAGTACTCTGGGCCGCCGAGACGGTATGCTGGGAATTTCTGATTCGAATATTATTTAATGATCCCAAAGTTTTTTCTGTGTACATCAATACTTATGAGGCTATGCAGCATGGATTTCTCTTAAACTTTCGCTTTTTACCACTAAAAGGGTTCCAATCACCTATCTGACCTTTATAAACTAAAGGTAATCCCTTGGAGCTTTTATAAAAAAAGACGAGAAAACGTGGATATCACGGCACACAGGCTGCTTGTTTTGTTAAATCAACGATTTTATAATAGGTGTTGGCCCGCCAAAATAATCAAAATAAATTCATCAAGGGCATTTGGCACCAAGTCAGATAATCCAGAGCTTTGCAAATGGTGTTTTGCAACAAGTGACCTTTCTACCTCCGCATATATGCAACCTACCACCTTGCGTTACATGTTTTTTACCGTTTGTCAACATTGCTGTGTTTACAATCAATGTGTTGATAAACAAGTTCACATATCCTTCACGAAGGCCTGATAAGAACTTTGATAACCAAAATTACCCTTAGATACATAGAGGAAGCCAGAAATCACATAAATTCTTTTTCAAAAGGCAGATGGATGGGCACCTTTAAAACGATGAAGTTTTTACATAGGAGGTTTGATCTTGAGGGAATGCCACACACTGCGCAGAATCGGACTCACAAGATTACGACTCTGCAGGTTAAGGTTTGTGGGCTTCAAAATCGTCCACCCACAAATCACCAGGGTATCTAAATACACAAACGGCGTAGGTATAAATATAGTGAAGAGGGTATTAAAGTCCGTTCTTATATGCTGGATAAATATTGTTTCAATGAAAAATACATATAAAAAGGTGGTTTGTGGAAAGGATTTCACGGAACAAGTAATATTTTGTAAGCATACGCATGTAAAATGTTAAGAGAAGGTGCTACCTCCAAATATAACAAATTTTGTTTTAAAGTTTGACAATTGAGACAAGGAGTCCCGGCCCTCCCACACTCCCGAACTGGAATAAGTTCGTTTTTTTAAATAGAAACGACCTCTGGCGGAAGTGTGGAGTGTAATCAAGATTCTTGTGTTGAAGAGATGTCTGTTAAGCGCGCGTTATCCCCGCCTACAAAGTTTACTGTCAATAATCCACGTCTTATTAAATGATAGACCCGGTACTGGACCTTCGATAATCTTATATCTATGGGATGTTGTCGGGACAAAGGGAAATGAATTGATCCTTGTAACACTTATGGTAAATATCATGATAAGAATAATAAAAATAAATCATTTAACTGGGTCCGACTGTATCCCTTATTATAAATGTCAAACACTACACTCTAAAAACAGATTGGTTAAATATTTGACCAATTTAGTTGGTTTGGATGATATTGTTAGATTTAACCAACCCATTGGTTATTTCCACAAACTCGTTGGTCATGCAATTACCAAAAGGATATGTCATTATGACCATTCTGATTGGTCAACCATTTGGTTGCATTTATTTAACCAATTAGATTGAGTAAAAAATTGGTTGATTTTACCAACATATTGGCTATTTTCACCGATTGATTGGTTAAGCACTGACGAAACATATTGGTCAGTTTCACATCAGACACAAAAGGGCTCCTGGAGAGTTGCAAGTGAAGCAAGCTTTACTAGATGAGGGGCAAAACGTCTGATTTTTTTGCGATGGGTCACTGGTTCGATTCGACAATCAGGCTGAACGTGTGTTTCCAGCTTGAAACCCGCAGCAAAGAAACTCGAATATGAAGAATGGCTTGTAACAAGACTTTCGCCAAATCCCGAGAATAAGACAACTGAAAAGAGGAGTGAAATTAGCTAGCAGTGCACACGTAAACGTGTCCACTGGTCTAACCAACTTGAATTGGTTTAAATGACAAATTTCTTACCTGATTTAACCAATTTGTTAATGATAGATTAATCAAGATATTAGTAAAACAGACCAAAACTAGTTGGTTAGTATGTAACCAACCTAGATACGTTAAAAATTCAACCAAAAAGAGATTGGTGTCTGTGACCAAGAGATTATCTACCAAAAAGATTTGTTAAAAATAACCAATATATTGGTCATTTCAACCAATCTGTTGATTGAAAAGAGTGCAAGTGTAAGAGTTAAAAGCTAAGGAAACTCATATACAAAGACCACAAGTGTGATTAAAACGACTCCAATTACATGTTTTGTGTCAACAGCTCTTATATACATTGACACTTATAACCAAAACCTAACATTAGCTTAGCACTATTTAAGTTTTCCCAAAATCCTCCAGATCAAGAGATTCCTTCCATGCTTTTTGTCAACATAAACAAGCTACATATATGTTATATTTTCCTAACAACAGTAATTAGCCTGAGGCCATAGTTTGTAGATAGTAAGTCCATACCAATTGTGGTTATTTCCGTACTAATGGATGTCCTTCACATCTCCAAAATTAGTATACCTCATAGCGATATATGTGAAATATTCTGGCGGTTTGTTACACAACCCACTGGGAGACCTTGTTTTCAAATTACACGTTCATGAACTCCCAAAAGGTCCGTCCGATTTGCAAACATTTTTATAATCTCTCCATCGGTGGCGATGATATTAACATCAAAGAAAATTCCGTGAGAGGACCCGGGGATATTGGCAATGCAACATTAATCATGGTCTCAAGGTAAAAACTCCATGATAAAATGAGGTTCTGGCGTGCTGAGGTAACTGCATGCTTAATTAATATACATAGGGGGAAAGCCACTGTGACATGGTAGCACGTATTAGTTATTTTCAATGTGAAAAATGTTACAACTCCTCTATAATACACGAGTGAGGAGTTTGCAGCTTTGTAAAAGATCACCTCAGCCCTTTACGTGATACATAATTTAGTCTATACACTCAGCTACATGCAAATTGTTAACAAGTAAATACATTATTTGCAATTATAATTTGTATTTATTTTATGTTTTTCTTAATAATATATCCATGTCTTCGTTATATTAGGTTTATATGAAGTTCTTTTCTTCTAGCACTTTTGTAATATTAGCATATAATAGTATAATATATTTAATATTTTATACGTGTAATATATAAATATATATATATATATATTTATATATATATATATATATATATATATAAATATTATTTAAACAATCCCTTTCTGTTTCTGTTACAATTACATCCACCGGTTTAACTAATGTATCCTAAATTTCTATCCCAACAATTCCAATTTAAGTCGTCAATATTATGCTTTCGGATCAAAGTGCAAGCCGGGCTTTCCGTTGTTTATATTATCCATTATGCTATGAACGATAATGTTCTATGGACCATCTAGACGCCCGAAGGATGGCTCCGAAGTTTCATTGGGTTTTTACGCTGCCCTTCTTAATGGATCAAAGGAATTATATAGTATTGTAGTGAGCTTCTTTGTCATCATCGGAACATATTCTTGTCCAGGGCATCCATTATCTTGGGGGCCTACTGTTTATGGTTATGGTGTCATTTTAAATACAACTTGTCCCCGGTCTCTGTCTTGAATAACTCAGATACTTCTGGGCGGGGTTCAATATTTGTCGGATTGACAAGCCCGTTACTTGAGGAAAACTCTTCCCCTTTTAAGCTAAGAATTTGGACAGCATAAGCCAAGGTGAAGTTGGGTCAACTGCAAGATAGAAACAAAATACTTTTTCTAAATGTGAACTCCGCTGGCTTCTACGAGGACTTCTACATTTATGCTCCAAAATTCTTTTTTTTTTTTGTAATTTTATTTTATTTTGTTTTATTTCGTTCAGACAGATGATTTCTTGGTAGGAAAATTCGACAGTTACTTAAGCTGCACTATAGTTAGTAGTAGTTGGCTCAGCTATTTACCTCTCATGGAAATTTAAAACCGCTCAGCCAGGATCCCTTTGCATGTATCATTGAATATATACCATTAACATAAGACTTACTACTGTAAAATAATCCACACTAATGCAACCCGTCATGATATTGTATAGTAAAAAAATAAAACTAAACCGTTGAAAAAAAAAATCCACATTTCAAAACTGGATATCACAGATTGCGCCTCATTTCGTCAAAAAATCATGTTTATGATTTTGCAGTCAAGGTCTTAAAGGGCCGGATTACACACGGACACGTGTTTCTCAGCTGTATGGCCCAGAGAATGCTATATAAGCCATAGGGAATATTGCACAATGAAGACATTTTTCAAATCTGTCTCCCCAGGAATAGATCAAGCCCGTGGGGACGTAGTGCACTCAGCAGTGCTTTTACTCCAATACGCCTGGGGTATGTCACGTGAGCCCTAAAACGAACCATCAACGAAAACATCGTATTGTTATCGTAGAACCGTTATATTTAATCCACAGGCCTTACATCGTGGGGAAACAGAGGAACATGTCCCTTCCTTTTTATTAGGGGACAACTGCCTTTTCCCATTCGTCCCTCTTATGATCAAAATATAATTTACGACATAGAGATTTGTATATAAAAATAGTCATCCAGCATATTTTCTTTAATATCTTTTAAAATATGCAGCCCACATTCGGAAACTTTGGCAGATCTCTTTGCTTTAATAAAATGTTAAAAATGTCCTGGAACGGTATTGCACGTCAAGTGTTGCCGTTTATATATCTGGGGCATTTGTGATCCGTAATCCAAATTTGGTTTTCTTGAGACGACGACATGTTGTTCTGACATCTTTTGTGTTAGATTTGTGTATACATACACCGAATAACTAAAGATGTGAAGTTTATTTTTACATACACGGTACAATCTAGATTTGTTATCGACTGCTTTACAGAAAGTTTAAAATTGTTCCCAGCTGTACATGTAAGAAGGTTTACATAAAAGCAAGGTTCTAATCCTTTACGGTAATAAAGAGGGTTGGTATTTCCTTTATTTTCTATGATGGTTTTACTAAAACGACTGCAAAATCTGCTTTCTTAAGGTCATACAAAAACAATTTTTGTTCAGAGGATTCACTGCTCCCATTTTTCGTGGATGTTTTTTTTTTTTTTTTGCAACAAAAGAGCAGGTCCTTTGTAATGGTCCTAACTTGTGCTGTGGCACAAAAAAATCACAAAGAATTCTTAAAGGTATGTACAATTGACTAAATATTGTGTTGGTCATACACAGCATTTCAAGAACTGGAGCTTTTGTTGTATTTTCTAGACAATCTAGCAATTTTCCACATATTGGTAAAAAGAAGAGAAAAACATTCGCCCGCTCTCATCAAATTTTTGTTGGCCTTAAAAGTCATTCACTTGGTTGTACCAGGAAGTCTCTGTGATTGCGTAAGTTACACATAAAATGATGAACGATTTTTTTTTCATTATTTGGGTATTTATTACTCTAATTATAGACAAAGCATAAAAGTATAAAAGCCCCGTTCATATCAGTTTTAAATACACTCTCCGATCCCAATTCTCTATATTAAAAGCAAAAATTACACCAGAGAAGAAATATTCCATCATTATACGATGATCATTAGAGTTCCAACCATCTCTTCTAATTAGGTAAATAAGGTCAGTATAACTGGATTAACCATACATTATTCTGCCGACTTTGATGATTTTGTGAAAGATTTTATGAAGACCTTAAGAATTAATTGAATTTTGCACCATACATAATTCTATTGGCTTTGATGTGATTTATAAATAATTTATGAGCAACTCTTAATAAATTGATTAAACTCTTCTAGAAAACAGCTGTAATTAGAGCATGTGTCATCAAAGAGAAGACTTCAAATCGATATCCTTTTCTTGTAAGTGCTTTGACGAAGTTTCATGGAGGAAAAACTGTAACTCTGGAGACTTCGCACATACAGAAAACGTTACACTTATTACAAAACTCAACTTTGAGATGCAAAATGAATTTCAACATTCAAAACTCGTAAGTCTTAGATAAAATATACAGGATGGGGACCACGGTAGGCTTATCAATTCAAGAGATCTGCAGCAGTGGTTTTGTTTGTTGTGTTAACAGGCTGACATTCATCGCATCATACATAAATGGAAACTTGATAGTCTCAACCTTGATTGAGAAAAATTATGTCTGTCATAGTATTGTATATCCGGGGTCGGATAGGGATATCATACCAAAACGGACACGGCTGCAGTTACGGCTACGTCTTTAAAAGGTTATTTGTATAGGTACCGTACTGACGTCAACCATTCCTGTAACCACGGCCATATCCGTAACGATTTTACAGAACTTTCCTATGTTATACACATGTTAAACAGGTTTATGTATATTCATATATCTTCTTTGTGTGGATCTTTTCTGTTGCATTCCACATAACGTCTTGTAAGGTAAAACCGTGCCATGTATAACAAAATTCTTAACTATCTTGTAGTTTAAGAATTCAACTAATGCGAATCAACGTCTATCGCAACTGCAGGCGCAGGGTGTGGAATCAACCCTTGTGCTGGGTCATACCGAAGAACCTTCCAAAGACGCACTCGTTTGTGAGTGATACACGGCTGTCGGACACAGCCTTCCCATTAAGTCTGGAGAGCACTCACCCTTGGTTGGGGCCTACCGAGAAAATCTCACTGCTCTTCGGCAGAGATTTGAACTCACGACCACCCGGTTTTGGGTCCTGTGCTGTACCCCCGAGCAACAGAAATGGGTTTTTAACCTACAAACTTGGTATTTACATATATATGGGAGGGCCCTGGACCACTGGGAAAAAGAGAACGATAATAAGTGAAAGGTGAACTGTATTGCCGACTCAAAAATTAGCTGATAAGCGCATCACTTTGGAATCGACGCCAAAGCCCTATGATGAATATAGGTGCCATTCATTTGTCATGAAAAAAAGTGTTATATAAAATATAGATACATGTGAAAAGTCCTTTAACTGATTGTGACGCGTGTCCGTACACTTTGGTTTCGCTCTCAGCGAAAACTCCCAAAATCATTAATCTCTCTGTTTCGTTACCTTCGTTATTTTCATTTTTTCACACCTGACCTTTTCCTTTAACACTGGTTAATCTTTAAATAACTATACATATACATGTACCCAAAGGAAAACTCTCTTTTTAATCTCATAGTTTGATTTCATCACGATCTCAGCTCGATAATGCACCATCCTGATAGTTTAATCATTTGAGACATTATAATTTAAGAAAAAAATTCTGCGCCTTTGTCAGTATATTGTAAT
Organism: Sipunculus nudus; assembly: GCA_026874595.1. Classification (NCBI taxonomy): domain Eukaryota; kingdom Metazoa; phylum Annelida; class Sipuncula; order Golfingiida; family Sipunculidae; genus Sipunculus; species Sipunculus nudus. Next base: position 48,348,431 of record CM049307.1, on the reverse strand, counting down.
TGTCCCGCTTCAGCTTATGCATTTCGTCTCGACAAAAACGAAATAAACTTAATTGGAAGACTCATGATGGAGATTAAATTGCCTGTTGTGTTCTGTACAACCCATTAATCTATAGCTATTCATTTGACACCCACGGCGCCAATATAAAGACATAACCAACCACGTTTCCCTGTGCAAGGAAATACTAACACACCTGCCCCATGGGTATTTTTATTAAGATAATTTCTGTATACTAGAATAATTGGTTACTGCAGCTAGGCTTTCTATCGGAGAGAGGCTGATACAAGCTTAATTTCATGTCAATATGATATATTAAAAGTACACAAAACGGAAACTGCAAATTCATATGTCTCAAGGATTATTAAGAAATACATTCATTCTGAGAATTCCATTCAGAATTCCAGAAATGTCATCGTCATCATGAATGCTGATATTTTAAGTATCAAATTCATGGAAACGCAAAATGAAAGGACTACATGCAACTTTAAATGAGATATCAGGTGGCTATACACCGAAGCTCTTTCACTAAACATTTTGCGGATTATTATAAGATAGACATTGTCAGAACACCATTGAAAACCGGCACACCTCCTCGACCTTAATACTAGGGTACACATCAGTAAGGTAAGTGCCAACAAATCCAGGAACCGCTCAGTTCACAAGCCCGACTTGGCGTGCTATTCCTCTGGCTTTCTTTAATATTTAATGAAATTTGCTTCCGCTGGTTGCTCGTGAAGTTGGCCATCGCCTTTTGGTCAAGGGCCTCATACCCAACTTTAAAGAGATCAGTGCTTAAAACGCATGCGAACAATCGATATCGTATGGAAGTGGATGCTTCGATTTAACTCGGCAAAATGAGGTGTTGTCGTGTGGAAATGCGACAAAAACTCCAATGAAGCAATGCCTGGTCTCTTATCCTAAAGCTATGGTCCCGTCAGGTCAAAATGCCCTACATACAACAAGATTGGGCTGTGATTCTGTCATGTAACGAACTTCACAACAGTCCTCCTGAGGCAGGTTTACCCGCTGAGCCGCTTAAACGAGGCCCGTCCCCATGATGTAAATGTTGAACCGTTTCCGCTGTTAAGCAAAACATCCTGTTGGGTCATAGATGCCCCCTCCGGCGTGGGATGCGCCTCCCTTTTTGGACACAGATAAAAAAACATACCTTGGTCGCTTGCATATCACCCCCTGTTTTGGGACGTCTTGGGGTCCCTTGCTGCACAGGAAATAGGTACCAGTTTCCTCATCAAGGAGTGTATGCCTTTAGTTGCGTCTGTTTGCTGGATTGTTTGTCAGTTAGCATGATTTCACAAAAAAATACAAATCCAATTTCACAAAACATTGTGTGTGTGCATGGGGGGGGGGAGGGTTAAGGGGTTGGAAAAGAATGACTCCAGGAAAAGACAAAAGGGCAGGAAAGACAGCTATGATGCTGATATATATAAAGGGCAGATCCAGTCCGATGGTAACCCCTTTTTGAACATCATTGTACATCTTTCAATCACGTAATTGAGAGAATATGCCTTGAGAGAATACTTTCTATTGTCATGCAGCTTGTACTTAACACCCTTGCAATACCTTCAATCCACGTACTACGGAAACTGATAGTTCCAAAACCGTAATGCAAGTTATCATGTTACACTAATGTACTTTATAAAGGACGCAAGCCGTTATTACGAAGCCGTCATTTATCGCTTGTCTTGCTTGTAGCTTGAAGCAAATACGTTGAGAAAGGCATACATATTCCTTAGATAATGCTTATGAATGGATACTTAGATCTGACACTTATAGATTACTGTTTGCTCAAATTTCTAGTTTCGTTCATGCATGCGTGGTATGTTATCCAAATTTGTTCCCCGATCATATGAGTTATCCTGCGACTGGGAGCTGCTGTCTGTGTCTGACAGATGTATCTGTCACATGTCCCTGATAGCTGAAGCTATCCTTCATATTCATCATCGATTAGCCAGCAGGCGCGCCCTGCAGAACCTGGACCGAACGCCAGGCATTTGCCAGTCTCTTTCATCTGCTAAAGGTCTTCTGCAAGAGGGGTCCAATACTTAATTACACACCGGCGAAGTAACGCTTCTATATCGGCAACCAGAAAACTGCCTCTGGTCACACCTCAAGTCCGGTGCAGAATGCAGAATTTTGCTCTCACATTGATATTGTCAGTATATCAAGTGCAGTTTTTTTATGTAAGTTTTTTATTTTGTGAGTGCATTGATATTGTTCATTTGAAGTTAGAATATCAGACACAGACACACACACACACACATATATATATATAATCAAATTATGTGCTGGTTGCTTTGTAAATTACAAATTGTCCAAGACTGCCGCTATCCAGACAGAGAACGTACTTGCGTCCTACAGTAAGTGTAATACCACCCGGTCGTTGAAGACGGCGCATGTACGTTTTAACGTTAATGAGATGGGTTCAATTTTGCTTTATTCGAAGAAGTTTGATACAGATAATTGTAACACGGCCAAAAAAATAAATAAATAATGTGTAACTCCACAATGTCAGTACTTTACATTTCATTAAAGAACAGATGGATGTGGAAAACGTCTTCCCACAGGCTGGTTAACAGCAAAAAGAAGCGAGCCATAGAACGTCCTATCACTGCTGGCCTGTACATGCAAAAAGCCAAAATGCAGTAATTAATGTACGGCGAGAGTTTTCCTTACTTTGGAGATCAAGCGGTCCAATCAGGCTAGCCGTTGGGCGTGATGAACGGATCTAAACCTGCGTTGGCAGTTAAATCATTGCGGTCAGAAACCATGGTGACAGAACGGCAGGCCCATATCCACCCAAGGATATATGCCATGATAAAACCTGGTAAGCGAAAAGAAAAGGCATTTTAATCTTTAATGGTGATATCCGTAGGAGGAAGACCAGCGTAAAAGCGTGCATAAGAAGGAAAAGAAACGGGAATGGGTCTCATACACTACCGAACATGATAAGAACATCTTCTGTTTTTATGGTTCCCCTGCTGTACGGGTAAATCACACAAAAAATCGATGAATTGTCATATTTTTCTCTAGTCACCAGAGAACATACTCTGATTTAAGATGAATATATACGACCAGTACGTACACTCGAGGAGACAGTCTTTTTGTTGCCGCTTTTTGCACTCGTTGAAATGGGGAACGTCGGTTGTAGCTTGATATTACCCCTGCCGGTTTTTGCCCATGTCCACGATTTTACTGAATTAATATAAAAAAAAACAGTCGTTATGGCTATTACCAATTTCGTCGTCTACTCCCATCAGACTGTTTCCACGTGACTTGGACCATGCATTTTTATATTTCGTAAAGTATGCTATCGCACTAAGCCAGGGAAATTGCTTCTCTTCAAGAGTGTTCAGTAACCATAAGGATTTTTTAGCTTATATAGAAGCAAATTGACAATGTTGAAGCATGAATTTATCGCATTCTTAATTCAAATAATTCCTCTTTTCAGTTACAATTATAACCATAGAATTATATTGTTATATTTTTCATTAAAAAAATTTAAAAATAACATATATCATATTAAGTACTTAACTAATGTATAAGAACATATATAAATGTAAATACAGTGTTTATAAACTTTCAGCATATCCACATATTCCTGCTTATTGAAATACTGATACACACATTAGCACATACATAGACATATAATTTTGACTGATGATATACTAATATATATATATATATATATATATATATATATATATATATAAAGAGAGAGAGAGAGAGAGAGAGAGAGAGAGAGGAACATGTCTAAAAAGTCAACCTGTCTATTTAGACCACCCTTTGGTCTACCGAAAGTAACTGACCTAACTGATGAGACACTGAATATATGTGTGTGTGTGTGTGTGTGTACATGTTATCGTGACATTTGACAAAATTTATTTTTGTGTTGGCTAAAAATCTCATTAATCGAAGAAAATTCAAAGATAACCGCGTATAGCATAGTATTAATAGTAAAAGCGCCACCGGAAAACCAGACAACACCTCCCAGAAAACAGAGATGCGGTCGACATACCACTGATATCGATTGTAATATTTTGAATATCTATATATTTCATTATAAACCTGTTGTCTGCACAGGAACAACAAATTGCTATAGTACATTATTCATTAGTTAGATTGCTTTCCGCTGGTTAGACCCAGTATCATAAGTAATAATATCAATAAACACGCACGCATGTGGCATTCTATATAAGTCCATATGATAAATATCATGGATTCATATATGCATAATTTTCATATTGGCCCGCTAAAATTGTGAGCTGCAAGTCCCAGTGGCACGCTGTAATATTTTCTTTGCGTGTATATGAACACATAATGTGAAACATACAACACAAATCAGTGGCAAAGAGGCGACTGGAAGCTTATTTTGACAAGAAAAAGTCATTTTGCGTGTCTAATTAAGCCTGAAGATGATAATTGTGTGCACGGCAAGGGTGTTTATTTACCGATAGCCTGTGGTTCTCCGCGGCCGAGGGCTCATTTGGATATGCCATGCCCGGCAAGTGAAGTGCAAGCGAGGGTTCCGACACGGAGTGCTATTCGGCTCGGCTTGCCACTCTAGCCTGTGAAAGCCTGCATGCCTAAATGCCGGCTTTTATTGCAGCAATATAGGCTCGTGTTAAAATAAACCGTTCTTTTTTGTGAGTAATGTAAGCTCTCTCATATTAAACAGACTCCCCCTCTCTTTCACACTTATAAATAATTAAAATCCGTTTTCTGTGTGTCTATTGTTCTCTCTGCCACATCAACGCAAAGGTATATAATTTTATTTCAGTATATATATATATATATATATATATATATATATATATATATATATATATATATATATATATATATATATAAATATATATATACATGTCATATGTCAATCAAACACAACAGGAAAGTTATTCGCCTAACAGTCGGGAACAAATCGGTTTGAAAAATAAAGTAGGAGGTACGCCTATTTGTTTTCAGCGTCTATATGTGAAGTAAGACCTCTCGGTCTCCTCATGAACTCTGTTGTACCCAGAAATCCATTCAACAGCCCACACCCCTTAAGAAATATTAGAGCCGCGCCTCCGGAAATAAACCGTAATTAGGAGCTATGACCAAATCATTCGTGGAAAAAGGTCACCAACAGGGAATGATGTTGAAACCAGGAGGAGCACTGGTGTGAATGGTTTAGACGGAAGATTGTAATGGTCTACTATCACCGACGATGTCAGTCCAAAAGGTCTTTATCATTTACCCCTTCTTTTTTATTATATTTTATCTCCCCCGGGAGGGCACCACTATACGGAGAAACTAGGTTTAGTCGCTCTACGTACAGCAATCGTTCATGACTAGTACCAGTTTACTCCTGATTTATAAGGAACTGGTCACACATGTGATCTTGTTATTGGCCATGAGTCATAGCGTTTAATAATCGTTAAAAATCCTAAATGACAAAAGCCAGTAAATTTAACAAATACTGCGTGCAGAACGTTCTTTTTCTTTTTGTTAGGGGAAGCAAATATTGTTCACCTTATAAAGGAAATATGTGCACCACTCAGACGCCCTATAGGATAGGTCGACCAATAGTCACTGCCTATTTAAAGAAGACCTAGGTAACCAAATGATTAGCATTAAGTTCTTTTGAGCCTTTTTGTATTTTATATGTACAGAGCTAGCAGTACTCCGGGAGTCATAAGCCAGGGATGGATTCACGCGGGCAGGGGACGAGTACAATATATTATATAACTCCTGCAATTCACGGTGATCTTCATTTGAGCCAGGGTATTTCGCCCCCCCCCCCTTATAAAGTCCTTTATCCGCCCCCTGTAACCTGTCGTTAAGTCATTAGAGCAAATCTGTAAAGTTATGCACCATTTTGTCTTCGAGGCTCTGGTGGGTTAACCGTTGACCTTTGTCTTCGGAGACAAACGAGTAAAATTCCTATAACTGCGAGGCTTACAGTTTATTAATCGTTATGGTTCTAAATAAGTGATACCAGTGTATTTAAAATGTATTTTTTATGTGGTTAAAGAATTATTGCATTGTTAAAAATATATGCAATATGCACCAACGATCAGATATCTGGCACCCCTCTCCCCTTCTAAAGTACATTGTAAAGGTCCATCTTTAGAAGTACACGAAGCAAAACCTAATAAAAGCTAGCTGCAAGCATTAGCGAATATTTAAACCTTTTAAACCTTCAGTAGTGTCAGTAGACATGAAACACAGCCCATCCCTTAATTTTTCTTCTCAAACGGGCAGTGTTTTTTTACAAAGGGTGTAACAAGGCCGGGTTGATGTAGGGCGGAAGTGGCTCACCCCAGTGTATGGTCATGCACAAGAACGTAATGAGCCCTCTAACGTGGGCTCTATATGGTCAGGGCGGTTTCATTAATGGTGGGAGCCAGTATTAAAGCCACTGTGTTATTCTACATTATTCATGCCTAGTTCCATTTCATTTTGTATTCAGAAAGATCTATCGCATGAAAAAATACCCCACAGTAAATCTGCCTATGTATTTAGCTCGTCAACATTTTTTTCTCTCTTTTCAACATTCGAACTTGGAATACCCTGGTTATCGCGTAGACCTGTTTACATACATTAAATAACATAGTGCTCGGGGAAGAGCGATTTAATGCCGTAAGTCCTATCTATAAACCAAAATAAGACTTCCTCTGAATTTCCCACATCAATTTATAATGTGTTACCTACGCGACTACATGGAATTCGGCATTATCATATATCTTCTTGCATGGCAAAAAACACACACAAATCTAAATGTTAAACGGTAACATATATTTGCTGTCAACTCGGATCTAGCAATTTGTGCTAGAGGAGTACCCATGTTTCCGTTATGCAACCTGTAACATCCGGATTTTAGTGTGTTACTCAAAATGGCACCCCCATGACCGGTTTGGAGTCGATAAGGCCACGAGGATGCAACACTAAAATACTCCGATGACAGCACCCGCAAAAGAATAAAACCGCGCAGATGGTTTGGTTGTGCGGGTTAGGGCTTTTTTAACACGGCCAACTTCTCGCATTATCGTAGGGACCTAATGATATGGATATCTAATTATGTGTTACACCATGTTTTTATACTGTATTTGACAGTGAACTTTCTCCTTTATGTTTCAAAGGTCATGAACCACGCACACATATATATGCTGAGCCTATGTCTGGATAAATAAAAGTTGGTATTTTTGTCAGGAGGAGCACCGACGAGATTAATTATCTTTCTTTGAAAATATTTAATGGCACCATGCGTTTCGTCCAAGGGACCTGATATTATCTGATCAGTGCGGACCCTCACACGGTGCAACACCATTACTTCAGCCTGTGACCAATACTGAACCTAATATAATATCTTACGACATGGATGTCTAACGATATGAAACTTCTGTCACAAGATTGTCAGAGCCACTCTCGGAAAAATATCGGTTCCCAATCTGATAAAATGACAGAGCTGACACAGCTGTAGCTATAGGAGGGAAAACATGAGAGAGAGAGAGAGAGAGAGAGTCAGGGCTGTACTTGGGACGCAAATGAAAGGATTATATTTGCTCTCTGTTAACTTTATATGACGCAAAACCTGTCGAAAACCGTTCAACCTTGAATAATTTCAGTAAAATTCTAAAGGCGCAGAGGCGTAAAGCAATAACAGAGTGCCGGAATCCTTTATCATTAAATGATGGCCATTTATTATTTTTTAATTGATTCCCGGGAAATATAAAACAATCAGCGTCACTTGCCGTTAATTAAGTGACAGAAAAACGGCGAAAAACGGAGCCGTTAATTGTGTGGATGGTTCAGAAAGAGATAGGGAGAGAGTTATTAAACGCTGAATCACCCGGCTTGATGTTCACATAAGTTGGACAATGGATGGTTGAAACTCCGGCTCCATGCATAATTTGATTGTTTTGAATATATGCTTAATGTCCCCGGTGAATCGTTTTTATTCTGTTTGAGATCAACTATCTATGTAGCGGACAAACATTTTAAACAAATGGGAACGAAACTACCAGCGAAAATTCTCCAGTTTGACTGGATACCATACCAGAGAAACGCCCCTATAGTCTAGTCTTTATCATGCTCCTTTAATTATCACCAAAATAACAAAAACAGAAACTAGTAGTCCTTAATCCAGCTAGTGCTCTTTCCACAACCAGGGCGCACTATATTAAAAGCTGCATAGTCTGAAAACAGATTTAAGATGTGAAGTGCCGTTCCTTTATCTTTGTCATCTTCATTGCTTTGTTAAGTAAATTAAATAAATTTGAATAACCCTTATATATATACATATATATATATATATATATATATATATATATATATATATATATATATATATATTGTACACATAGGGAAATGCACAGAATGTGTAGGACGTCAGTCTTAGGGCCATATGCACCAATAGACTGGCTCCAGTTAATACAGTTTCCATGTCAGTGTTCGGGAGAATAGTTTTATGGGAAATAAAACACAGGCGGGTGTCATATACACGGACAGGTAATGATATAAACATGGTTCACCATCCCCCAGCGTGTGTTTAAATCCTGCCACGGGACACGCACTAACACGGTGCTCTCTGAGGCCTCAATGTTTGCCAGCGCGGCCTGAGATGCCTCGTTCTATACCTATCCAGCCTTCAAGACATGGAGCAAAATACAGGCAGAGCTCTTTCCTGTCCCGATGCCAGTCTTTTAAGTGAAGAAATTAGTCTGTAATTAACACTTAGAAGTGCAGTCTAGAATTTTTGTTTCTAGGAATGATCATATTCCCCTCAGTAGCACATTTACTGGTGCCTGAACTTTCCGGTTTGAACGCCTACATAGCCTCAAAGGCAAAATATGAAAATCTCGATTGAGTTTAAGAGATTTGCACCGATGTCTTAACGACATGTTATAACCTATTAATTATTCCTAGTCCTGTGCGTCTAACCATGAATTCCAGAAGGCGTAAAATGACATATTCTGGCAAACGGTTACCTTCATCTTCAATCACAAGGTATTGCCAGGTATTGCCAAAACCTTTATAAAATAAATGTCAGATTTTGTCCCTGAAAGCCGATATCTGCACGTAGCCTTTGAAACAAAGTTTAAGAATGTAGAGCAGAGACTGCTGTCTTAACAAAAGCTGTCGGAATTCGATACGGACACCAAATGTCCAGACCCACCAATAGTGTGCAAATTTTAATTCTGAAATATATAGTAAGATTGTACATTTTTTTCAGACTGAAATATAGAGTATACAGTTCAGACCTATTTGTATTCTTATTTCACTTTGTCTGGACGTCGCACTAGTACATCAAGAAAGTAATTTTCCCTTAGTTTTTAGGCATCACAATATCGCCTCCCAATGCTGCATTCTATATGCTTAACATGCGCTTGCCGTGCTGCCCTTAATGGTAAATCGACGTGCCTTGATTTTCTCCACACTTTCATCACCTTGTTTCGTTCAGAACTACATGCACTTCTTCCAGATATTGGTAAACACGATTCCTTATTCTTATTTATAGGAGAACAGGTTTAATCTTCAGAATTACACTCCAGTCATTAAAGGCACGGAGCAAAAGTAAATAACATGTAATTATCTCCGGGCTGTTTAATGTGGCCTCCGATTGCACGTGGAAAAGCTTTTTAGCCTTTCAAGAAAAGACAAAGCAAAAGGTTTTTTTAGAAGACAAGAAAACTAAATTACTCCAGTTGTCAACATGGGAAATGGTCCCGATAATTGCTCATTTATGGAGATTAAGGATGTGACTTAGGTCATTGTTCCGGGTGATACATCCAAAAAGAATAAACAGAAAACAATCTTTAAAACCCTGTTTATGTCAACTGAAATTTCCCGATATACCTTGTTTTTCGTAAATAGTAGGGAGTAGAGTTTTGGACGGAGAGCCATATAAAATTTGTCTTAGAAATCCGTAAGGAGACATGAATTGAATTATTGCAAATACTGTGGCGGGTTCGCTAGTGTCTTCACTTATCGGATGTATAAGGGGAAGGGCATTGACTCCCAGCCGCCTCCGATGTCACATCTGCCTCAGAGATTAAGAAATATACTCATTTTTCTTTCCTTTGAAGAACTATAGTTTATGATACACCAGAGGATCCAGGGGTGCTGTCTAAAGAACACGCTGTATCCGCAGAGAAAAAAAATATTGCCCGTGTCCCCACCAATTGCCTGACCTCATTTTCCAGAGTAATGGGAAAGGGACTCGTTTATTTTCTGAAGGGACAAAAGTGTCACATAAATTGTGGCCACCAAGACCCTTTAAAGGAAATGACTTCTGTTTTTTTCCATTGCTCTGGATATTTCAGGCGAACTTTTAGCCCCCCTTTGGATAACAGCAGGCTGCTGCTCTCGGTATAGTTAGCCTTTCATATGAAACACTTTCTGAGACGTCATCGGCCTGCTGGGGGAAATGCCATAACACACACAGAAGGTCAAAGGTTAATGGATATTCTTCGTCATATGGATCCTGAAGAAATATGGGTGAATACTTGAGATTTTATTACTAGGTCCCTTGCAGAGTTGGATTAACATTAACTCCTGCCGATTCGATTCTTCTTCCTCTCCTCATTGTCCACGTTTTCTGATTGCTCGGAGTGATTTAGAAACCCAACTTGATTACTCTAATCAAGGTTTCAGTGTAACTTTATGTACAGACCGGATTGTTCTTGGGTTTATGTCGTCTGCTTAAGTCAGATATCTGTGATTGCTCCCATCGAGGTCCTGCGCACACTTTTATCCAACGGAAGCAGTGTAATTACTTCACTTGTTAATTTTGAGAAACCTGCCGTTTATACTTGACTGAGAAGAGTTTTCTGACGGTTTGTCCATTTTCATTCGCGCTAAATACATGACTTCTCCTAATAAAGTTAAATTTTCATTGATTCTTTGCTATTTGTAGAATAATTATAGAGTGATGCATTTCGTTGAAAACTGTAGAAGGTCGGTTTTAATTAGAGCCCATTGCAGCGGTATCTCCCCCCCCCCCCCCCCCCCCCCGTGCCACTGCTATACATTAAACTCAGTTTATATAAGTTTAAGATAATATCAAATGTATTATCATGTCCTTCCCTATTTCAAATTCCACTGTTACTATCTCGAAATTACACGGCTTAAATGTAGAGGAAATATCCACACATGGTATAATTAAACGGAGGAAATTGATGAAGGTTTATCATTTCTCTTAATTAGATTTATAGATCGGAGGTAGATAGTACTGCAGTTCAATTGACTCTGTACCTATATAGAACTATTACCCATTTAACATTTATATTTTTTGCTGCCTTCAAAAAGGCATTCCGCTCCTACAAGGTCTCTTTCATTTGTCAGTGACTGATATCAACATCTTTTTATAGATTTGTTAATTCATAATATTAATTGACATTTTTTATACCTAGTAAATTACATCACTTATAGTAGATAATATGAAACCCTAGTAGGTAAAATGTTTTTTTTAATTATTAGCACTGCAGGCTTGTGCTTAATGCCATGTGTCCCTGTAGTTAAAATAACCTTTTACTGTATAATGCAATACATATATGTATCTGATTTCCCTTCTAAAACCTACAGCTGTTGTTTCAGTTCTTAATTCCTGATACCTGCAGCTACCTGCTTATGAGGTTCGTCTTTCTAAAGAGTACCAGTCTCGTAGGGTATCCTTCATTACAAACGCTAAGACGTCTTTTTGCAGTACACACTGTAAGGCTTTTCCATAAATTCTTTATTTGAAATATATACTACTTTTGAGGCTTGTAGATTTTATATCCTTTGACCGATTTAGACATCTTTTGCACTTATGATGTTCAGCAGGCTTAAGGTCCTCAACAAGCTTCTTAATATTCGCCTGTCGGGCCGCTTTTCATACAGAACACAGATTGATAATCCTCTTACTATTTGATTAATATAACTTACTGTGACCTTCTGCACCGGGGTTTTGCAGTATGTTCTCTAAGAAGTGTTGTACCTGCATGTCAGAGACAGGGGAACTTCAAAGATTAAATGTACGGACTTATTTGCCGCAGAGCAAGCAGAGGGACTTCTGTGGCTCAGGGATAGAACGCAGGACCCGAAGCCGGTAGATCGTGAGTTCGAATCTCACCCGAGATGGGGAGATTTTTCACAGTCGGTCCTAACGCAGGGTGCAGGCTTAATGGGAAGGCCGTGCCGACGGCCGTGTTTCAATCACAAACGGGTTCCTCACTGGCATGACCCTGCAATGGGGACGATTAAGCAGACAGGACCGGCAGGTGCAGTAGTCACCGGGCCTTGTTGATTTTAGGATATAAAAATGAGAGGAAGCGTGTGATACCGCCCTGTCACGTAGTCCGGAATGGAATTCTTCATATGTACATATACGTAGTTAAGTTAGCATTTAAAAAATGGAGGCGGTTACCTCCACTAAAAAAATAGCAGGGGGAAATAATTAGGTAAAAACGGTTTAATGACGTAAATCACGATGTGTAAGAGTTCACATCTTTATACTAGCAAGTCTATGGCTACCGTTTCACAGATCATGATTCTTCCAGTCGCTCTCGCGTCTATTTCATGAATTATGAACAAGGCAGTTGAACCAGTCAAATGACTCGCTTACACAGTAACGCCGGTGTTGGAGCACGTCTGGTGTTAGACCTAAACCAAACGTTCAGTATTGCTGAGGAGGGATTAGAGAATTTGGCCAGTCAAATAAAATTCATATACGTCATAAACGTCAGAGTCGCTGGATGAATCAAGGTATTCTAATTGAGAAATGCCATTTCAAACAGAGTAAAATTAAAGAAACAATCAGAATAACAAATATATAGTCTTACAGGACTACATACGTGAACAGAGAAAATTAGTAATACAGAGTTAATTCTTTCCGTCTTTTGAAAAAAAACATACATTTTAATTGCGAGCAAACACTGAAGTCAGAAACGGTAAAAATTTAGGTACAGTATCAGGCCATATTTGTTTTTTTTTTACACTAAGAAAGAAAAGCAAGGCAGTGAACCAGAAAGGGGTTGTAACGTTGTGAATATGCCACCATGGAGTTTGTATGGAGATATACTGATGGGGAGCGTAAAGTGACGTCAGAACAAGTTGACGGGGCGGGTCTTTAATCACCGCCGTGGCTGAAGCAGGCCGTCATGCTGGTGGTTTTGCTTCAGCGCAGCCCTCGCCTGCTGCGGTTCTTCTCTGGTGCTGCTCCGCTTGACAGGTGCTGTAATCGATCACTGTTGGGTTAATCTTCTACCCTCTCGGGAGTACAAGGGAGGACATCACGTGACCGGTCTGTTTCTGACAGTTCCCGCCGTTCACCTTTGTCACGCCCGCTGGTCGGTTACAGACTGCATTTTTGATTAGGTTATGCTTATTGTACATACTTGTCACAAGCAGTTTTGGTTTCATTTCGTGTCCTTTCTTTCATGTAATGTTATTGTTAGGACGGAAATTAAATAAAATGCTGATTACTTCGTGGAAATTTTATGCATTCCGTCCACTTGTTTCAACGAAATTTCGCTGATAAGACGGAAATTAGATAAAAATGTTGTTATATCAAAGGTCACGTTCGCAATTTTTCTGCTGAATTCTTCACAACATGTATTGCAGGAAATAGTTGCAGAGCTTTCAGCACAGGCATATTTCCAACAGCTGCCATACCCCGAACCTCTGTCAATTCTCTTCTAGTATGGAAAATGGATTATACAGTTCGTATTCATACGGTTTATACAGAGTAACCTGCACATTTATACAGCGTTTATACAGAGGAGCCTTCGTATTTATACGGTTTATACAGAGCAGCTTGCATATATATACAGAGTTTAGACAGGGCAGCTATCATACGTATACAGAAACTATACAGACAGCTTGCACATTTACCTAAATTTAATACAGAGCAGACTGCATTTTTTCAGAAACTATCACGATTTTTGTTATCCACGATTATCCATTAGCAGATATATTAGGCAAAAAAATAAAAGGTATGGTTCTCAGGCACCGCCTGCATCAATTTTAAACCCCCGCATCAAAAAATTTTATTTTGATTTTCAATAGAAACTTACCAATTTTGTGCTGCAACCGCTCGGACATTTCTTTCAAGGAGATAAAAATCATACAATTTCCTTTTTTATTTAGGGCTTTTACTTGTTTAGCAAAATAAATCTGTTACTATCATGCTTTTCCCTATAATCATTTGTCATTTTTATCGAAACATAGCAAAAAATTAAAAATAAAAAAACCGCCCGCCCGCATTGATTTCTGAAAAAAAGTGCCTGAGAACCATACTTTCTTATTTTGGCTGTACTAGCCTCTCATTTAAAACAATGTTCACCCATATATGGTGAGCATGACATGCTCATAATAAGAAAACACAACTGGCACACATTACTATTTTTTTCAGGCATGACAGTGTTGACAAACACTTTTACTTTATTCTTCAGACTGCGAGGACTTTCTTTAAAGTATGTGCGCTTTTTAGTTTTAAATTCCTGATTGCTGAATCGTTAGGTATATAAAATATAGTTAAAAAAAGAGTATCCAAATATCAAATATCCAGATCGTAATCTGATCAAGCTAAATATTATTTTACATACAGTTTAAATTATACAATAAGAAGATTAACTGTATTGCTGTTTTTACGTTTGTTGTACTTGCAAAAAAATTATAATTTTGCATTTATTGGCTTTTTGTTTAGGTTTATAAATCGATTGAAACAGTTTTTAACATACCAAAATCTTACTGCATGTTGAACGTACTTGCAAGTGCACACGAGATTTTGGAATCCAGTATTTTTCTTCAAGTCATTTGTAAAACTAAATTGGTAGAGTACACTGGAAAAGGAAGTGATTCATGACAAAGATATCAATAAAATATTGAAGAATGAACAAATTCTTGAGTTGCCCATGCACCATTACCAATTAACAGCATATCATCGATATTTAACGGCTTGGCTGCCTTTGGAAGTAAAGACCAGTGCGATATTTGATGCAGAATAAATTAAACTGGCCATATAAACTGTATATATTTTAGAGATGCATTTCTAACATACCATGGTGGGTATCAAGGAAAACCCTAACCTCAGTTTCACGGCAGTAAAAAAACGAGTACAATCTACATAACAAAAAGCAGCAAATTAACTCTAACTAAAATCAGCTCGAGGTTTGGAAATTGGCTGAAAAACAAAACACTCCAAACGCCGACACCAGATGCCGCATCGACAGCAAGTCATTGAACCTCTCAGGTCGTCCGGACCTCTAGCAACTCGCCTCCTTTCACTAATCACATATCCAAGGCATTCCCGGCTGGCCATCCCGAATCCCCACAGGGAACGCCAAGTCAGTGGCACCGGGCCCATATCATGGGGCGTGCGTTTGTCATTAAGAACCGGGATGTCGTGATCAGGGCACGGGGGTGATACAAACACCTCGTTTTCGACAACCCATATATGAGCCGCGTCACCGCAGATAGGGATCTTTGCCCGAGGACTATTTCTATCTGTCATTCTCTCCGTCTGGCTATTCTAATGTCATTTTGGCGGGATGGCATACTGAGAACAGCACTGGTGCAGTACACGTTAGGGAAAGATGACTTGAGGGGTCGCTATTGATGGGCAAATATATATTAAAATGACATAGTCTGTAATAAGCTTTTTTCTTCAGTGAGGAAGATACTCATCCGCAATAAATAAATAATATATAAAGGTCACCATGGGGTCATTCTAAGAACCAATAAATCATTCTAAGACTTAACAGCTGAAAAAAGTCGACTAACGCAAAGACATCCGAAGTATTCCTAAAGGAGCCGCTCATCGATATTTACGCACACTAACATACACGCACGGTATACCAAACATAATCAAGCATGCTTAAAGGGTAGAGTCGCGAAATGTGGTCAAACTGTTATATACACTGTGGTTGGGTCCATTTTGGCGATTTCCACTTTCCCCATGCTTCGGAGTTGGATTTTTGCGGTCTCACCATTCAATGAACTACACATTATGTACCCTTAGGGCATATCGAAGAATTGAAAATTCCTGTTCATTTTAGACAGATAATGTAAACAGGTTGACATACGGATATTATAAAAGATAAATATGAGTATTAATTGTCCATTTATAATGTTTGCTTTGCGAAGCTACAGGCATAGGCAATGTTTGCGAAATGTCAATGGGACTTCAGTTTAAACGAATGTTCATCTGTGTACAGTTTGGGGTTTCTTTTTCATGAACATGTTATTTTCGCGAAAATTTCCATTTCGCAAATTGGAAACCCTCGCGAACAAAAAGTCAACCTCAAATGTCATAGTTTCCAGGTGTTCATTCGACCCAATAAAAAATATCCTCTACTTATCAAACCGTTTCGGTTCTCTTGCGTCTCCTGGAGCACTCTCCGGGACCATGTTGACGTACTGGAAGGTTAATATAACTTATATTCTTTTCTCTATCACGGACCGGGCAGCCGCTGTAAAATAAAGGCTGCGACGGATAATCTGTGCTAGATGGGGAAGGGGAAAAGTGACGGGCAGATAGAGCTGTGCAAGACACCACAGCTTTTAAGTACTGACAAATTATGATGACAAAGCAGCAGGAAGGTCATCTCCCTTCATATATTCTGATTACCTGGCTGTCCAACAGACATTAATATCCGGCAGCAGAGGAGGTCTTCTCTAAGCCGCCACAATGGCGGCCCGATAAGAACAAGCAAGGCTTCTCCCTTGTGAGATTCCACGGCCGCTGAGGCGTCAAGATTATCCCAAAGTCAGGCTGGCTCAGCGGGTAAGATCTAACTAATAGCCTCGCTTCCAGACGCATGAGATATCACTGGAGTCATTGCAAAAGATTATCCCGACGCGCCAGGAGTTATCGGCTCCAATAATGTGACAGAAATGTGTCGCTGGCTTTTAAGTATTTATAGAAATATTAATACACAAATACGTTGTTTATAGTTTAGCTAGCTCGGAGTGTACTTATTTATACTCTGACTCGGGGGAATATTGGTCTCCTTGACGTGCCCGGTGATATTTAACATTCTTGTTTATGTGACAGTCTGGTTATATATGTCGTATATTTTATAAAGAAGTCTGTGGTGTTATATACGACTTAAAGCCTTATTAATCGTCACTCCAGTAGTTTGTTATTTGTTAAGGTTTTATAACGTTTGTAGAAGTTGGTTTCATTTGATGCTCAAAGCTCGCCTTTATATGCGTTTAAAACCATGTATCATCTGATTTACAGAATGTAACAAATAGTCTCTGACTTTGAATCCCAGGAAAATAGTTTTAGGAACTTAATTAACTGTTAGCTATCCAGGAGAATTGTGATGGTTCACAAAAGGAATCTGAAAAGGCACTTATCCCATCATGTTAAATGGTGCTTTTTTTCCACTTAAGAGTATTCATGATTCAGTGTTGTGTTTTATTTATTTACTTTGTTTAATCTTCTATTCTATTCAATTGTGACAGTTACTGATCGCTGTACGTTTTTCGTTGCATATTGCTGTATCGGCGTGTTACACTTACTACTAAAATATTAATGTCGAACAATTTAGTCATATTAAGAATTGTGAATATATGTAGCTCACCCGCTCGATTGTGAGAGTTGAAAATGTTTGTAATGTTTATATATTGAAAATAATATATTGATAAGAACAAATCATTTTATATATATACATCAATTATAAATAACATACCTGTAAATATATGATTATGAAGCACAAGGAAACAATGACGTAAACGTTTATGTAAAAACGTATATAAGGTTTATATAAATATATATACTTTTACAATATGCGTGTGTATGCGTTTATGTATTGCGATGATATTTATATTATTTATTATCGTATATTGGATATTTATACAGATAATACAAATTATGTTATTAAGCAAATGATTCCGTGCTTACAAATAACGTCACTGCATCAGCCAGCTAATCAAAGAAAATCAATGTATTAAAGAAGTTAAATGTAGATCATGCAATACAAATGTTTTGTTATTCGGTTGTTGAGTGTGTTATAGTTTTCAGTATATTACTCTGGTTGTAAGGAATCACTGTGGAGGAAGTATTTTTTGGTGGAGTTAACCGCCTCCAATTTTTAATGCTTTCTTAACTTTTACTATGTACATCTGTAGATTTCCGTTTCGGTTTTGGACTACGTGACAGGAGTTTATACCCGGTTATCCATGTGTCAACCAGGGTCGGTGTACCAGTCTTGCGGGTCCCGGGTGTGTGCGATCCCCATTGCTGGGTCATAACACCGAGGAAACCCCGAAAGGCGCACTCGTTTGTTAGTGAAACATGACAGTTTCCCCATTAATCCTGCAGAGCGCTCACCCTGGGTGGGGGTCCACCGTGAAAAATATCACCGCCTCGGCTGAGATTCGAACTCACGATCTCCCGACTTTGAGTCCTACGCTCTACCCCTGAGCCACAGAAACCGGTTGTGGAGGAAGTATTTCCCCTAATCGATTTTTAAAACGGTGTTTAAAGAAAAATTGTCGCTTTGGTTGAAAATTTTAATGATTTATATAAAAAGACTATATGTAAGAAAGTAATGTATACTCAGTGATGAATAATACCCACTGTATAAATGTTTTATTATTTTGCAATCTAGTACAGCCCCTTGAGAGTAGTAGCATATAAAATCAATCGCATTAGAAACTTTTTATATCTCTTTTATATCTGGAAAAATCTTAGAATAGCCCGTCATATCTTACTTCATAAAGTATCGGGTTATATCATATTTTAGTTTCTTCCATATTATATATATATATATAAATATATATATATATATTTATATATATTTACATATATATATATATATATATAGAAATGGAACATGAATACACAGAAAAGTCGGTGCACTACTTCCCATCGGCAGTGAACCGACTTTTCTGTGTATTCATGTTCCATTTCTACGTACAATGAACCAGCATGGCTATTCATTCATCCCTATTCTTAACAACTTCATTAACTAATCAGCTGTTTAGAACTGAAAAAGGAATGCCTTCTGGAAATATGGGCATTTAACTGAACAAATGGATATAGGCGTACAAAAGGTGGAAGCATTTGTCGAATGGGGCACCAGGAAAGATTAGCCATCTGAGAGGGTATCTTTAGCGAGATTATTATTATGATGGCTAAAATAGAACATATTTTTTTCTGAAAAAAAAGAATGCATCAAAACACTCAGTTCATTTCAACGAAATTAGCAGGAAGCCTTTCGCGCTGGCGTAAACACACAAAGTAAAATTTATGACGTCATAATTATTCCAGCGTTTCGGTCAACACTCGCTCAGGACCCCAGCATAGTTTAACTAATGGCCTTCCATTGCTTTTTCTAATTCAAAACTTTACTTTCTTGTGACATTTGCAGCCGGTACCAGCTGCCATCATTAGATTATTACTCGCTTTTTCTCATGACATATGCCAGGTGTTTTTGGCGGTAATTACGACAATCCAACTGGCGGCGACTTGGAGAGCAGGTCATGTGTCGTCTGATGACGGCGTTTGAGGGAGGTTATATTTGGATATGTCAGTCGCTATATAAAATTAAGTAAGAGCGTTTAATTATTTATATGTGCGTGTGTTTAAATGTCATCTACATATTCGGCGTAAACTGGGCAATTGTTCGTAATGGCTGGAAAATTATTTCCGGATTTGGGTTCATACCCTGAAAAATACTAATAAAACAGATGTTTTGATAGAATTTGTTATTAAGTACATTCTAGACAACAATATTCAAAAATAAAAAATTGAAAACTTAAAGAAATGGGTATATTAATATGGAGATATTAAAACTGAAAACGAATGCCTGTCATATATTTGAATGTGCATTTTAAACATTGAAGTAGCGTTGATAACTTTTCGGGATCTTAACGGAGCATGTAGTTTAAAATGGTTTTAAAAGTATATTTTGGTTGGAAGAATGGACGTATTTATTTTTTTAAAACGTCTAGAGGTGATGGAATGGCTTGAACTGGAAAAGTCTACTATATGAACCGCGCACTTACAGGAACTGACGTCATATGTCAGAGCTACAACAAATGTGACGTCATGATTTTTAAATTCAGCCAATGCAAGAAAAAAAAAACAAGTTTTTACCATTAACAACTGAAACGTCAGGACAGCTGGCTGTACATAAGCATTGACTTTCGGAGGCCAGTGGCGGGAAACAGCCCAAGAAATGTGTTCTGAAACACGCGTGTTATTAGGAAATGACGTCTTGTTGTGCAGAAAAACAGCTTGCCACGACAACCTTGACGACTTTGTGAAAAAAAAATGAAATTTATAACTTTTCTACAACCACCAGGGCGATGGGTGATGTATAATAAACGCATGGCGGACGGGTAGACAGGGGCGGGTTCATAGCAAACATGACCAAGGCACAGCTAAACCGGAGCCAATTTAACGGACATGTATTTCATTGGCTGTTGTATAATTCAGGTGACGTGCTGGAACGGTGATTATGGCCATGTCAGCGTCTATCAACAGAGGGGTTTGTCACTCCTGCATGAGCAGTTTCGGCCAGATCTCTCCTGCTAATCGCTTATCATTCTTGTAATTTGCATCTTAATTTAGCGATGAGCTCCCTTGTCGCTGGTTGTTCTATCACTGCCATATCGTCACTGGCTCTTATAAATGACAACTCAGCTATTAACTAATGACTCTTTTTTTTATTTGTTTAGTAGAATCAATAATAAAGACGGTATAATTAATGATTCCAAATATTGACATTATAAATAAATCCTGAATTGAGCACGGCCGTCAGTAACGTTTTATAATTGTCGATTAACAAATTACATAATCATTTTATAAGGCCAGATCAAAGTCAGGTTTTCCAATTAATTAATACGTCAATTTCTGAATATATAGCATGTGAACAAGTTCTGTTTATTTCAACATTTTGCCCTACGATTAATTACTCAAATAATCTATGTTAAGATCGTTCCATTAGTGCAACCTTTATGCATTGTTCACGTTAGAGACGGACAGGGCAGCGTGGATACAGCGGGGAGTTCCTGAGACCTGTGGAATGCTCATATTAACAATATAATTATGCACGTGGTCCGATGGTATTTCACTAATATTTGCAGGGCCTGTTTTCAAACCCCAGAAGGCCCTGGTTCACTCGTTGTAAACCATTTAAAAATCAGTTCCTTATTAATGGCATGTTGAGTGGTCCATCTAATGTAATTTTAAAACCTTATTAGACTGATTGCCCCAGTATTAATGTGCCCTATATATTGTCTAAAATCTACTACCAAAATTAATTACTTTAATACATTATGTCAAATTTATTCCAATTATCTTTCATTGCCGCCCATATCATGGCCTAGAAATTAGATTGATTCCCAGCATTACGGTGATCCATATTCCAATTTTGATACCGGCCAATCACGTTCAACTCGTAACAACGTTTGTAATGAAACACCTGCCCATAGACTGGTTCTCTGCTCAATTCAAGCTCTTTCGCAATCTGGTCAGATAGCGACAGTGTGCGGACTTGCATTTGGAATAGGTTTCAATAAAGGGCTCAAGGCCCGTCGGTATTTTAGCCCTCACTTAGGACCATAGATAAAGAGAGAACCTGTCTATGTGATGCATTATATCGATGTCATCTTGAAAGACAATAATGTGAAATTTTCATAGATACTATAGCAAAATAGTAGCATGTCCAGTATACAATTAAAAAAAGAACCGTATATTGATTTATAAATCGAACTTTTTTATGCAGAATGTATTGTTTAATGTATAAATTCTCTGTTGTGATATGCACACCCCTTTTAGAGAGGTGACAGATAACGTTTTCATGCAACCACAAAAAATATTACATCTGTAAGGATTTTTTTGCTATTGATAGAAAGTGTTCACCATAAGCAGCCTTGACGAATTGCTCTCACCTTTACGAAATAAAATAACATTGAATTCTAGGTACTCCATACTGTTAAGTAAATGATTATAGAGATTTATATACATTTAATACTTGCACATTAATGAATCGTCATATAGGACGTGATGAAACAAATATTATCTAATTAGCATGGGTATGCGCCATATAACCATGAGGCTTTTTGTTAGAATTTTGACACGTTTGATATTGAGATTTTGAGAGTTGAGATAAGTAATCTCTGACATCTAACAAACCATAACTGGAAGAGAGCGACCTCTGACGGATGATCGGGATATACCAACATAGCATTAAATGGAACTCTTCACTTATAATTTGTTAAATATAGCAATATTCCTTGAAAAATTATGGTATCGGCAAACATTTCGTTCTAAAACTGTGGTTACTCCTGTATATGAGTGGAAATATGGTTGAATCTGCCCGATCAGTGGCGTTAAACATTATCATATAGCGCAGGCGGCCGTACCGCGAAACGATTTTCGAACCGGTGTTTCTTAGGTTTGTTCTGTCATGTGTCATATTTGGGAGATGCTCAAAATCGGACTTCTAGTCACCCAGTCTTGATGTGGTTAACAGACAGACGTGGACCGTTTACTCACACACAGAAACCATAAAAATGTATGAAACAGGTGCATTGGAGGAACAATGTCCTTGTGCCTTAAAAGTTTACCCGGAAACTATTGTGTTCAGCCAAATTAAATAATAGCGTGAGATAATACACATATAATTGCAATTAATTATGTACATTTAACATCATGATAAATATTCTTGATTTCGTGTAACAATTTGCAGACACACAGTATAGTCGCGCTATATAAACGAAATATAGACGGTATCCAGCGGGCAGCAACAGACACAAGTTATCTTACATCCTTTCACCCATTAGTCGACTTTCTTCAACCTGTCGGGGGCTACCTAAGCCAACGTTTCCGAATGAGCCGGCGTTTCCGAATGTGTTAATCTGCGATCAGACGATCTGTTCTCTCTGTTAACAGGAAATGCGTCCTCCTCTCTCATATACACCTGATTCACTTATACAGCAGAACATTCGTGAGTCAAACAGACCTGGTTTTCAGCCTGGCCTTTTAAGG
Source organism: Sipunculus nudus (assembly GCA_026874595.1). Lineage (NCBI taxonomy): Eukaryota > Metazoa > Annelida > Sipuncula > Golfingiida > Sipunculidae > Sipunculus > Sipunculus nudus. Next base: position 48,325,441 of record CM049307.1, on the reverse strand, counting down.
AAATTCCACCATCTTTTCCTGATTTTCTCTCATCCATTTTCTTTTCCGGTTATTAGCTAGAACCTCTAGAACAAACTGGATCCCTTAATAAAGATCACGTTTCATTGTTTCTCTATTCTTAGTGGATAAAATTGGATAATTGTTTCGGTAACTTCCGGGTATTTCGACTGAAATTTCAGAAAAAAAGCATGTTCATTTAGGATTTTTTGGAAAACAGGTCTGGGCGTACAAACCCATAAATAACGTTTACAACTCAAATGTCCTGATTGTCTAAAAATTTCATTATTCTCAAAATGAATCAAAGAAATCCGTCAGCATCAGCGGCCATATGTGTTCATTTTAATGCCATGCTTACGATCTAAATTCGATCTCATATGCCTGCAAGAAACCTGCAAGGATTCCTGAAACCATAAGTTCTTTTGTCCTCAGGTTTTCTTGTGTTGCATGAGGTTATATTCATATACAAAAATACTTCTTTCTTTAGCTTTCCCTTAATCAGGCTTTTGATGGGTTCTGAATCCTAGATTAACTGGCAGTCTTGAAATTATTCTGAAGCAAATTGGAACGAAGGTTATCCCTGCCGTCCTATTAGCCTCTGGTGCAGCTTTATGCATGAGACAAAGAATTTCAAGTTTATCTGGTTTGCTGTAGAAAATTAAAGTCAGCTCCAAAAGTTCAAATTATTAACTTGTGCACGAATACAGAGGCATTGTTGATTGTTTGAAACACTACATGTTTCTCACATATTTTTCATTTCATCTAACGTTAAGAAATGAACAATTTATTATTTTTTTTTCTTGCGTGTGCTTTTATTTATATATTTATAAAAATGATGCTTTATTTAAAGGTAAATATACCAACATCATGTAAAACCAATATCTCTGTTAATTCTGTCCATGGCCTAGGCGAGAATTTTAATCTCCCCTAAGAGGCATATATATATATATATATATATATATATATATATATATATATATATATATATATATATATAAGGCGACATATTTCTGACGACAAAAGTAACCATTTATCTTTATCTTTAAAAACAGAGGGAAATGCAGAGGCATTAAAGCTTAGAACCCCAGCATAAGAAAAAGGAAGGTATATTCCATTGACAGCTTTTGCTTATACGCCACTTATGTTATAGAGAAATAAAAGTGTATCTGAAAGCTATGTATTCATTAGAGATTGGGAAAGAAGTGTTTACTTTTACTTTTACTTTTAAGGTGACGTGCTACTTAAGACTGTCTCAATTCTCATCATTTTTCATACATTATTTACATGCACGAATACGCAAAACCAATACATTTTCATCGGTAAAATATATCCAGTTTCCATAACGTACATTTGCTTAGAACAAAACACTTCAGAAGGTTGAAAGTATATACGACCCTGAAGCTCCTAAAATATAGATTTCACGATATGAAAGCTCTCTCCATACATTATGTTATCAGGTATATTACAAGTGGACAAAAACTCCCCGTTTGCTTTGTGTCATTCACACAGGTTCACTGCCAACATTCTACAAATCCTGTTTCAGTATATATTGATTATATATAAATAAAATATTTTTCTTGCAGGTCTATTTTACTGAAAACCACCATTAGAGTTCAAACGGGTATAGGTAACCGTTCTTCATCGGACAAACACTGGGGAAAAACCCTCGTCCACATGTATCGACCTAATTTGTCGACAGTTTATCTGTCAACCGTTAAAACAGCTTTCAGGACACGATGTTTGTATTCCATGGATAGCGACATCTATTATTTCAAAGGATGGGTGTTCTATGGGCAAAGACGGCGCTTCATAAATCTGCCATTTTTATATGATAGTTGCACCGCACGCATATGTTAATTAAATATAAGCAATCCCTTTATGTTTAAACCTCTTAAATGCCTGTAACATGTCCAGGGAGAATATTTACTTACCATGATGTATAAACACACACACACATATATATATATATGTATATATATATATATATATATATATATATTAAATGGTTCAATGTTTAACTGATTTTAGTCTTCTGCTTTCAAAATACAGGTGATTGTTTTGTGGAATTACCCATTTTAAAGACAACAATTTATACATGAAATGTTTAAAATTGTCTTTTCCAGAAGAAGCCACTGTCAGTAGAAAAAGAGGAGGGGCTTTAATTACCCCAAGATCACCCTATGTTCTTCAGGATTACACTATAGACAGGTTATCGCCACCAAGGATAAAGATTTTTTTTATTTTAATCGCCGGATTAAGGATACTCACGAAAAAAAAGAGGAAAAAGAAAAAGGAGAAATTTACCAAAGCCAGTGTGACTGTGGACATGTATACCGTAAATTGGCAACTGTTGACTTATGTCTTCCTTAATCTTGTACATAGTCGAACAAGTTCACCTCCCGGCCTTGTTACCATACCTCATCCAAAATGTGTTTTTAAACGACATGAAAGAGGTTACCACTTTGTATTTGTTCTCATATGTTAATGATATTAATTAAAATTACACTTAGCAGGTTAATTTCATCTTAAACAGAACACCAATGTCCAAGGAGAGTAATCATAACATTTTTTCAGCATTCCAAAACTGGGCAATTAGTGATTTTCACTTTAATTTTGTCAAATGAAGGAGTTCCAATTTATAACTGAAAATATTATTTAAAAAAACACACACACGAAATTATCCCAATAAATTAGGCAAAACCTTTTTAGCATCGTTTACACCCGGTATTTTATAAAAAGAACATAGAGACTTATTTGCGCCGTGTATATATGCATTTTTTCTTCTGTTAATACAGAAATAAAGGCATTACAAAATGAAAAAGAAGATCGGCAGATTGCCAACAGAACACTAGGCCTAAATTAATATAAATTGCGAATTCCACTGTCAGCGTTCTGGTGAGAGAAATATTTTGATTTAGCAGTCCAGGGGATAGGTTACAGTAGCGTGATTATACTGTATAAATATCAGGACATGAAGTAAAACATATATACCTGGAACTTTGTTTGTGTCTGACTGATAAATTGGGATGCATCTGATATCCCCCTGTGAATTTGGCCAATCTCCTTGAAAGAAGATAACGGGAGAAAAACATTTCTTTAATTGACGTTCAGGTGACCATTACCCATAATAAGGCCCCTTGTGATGCCGGGCAAATTTCAAGACGTTTTGAAGCGATCATGGGCATCCGAACAAGCTCCCACGGAACATGTTAAGGCAAATTATATCGAGATGGATATGAGAAAACATGGCTAAATCAACAAAAGCAGACATGCCCAGATAGTCCACATCTACTTAGCAGTATTGTGGTAGTAGATTTATTATTAAATATGAGACAAGTGCCAATGTAAAGACAACAACAGGCCCAATTTACGCGCGAATTGCTTCAGAAAGCCTGTTTAATCTGAATGAGTTCACATTTGCCAAGGAGTCCGCTCCGGCTTCTAGCCGACCAGAGAGCGGCCCCATCATAAGACTTGATTAAATAATTAATATTTCATGATGTTTGGAACATTTAATATCTGCTTATGGTCGCCTTTATGTGAGAAGAAAAGGCATCTCAGAAACACGATCACTACAATCTTCGTTTTTACCGCATTATTTCTAAGAAATACATTCTGATTAATTTCATATTAGGAATCACTCTCTGTATGCCTGTTATGAATCTGATATATTAAAGCTGACACCGTTGGCTCTCGCCACATAGACACATGCCTCCTTATGGAATCGAGAAGCAATGGTTTAAACAGACTAATCTTTTGTAATAAAAAAGGGTCTTTTGTTAATTAATAATGTTGGTTAATCATCTTTACATGCAAAAGGGCCGACAGGTCTGAGATATAATGAAGAGAAAAGGTCAGATTAAACTAGGATGAGGGCAGAATAAAGGTGCATAAACGAGGTAGTCAAGGAAGTTGATTATAACGAACGCCACGCGAAGGATACCACTCGGAAAGTTGAGGACAGTTAAGTCATCCTTCCGTCAGGGGTCGTTTCTTCTCCAAACGAACCTCTTCCAGTTGGAAATTGTGACTAATTAGCTCAACTGTCAAATTTTAAAATCCGAATTTGTGACGTTTCAAGGAAACACCTTATGTTTACATTGTACACGCGCATACTTACAAAATATTCATTATTCCGTGATGTCCTTACCACAAATACACCAATGTTAATGTTATTTACCCGAAAGAAACAATTCTTATCCATCGTATGTGAACGTATTACATTACCCTCTTCATAACATGTATACCTAAGCCGCTGGTGTATATGCGTGTCCCCAGTACATTTTTGGGATAGCGTTTCTATACCTACAATCCCTAGCCAGCTGAGTCGTACTGTTTTGAGTCCTATTCTGCTCAGTGTGCGAGGTAGTTGGTAATAGGTGCCAGCGAGGTCTCCGTGGGGTACAGGAATACGGGTCGGGATGTTTGTGATAGTTGTCGGGTCCAGTCTTGTCTGCGGTTGGGATATCGGCTTCGAGGTGGAGACGGTAGCCGTGCGGTCGGGATAAATGTCGCGGTGACAGATAAAGCTTGGCTGAGGTTAATGTTAGGAATATTATATCAGTCGGGAAGCTGCAGTCGGGAATTGGGTAGACAAGATGATTTTTGACGCTGTGGTTGAGATCGGCAGTTAAGGCTTCGCATAGAAGCTATTGACTGTCGCCCGAGTGGTCTTGGCTGCGGTTGGGATATCGGCTGGAAGCTAGTGACTGTTGCCCATGCGGTTTTGGCTGCGGTTGGGATATCGGCTGGGGAGCTATAGTGATTGTTGCTATATATATATATATATATATATATATATATATATATATATATATATACATTTATATATATATATATATATATATATATTTGCTTGTGGAGACGTTGGTGTTAGTTAAAAGAGCATTCGTAATATGGTATAATGTTCGGAAACTGATCAATTTCCAACGGCACATGTACGTGAACGATAAATGACATTCCGTTTAAAAACAGAAATGTATGATACGAAAAGAAAAAAAATAATGATGACAAAATTGATTAATCAGTTGATGTAAAATTTGCAAAATTGTATTTGATTAGGGATGGAAATGAAAAAAAAGGGTAGCAGGCACAGAGCAGAGTGTAAAAGCACGGGCGAAGGGTTTGATTGGTTAAACGGGAAATGCTGACAGGTTATGATAAGGTTAGTTTATAGCGAGAACACATTTTTAGGAAAGTAATGAGGTTCAGATATGTAAACTGAGGAGAATGGTCAAGTGATTGGGAGGTATTGTGATGAATAGTATCGTCAGGTCGTGCGAATAGAATAAAATAGAACCAGCTGCATGGAATAGTTAGGAGTCAGGGATAATGGGCTAAAGCAGAATAACAAGAAGTAAAGGAGGCAGAGAGGTCGGCAAAATGGTGAGATATAGAAAAAAAGGACCTGACATGTCAGTTATGTTTCTGGTACAATGGACTGGTTATATTGGATACTGGCACGAGGAACTCAGGGAGGTGAGGTCGGGAACATAAAGACCTTGGGAGGATATAGTGAAATGTGAAGGATGATTTATAATCAATATGACCCGGGTTTGGGAGGATTCTCCGACCAAAAAGATAGTGAAATCTGGAGGACAGAGACCTCTGCTTTTTTCCTGGTGGATTGTCCCGGTATTGAGTGTAGACAGATATAATCTATATTTTCATGATGCATGGCACAAGTATACTTTTTTCCTCCAGTGCTGTAGATTTAACCCGGACAAACCGCACAGAAGCCATTCTTCTAATATACAGGAAATGATTTTTTATTTCTTTCATCGACAATCCAAATGCATGATTAATTATATTTATAAACATAAAGGGTTCATCTTTCATGTTTTGGTGATGTTCTTATATTTGTCATGGGGCTTTCTAATTCAATATCCTTCCGACATTTCAAACAGTTGATATTTTGCGTGGGAGATTTTCCCCTGATATTTGGTTTGCATTTGATTTAGGAATTACAAGTAATACAAATAATTATCAGGCCTCAACAGCTGCTTTTTGAAAAGGTTTGTTTGCGTGGGAGCGGACCTGTGATTACTTCTTTAGTTCTATATATAGATAAAGGGGGCTCGAAAATTAGTTATTCTCACGAGAAGGAATAGTTTTGTGTTTTCGGTTTCAGAAGATGCCACAAGGAACGACATTCAGGAATTAATTTCTTTTCCAGAAGGAGTTAGTGTGTTATATTGTTGCGCGTGTATCCGAGGAGACCGTAACTATGGCTCTCACGGTGCTGAGAAGCTGTGTCATCCCAGCGTTGCCTATACAATCGCTGTGGTTGCAAGCCTATCTGCACTGGGGATCCAATCGCAAGTTCCTACTGAGTCCTACAGCGTTTGATAGAATCACTACCCCCCATTGTGGATTCGGTTAGATTAATGACCTTGGGGGATTTCATTTCCTGGAGCTGATGTGCTTTTGCTGAGTATTTCTACGAGAGAAGTATAGTTAATTAAAGCGCTCTGCCGATCCGCAGCTGTCCTTACCGTCAACGTGTCGACAAAGACGCTGTCGCCCCCGTTGTCGTCGTCCTCTCGTGCCTAATGAACAGTTGCTGGAGTGTCCGTGTCGGGAAGGACTAGACCTCGTGAGTTGATGGAGCATGACAGTAGCAGACATCTCCACCAATCACCTCGCTTTTAGGTTAATAGATGGCCAATAATCTATTGACAGACGACACTTCATCCACGTCTGTGTGCGCGGGGTAAATAAACGTCTGTAACTTTGTAATTACGTAAAGAGGCAAAGAACCCTCACACCGTCAGCCCTTAGACACTTAATATAATTAAGGGGTTATGTCCTCAATGAAAGTGCGTGGTTTTGAATCGTTAGGTAAATATATCGGGTTTCTGATATTTCTGTAAGTACTTCTGTTATCCATGTAATACACTTTCTTCGTGATTTGTAGTTTAATGGGTTTTCTTTCAGGCTAAAAGGTGCCGATTCACCTACTTTTTTAAAAAGGATTTATGTGATTCCTGGCTTCCTCAGTGTACATAGTAAAGATTCAAGAGTAATTTTAAATATGAAAAGTTCTTATAAGGCCTTCGTGAAGGATGTATAAACTTGTTTATCAACAACATCTTTCTAACACAGCAATGTTAACAAACGGGAAAAACATGTAACCTTAGGTAGTAGGTTGCATACATAGGCTAAGGTAGAAAGATAACTTGTTGCAAAACGCAGTTTGCAAAGCTCTGGCTTATCTGACTTGCTGTAAAGATGCCCTTGTTAAATGCAAAAGGGATTACCTTTAGTTGATAAAGGTAAGATAGGTGATTGGGCCCCATTATTAAAAATGAATAACCTGTCTTCATATAGCCACATTTTATGTATACAAAAAAGCATACATTTTGTACTTTTGGAGGATCAACTTTTGTCCTTAAAATAGCTCTTTCTTTGATATTGTAATTATTCAAAAGTGTGTCCTTTTCTAAGATAGGTCCATGGCACGTTGGTCAGACTGTATATTGAATGAAGATTAAAATACTTAAATATAACCTAGTAATAGAAATATGTAATAATTAACCCTTCTTGATGTTAGATTTTGTATTAAAGGGGCTAGGAATAAACCAGAAGTCATAACCTGTTCTTGGACAGCTGAGCGACTCGATAAAGGTCTTTAGTACTTTCACCATTATGCTATATTGAGGCACCGGCGGGGTTCGAACCGTGGACTTTCTCCGACGTGTACCGCCTGACCCACTAGACACCGTTCTATCCAAAATAGCCTGTGTCTTTACTCAAAAATTATGATAACAGTCGTCTTTTGCATAAAGCAGCTGCTCTTCTCAAGTATAGTTCAATTTAATTCCAAACGAACTTCTCATAACCAGTTAGCAATACTTTCCGATTTATTAAAAGATACGCTCCGTTATGCCAAAACAATAAAGGAATGCTCTCCTAAAGCCATGGAAACAAAATTATTACAAGAGTGCTAGACGGACAAGTGAGAAAAGTGCCCGCGGAACATATTTAGACGCTATTGGTTTGAACAACTTTTTTTCTCTGTATACGGACAGCCCGCCACTGTCAACATCATTCTGTTTTTTGTCCCGGGGACATTCATGTTGGTTTGTCTGTCTGTCCGCCCGTCAGGTTTTCGTTTCCTGCGATAACTTTCATAAATATAATCCGATTTTATTCAAATTGTGATTGTGCCAGTGATTGTTCTTATGCATATCTTTGATTGGAATGATTTTGGAGTGTCTGTCTGAAAAATTGTTCTCACCAGCTCAAAAACAAAGAAAAAGTCCCCTTTTGTTCCCATTTAACAAAACAAATATGGCATGTGGAGACATCTAAAGGGGATAATAAAAACTAAAACATATTGAGAAGGCAAAAGGGGGACAACAAGAGGCGGAAGCAAAGGACATAAATTCCACGAATTTGCTTGTTTGACATAGAAGTGAATCAGGTTGACCAAATAGATATTTTCAATATACAAATTTTCTGAACTGGTGGGCGTCAGAAGTACTACCTAAAAGTTTTAACCGTTGGAATATCCTATATTATAAAATATTTTAAATTCAATCAAATTAATACCACACTCAAAGGCAGTAGTTCTTATCAGCTTCATGGGCTATTTACTTAGAAAGGTTTGAAACTACTTTATTGAGGGAAAGCGGAAATCTCAGTTAAAATACTAATCAGTGTCAGTCATAAAAAAACCCGACGGTTCTGATGGTGTTATTCTTCGTTGGTATTGCTAAAATAGGTTGGAAGTGTGTATATTTTATGTCCCATAATGCCAATTTACTTTAATTTAAATTAGTGTTACATATTTATATGATTTTATAAACTATCATGTAAAATCAGTATGTAACATACACTAGGGCCCCCATTTAAACTCTCGGTTTATATAATTAATCCGAAGCATGTTCGTCACTAATTGAGGAGGTCCCTGGTCTCATGCTCAATAAAGTGACCCTAACGAGAACCTGTCAAGTTATATGACGACTGGGACAGGCGCAGGAGACCCGAGACCGAGTACGTCACATACCGTGCGGTGGGATATGTAAATCAACCCTCCTTGGGGGCGGTGTGTGGGTATGGAAACTGGTTTGGGATCGCGCCTTAAATGGAAATCAGCCAATCACCATTAAGGCGGAAATACGATGTCTAACAGCGCCGGAAGTAAGGCCGTATGTGCGCAGACAATCAGCAGTAACACTTGTAGGTGTAATTTACGTCACGTTCCGGGACAGGTCCGTGTTATATAGACCCCACTCTCTCCCCTACGTGTAGCGCCTTCCCAAAGTGGTTCAAAGTAATGACTGGCTGGACCAGTAAAGTCAAAGGTGACCAGCTGACGGATCGTCCCACATACAAAACTTTCCTATGGGGGCTGCATGTGTTTGCCTATCACATGATCAGCTCATGAATATGGCATGACCCAGCGGAGAACCAATAGGAGATAAGGACAAATGACATCACTCATAGACTTGTAACCTGCTCATGAGCTTATCACTAGCTGTCATGACACATCAAGTTAACCCATATTAAAAGGCCTAAAGCCCTCATACACTTCTTATTGCCTCACCAAACCCTAACAACATATATTTTCAAATACTTTTTTCAAATGATTTTAATAAGAAGTTATAATATACGTTTTATTTTAGGGTTTATTTTTTATTTTATTATGTTTAAAATACAACTAATTTTAACTGAATTTGAAAATATTTTTAAAATGTTTAAGGTATATAATCTGTGTGTGTATCATATGGAAAATTCTATATCTATTGTGATAGTTTATTTACACCTGTATCAATATTTTAATTAAATATATATATATATATATATATATATATATATATATATATATAACTTGAAAAATTAAACATGCTTTCAAATTATATATGTATTGCTATATTAAAAGTGTTTTCCAGTGCACATATACAAATATTTTAATTTTGTATATATATATATATATATATATATATATATATATGTGATTTTGAGATATAATTCTTTATAATAATTATATTTTATTTTTTTCTTTATTCAAATATCAGCTATATGACTGAAATCACCATTATGTTCAGTTATACGTGCGAATTTGTTTAGAAAATATTTAAGTATACATTGTTTCAATTTGTATGCATGGCCATATGTACCAGTGATAATGTTAGCTAACTTTCAGATATGTAGGCCTATTAAGTATTTGTATTAGAATAATAATACTAGATACTTTTGTACCTCATTTGTTGTATGTATATATATATATTTGAATAATTTTAATGACATTTCTAATGGTTTAAGCAAATTGTAAAATAATTTTAAAATGATTATTGGTTCATACAGCTAAACCAATATTATTTTCCAAATACACATGAGTGTACATATGTTTTGTGTGTGTTATTATTTAATATCTTACAAATTTCATATATCATGTGTGTGTGTGTGCCAATATGTTGTGCATTTTTAATAATTTATTTTTTTATATTTATAAATCACCTCTTAAATTAAACTGGTTTTGTTATGTAACACTTGAGTAAATACATAAAGGTGTGTGTGTGCTGAAATGTATATGTTTGATTTATATCCATCTAGGTTTTTATATCAATTATTTATACCATTCATATACTTAACATATGTTTTAACTTTTTAGGCGTTTCCAGGATCCATTTGTTATTAAATGCAAACACTGGCCCAGTTGATTCCATGCTCGGAATATGTGCGGGCTGTCTGGTTATGCAGCTTAAATATTTTCTTTCTGTAAGTTTTCAGAAGTGCATCAAAAACTTAAATTTAAATAGGAGTATTTACCTGTATTATATAATTGAAGTGATAAATACTGATCACTTGTTTAAATGGTCACATACTTGATGACCCACACATAACAAGCACACATACACCAGAATATAGTGCTGAATGTGTTATATTAAAATAAACATCCAATATTACTGCTGTCACCTTTGTTATATTTACAATTATTGTCTTGCACTATTCATTAAGGTTGATTTCCCTTCTTTTGACATAGAAATATGCACATTCAATAGGTGTAAATATAGAGCATTTTATGAATGATCAGTTTTACCCTACAACTAAGATGCTAATCTCAACAACTCATTCTACAGCTCTAGGATGTTTGATCCACTTGAGGGTGGTGGTAACATGGTGGCCAACCTCATTAGCAGCTAGTTAACATAGCACCAAGTCTAGAGCTAGTCATTTTGTGAAATGCCTGAGTGAATCACATTCACTGATTTTGCACATTGACTATAAATATTTATATATATATATATATATATATATATATATATATATATATATATATATATACACAATATATATATATGTATATATACAATATATATGTGTATATATAAATATATGTTTATTAGGGTAGGGGCCAGGTACTTGTACCTGTACCTAGATACACATTTCAGAGTATATGTACCTGCAGGTCATGAGTAGGAAGTACCTTGTACCTGTACCTATACCCAGAATTAAAATACCTGTACCTGGAACAAGGTATTCCAGGTACAGTTTTTTTTTAATTTTTTTTTCCTTTTTCTTGTTTTAAAATTGGTTACCTGTAATGTAAAATAATCATCCATTTTTAAGTATAACTTTTTTTATCATAAATAAAAACCTGTTAGCAACATAGTAAAAATTATTGTATATTTACATAATTAATGAGTCCCCTGATATCAACATTATAAATAACAACACCTAATATACATTATTATTTTCACGGATAATAATACATCAAAACACAGATTTATTATTTTTTCATAACGCTGAATTTTCTCATAACTTAATTATTGTTGTTTATGTAACTATGTGATGTAAAAGTTGATGCCGCTTTTGGATATCTAACCCAAAATATACACATATTCAGCATAATTAATTTTAAAGAATGTTTTGGATTAAGCAGTTAAAGACATCACATATGTACAAATGTAAAATGTATAAAACATCACTACATATATACATATATATATATATATATATATATATATATATATATATATGTATATATATAATTTTTTTCGGGGGGGGGGGCTTTTGTCCTCTTTATCATTAAGGTAGGTGGCTTTTAACTAAATTTCCCAAGGAATCATTTTGTCCAGGGGTACTTTAGTCCTACACCTATTAAAAACCCATAAAAACATTACTGTTCTTCATACCAAAAGTTTTTTGTCAAATCTTTTAGTATCATTTTATGTAATGAATTTGAAATAATCTAAGTATCATCCTACATACCCTAGAATTTCATTATGTGTGTACAAATGAAAGATATAATAATTAAATAATTTTATATGACCACATTATGTGTATTCTTTATTTTTGAAAATAATTAACATAAGATTGATTATACAAATAAAGTTATATAAGACAATAAATTCATTTACCTTTTTTTTCTTCTTATGTAAGGGTCATGTTGAATTTTCAGCCAAGTATTGCTTCAATGCTTGCTTTTCAAGTTGATGTTGCTGCTTCAGTCACAGAAGATATCACTCATGATTGGAGAATCATCTCACATTTATAAACTGACCAGGCCTAACAAAGCTGAGTGGTGTACAACCATCTTCAGTTTTGGCAATTATTGACCTAATGATGAGGCAGCAAACATAGAGCAAAAGCTGGTCACCTACCTGCCCAGACATCTGTTGTTTCATTATATATGACTGACTGACCCCTCATTGATACTTTGATGTCTGTCATAGCTCTAGACTTGGTGCTATTTTAACTAGCTGCTAATGAGGTTGGCCACCATGTAACCACCACCCTCAAGTGGATCAGACATGTTATTGCCTGGGATTGCATACTGTAAAATTTGTCTGTATAGAACCAAAGTATATTTACACACAACACACACACACTGAATTTTGAATAACATAAAGCACATTTACATCTATATATGATTTTTAAATATAAATATATATATATATATATATATATATGATTTACAGACATATATTGTTTACATATAAATTGTATGTTATTTTTTATTTTTGACATATAAAAGTTACATATTATATATATATACATTAATATATATATATATATATATATATATATATATATATATATATATATATATATATATATATTTATATTATTATACATTAATATATCATCACAATATAATAAAAAAAAAATAATATAATATAGTATAATATAAGAATTAAAATACTGTATATACCATTACATATATACTCTGATGTGTTTATATGCATAAGTATTGAAAAGCCTGAATTTAATGAACATGAAATGTGAAAATGTAACTAAAAAGCCCTTAAATCTCTGTAGATATAGCAGGACTAGACTGGTACCCTGCACAATTAATGATTGACAAAACCCTAGTTAAGCTATATAAATCATACAAAAATAATTAAAAAATAACAATGGGCAACCAATTTACATATACTAGTGTGAAGGACAACACTTGTAGAATACGATTATTTATACGTTTTCTCCTGATGTGACCGGGATTGGCTGCTTTTAATCAGTGAAATGAAGCTTATTGATGCTGACATGCCAACTCTGACATGAAGCGGCGTCATGAACAAGGGTTGAATTCTTCACTTTTTTTCGCTAGTAACGATCTCTTACTGGTCATTTCATGTAAATAACCACTCAGGACATCATAAAGTGTAACAGTTTGATGAAAAAAACTTTTAATTAATTAAGATAAATACTCATTCTAACACTGAAGCGATCTTCGCCAACATGCACGCCGTCTAGTGGTAGAAGTTTGAAACGGCTAATTATGCGTGGGTAAATCTGCACAGCATGTTTGATTGTGCGCGTCCTACAGCCGTGCGTGCCAGCGTTACCGAAGTGATTGACAAGTCTGAAAGTTGTTAGAAGTCTGATGAGTGGAAACTTGTCGGCAATGCAAAAATGAGTTAATTTAAATGTAGGCTCTAATTGATAGCTGTACATTTGTCATTTAATATGTATTAATGTGTTATATATACGTCCATTACGTACTTGGTCTTTAGACGTTATTTACTGAAATATATCAATGTGCATTTAAAATAATTGATGAAATCATATTGCACAGAAGGCGTATGTATAATTCTTTACACTTTGCTTGATATTTAATTTATATGACGCAGTTATCGTAGTAAAGTCTTTTAAAAACATGCAATCATTATTAAATTGGTTTTTTTTCTAAATAATATTTTGTTGAAAATCTTATAAATCGTATAAATATATAAATTGCTTTGCAACCCTTACTGTAGATCATATTTTTTATTTTTAAGTTGAGACATAGCTTTCTTGCATGCGTGTTAATTTACAGTTTACACTTTGTTTATACACACCTGCTATACAGTCTGATAACTTTTAAGTGCCATAATGTTAGATCATTGCTGGTTCACTTGACCTCGCATGGTTCGCGACGTCTCTTTTGTATTGTTTAATTTGAAGACAAAGAAAGTCTTGCCCCGTCTGGCCCTATATTCAGTTCTACCACCTGTGTCTAATATATGCTAACAATGATAGACGAAGGCTTAAACTTTTGTTATAATCACTGCCCAAATATTTTTCTTGGAAACAATTTTCTTGAAAGCAAACAATAGGTTCAGTTGTTTATTAGGCAGGGATATGGTGAAGGATTTCATTGTAATACTATAAGAACGTTACATTATACCACCAAATATTCCATCCTACGTAAACGTCAAATAATCTGTTCATAGCGTGTGAACTGGGAGTATCATGGGCCAAATCATGTAATATAACGTTATTAGATCGTCCTCCTAGTCTGCCAAACCTTATATCTTCAGAATCTATTTTTCAGCGGTACTATTTTTGGACGAACGGCATTAGTTGTCGAACTCGCACCCAGATGGCGCCACTCTACAGTTCTCTCCTGTTTCCGGGCATACATTGAGTGAGGCAAAAAACACAGACACTAGCTACCTTTTGATGTTTGTTGCAACCTGAGCCAAGCCTAATTGACACGTTGGGAATCTCGGCTTCAAAGGTTGTAAAATAAGACAGAATTATTTATCTAAAGGCAGCGGCACGAAATCAGCTGCGGAAAAAATGCAGAGACCTGAATGCCAATGTAGAACAGAAATTTCCGTATAATAGACGTGGTTCCGTACAAATTAGGAAAACACACGCACGCACCGTACATTTACCATATTAATACACATTTTTTTTTCTAGTTTATTAGGTGCATATTGAAACGCGTGCAAAGAATATTGTTACCATATTAATTCTGCCAGGCAGACTACGAGTTATTTTTACCTTAATGTGGTAAAATGCGTTATGTTGACTTTAAAGAAACCTTTACTCTGAATCTTTCTGATGACGTTTATTCATTTGAACAAAATGTGACCGCTATACAGGATAAACACTGTCGTCTTTATTGTCGTATTGTTTTCAGCGATACCTCTCTTAACCTTTGGTAATGGGACCAGAAACTTGGTATAGAATAAAGTATTGGAAAAACGAATACTGGACACGTCAAACACGTCAATTCTTTCAACTACCAGATATTTATTATTATATATTAATGCAAATGTTTATGAAACTTTGAAAACTCTCCGCATATTTGCTACTAATATAAGTCATAAGATTTCCGACCAAATATGTTGAAATATCCTTTCCCGTTTTGCCATATGCAAAATGTTCATACGGTGAGTTCGGTTCCTTGGCTATTTTCTTTATAGAGAAACCTTGGCATTGTGCACTATGTAACCCATAAACTTGATTGTAAATACAACTGTGTTATGTACATAATCATCTGTGCACGATTACGGTTTTCTTTAATGGTAACGTAGCCTTACACATCACAGCAAGTTAACGGTAATCTGATCGTAAAGAGAGTAAAGAGATTGGGGACTCAATGTGTATCTCGTCCTCTCTATGTCTTGTAATGGACCTGAGAATCAGTTTGATAGATTGGGAACCCTCAGCCCTATTTCAGTTGGTTACTTCATCTGTGCAGACCTTTAGCATGTCTTAAGGCCGCCTATTCCTCCATAATACAGGGGTAATTGTAGGTCATTCCATGCGGAAGAGACAGACTAGGGTGTCTAACAAAGTAGTTAGATTGATGAGTTGCCCTGTAAACTGATTAACTGCCTGATACGGAGTTTGTCCGCTATACCAGCAGGACTTAGGGGTCACCTCTCCACCGGGTGGCACTGAAGGTTATCTCACATCACGCTGGTGTGCCGCACCATCTCATCTCGCTTGTGAAGCAGGTGATTTTTCTTATACCACGCCGGGATGGAAGATATATTTTGATGTTTTCACATCAAAGCTAGAGACCGTATACCGACGCTGCGAGGGACGCAGTATTAAAGACAGGCTGATGGTCTATAACACAAATCGTAAATGTAAGGTTATTTTGTACCATCAGATAAAGATGCTATAAGCAGTAAAATAGCATTACCATTTCAGATATTAAATTCATCCATTCTCCCAATGGTGATTTGAGAGAGGAAACTTTTTTTTTTATTTTCAGGGTACCAGTCGAGGTTATAGTAATAAATATATATATATATATATATATATATATATATAGAGAGAGAGAGAGAGAGAGAGAGAGAGAGAGCACATCTAATGACCACATCCAGTCCTCTATCAAATTTTTCATTCGTATTCTTAAAATGTTTCCATTAATTAAGTTATCTCGAACCTCAGGGATGACATCGGAGAGATCGGGATATCAGATATGCTTTAAGCAGGGAGCCGGTTTCAGATCTACTGTACATAGTAATTCTCTCTGCTCTTAGTCGTGTAGCATTTAAAGTTGAGTTTCGCTGGGCCTTTTCAACTACAGTACGTATTTCAATACTCTGAACAGCTCAAGCGATACGTACCATATAACCCTGTGCGTCAATTTCCTAATAAAGCACTCAGGATTAAGTGATTTTTGTTTTTAAATATTAAAGCTTGATAAAACCAAGAAAAGTGTTTTATGAAACAATCATTTGATACCAAATGAATCTATCGACCATATATTTTACACTTATTCCTTGATATGTCATAAGGCACCACACTAAACATCTCACCTAGCATGTTCAGCAGTAACCAACCAGAAAAATAACTACACATAAATATGTTTAGCCTGTATTTAGCATCGCAAGGGTGTTTTAATTATTGTGGGAAGGGGTTTGTTAATTACAATAAGGAACTAATGTGCTAAGAAAGGATAGGTTCCTGAGGAGGGGTTAGCCGTAAAAATATGGGTAAAAAAGTTAACTGTTGCCCTTGAGGGTCGATTTAAACTACACCGTACGATCACAAACGTATCAACTGGACGTACCGATGTATCTGTAAACTGTTTGAGCTACAATGATTTTTTTTTTCCAAAATAGATACATTAGGCAAAAAAGGTATGGTTTCAGGCACTTTTTTTTTCAAAAATCAGTGCAGGCGGGCGAATTTTTGTATTACCTTCTTTTGTATGTCTGGATAAAATGTCATATGATCAGAGAAAAGCATGATAATAACAGAACTGTTTTGCTAAACAGGTAAAAGCACGACATAACAAAGGAAATCTTATCATAGTTTTATTTATCTTCTTGAAAGATGAAACTCAAAATAAAACTTTTTGATGCGGGGGTTAAAATTGACGCGGGCGGTGCCTGAGAACCATATCTTTATTTGGCCTTACGGTTCAAAGTTCACAGAAGATTCTATAGAAATCAAATCAGAGTATCTCATTGTCAGTTTTTTAAATATATTAGAGTTGGTGTTTGTATTGTTTCAAACCGTGATTATGATCTTAAGTGTTATAAAGTTTTATGTTTCCATTTGAGAAATTTTCTTTGAATTAGAATTTAACTGTACGCAAAAAAAAATATCCTACCGTATTAAAAATTGTAGGCTCTAAATCGGGAACTGGAGAAAATTATGACTTGATATATATTATACACAGCTCCAGAAATTAAATAAATACGGAGCAAGACTTTTTACACTCTCCATGTAGAGAAATCTGGTTTCCGCAATCTGGACAAAGAGGTCCTGTTTTCGGTCAGGGTCCAGCGGGGTTTATGGGAAAGAAGAGTCATCCAAATGAAAAATTTCATTTCCGGCAATATTACAACACGCAAGTGACAAGTGAAAACCTGTGACATGTTTTTCGCATCTATATTTTGCAATCTCGACACATTAGAGAGTATAATTTCCCTAATATTACCACTAGTAAAGGCAATTTGCACCCAAGAGGAGTCCTAAGTCGCCTTTCTTAACAAATTTGTGTCAGCCAATCTAATGCCTGCCAGGCTCAGTGGCCCATACACATCTGACTTATGGAAGAACACGGAATAAGCTGATGCGCATTGGCGGCATTGAGCCAGTGCGCGGAAAACGCTGACTGACATCCAATAATTCGCCAAGGTTCATGCAGTATTGAAATTGTTATTTTTTCCGGACAGAATTCTTCTCTTATATTATTTTGGGAAAAAGTATATTGAATTACTTAACCTCATGCATAAAAAAAAATATTATGAATTATTAAACAAGCACACCGTGGGGCCATAAAGTGAGTCCAATCGGACGCCATTTCTGCTAAATTATCTTTACGAAATAATCTTAACTGAATCAGCATTATAAATATTGTAATGATTACTAAAAAAACGACTTCATATTTACCACGGTAAGGGAGCCATTTATAGTCGCAAAATACAAAAACCTATTTTCCGTGGAGCCTATTACATGTGATTTAAACCAGAACAGTGCATGGTGCTGAAGGTGAATGAGATAATCATAATATAGCCTTATCTCAGATTGCTCGGGAGTTATCTATGCTCCAGACCCCAAGACCTTTGCGTCCACGTTCCTCCTTCATAATCATCAATACAGACGCACAGTGCACGCCGGATCACAGAACTAGTCCGTATAAATTTTCTTCGGCCGACACAAATGACATCATTGGCGACAGTGCCTTGGAAATAATGTCAAGTCGGCTTCCAAACTGCTTATTAAATCTTCCCGGACTCACTGGCTGACTGCTCATTTAAACAAATTATGCAAATTCTGTCGGAGTGAAATCCATCCGGCCAGTTAGTCACTAATTGATCAGGAGAGCTATACGAGGGAGCTACCCTACTCACTGCAAGGTGCCATTTTCTAAGACCACTTTCTCTATCTCCGCGCGACCTTTGGTCCCCGTGGGCAGAAAGATGTCATACCTGGCAAATATACAATCTCTCTACAAATCCTGACTAATCTATAAAATTAATTCATTTAAACACAGGATGTACAAAAGGGTTATTAGATAAAATTAATAAAAAAAAAAACACTTTGGAATCAATGGAAGAATAAATTGTTCCCGTGAAATGTGAGTAGGCGTAAAATATAAAATGAAACGAAAGACTGAAAGTGTTTAATGATAGATCTATTTTATATTTTTCTCTGATAACTGATATACTGAATTATTTCATAGATAATTTAAGATATATAAATTAATAGGATTAAAACCAGTGATTTTTCACTAATGACTTACTTACATATGGCTTACAATATACTTAGGAAAAGCTAATTTTTTAACAGACCATCGTCCAGTCTTCTGTCTAGATATCTGGGTTAAAGCTGTCCTACTTTTTAAAAATAATTCATTTGATTTCTTGCGCCCTCTGTGTATATATTAATGATCTAAGGGTAATTGTTACGAAAAGATCTTATAACGCCTCCGTGAGGGATGTATGAACTTGTTTATCAATGTTTTGCAAACGGGAAACACATGTAACCTGAGGTGGTAGGTTACATATATGCAGAGTTAGAAAGGTGACTTGTTGCAAAACGCCATTTGCAAAGCTTTGGCTTATCTGACTTGCCTCAAGATGTCTTTATTGAATTTGTTATGATTATTTTTGCTGGCTCCACATATGATAAACATTGATATAAACAAATTAAGCGGCCTGTATGCGGTGATATCCATGTTTCTCTCCCATTTTATAAAAGTTCCAAGGGATTATCTTTAGTTTATTAAGTCAGATAGGTTATTAGGTCCCTTTAATCAATAACTGCATTCGTCAAATGTGTTCTACTTTGTAAATCATGGTCCATGCATTCCATATCTACAGCCCTGTATAAACAAGCGAGCTTTTTACGTTGAACTGTCCATTGCAAGCTATTCTGTAAAACGAACATTTGAACACAACCAGGTCAGTAGGTTCTCTAAAACCGGCATCTTTATATTATGGACACAGGTTCAGGTCGCGTGTCCATTGTTTTGACGTTTATTTCCCAAACATAAAAGAATAATAAATTATAAAAATATATGCCTTTAAATCTATATACATTGATGCCGTACAGTGTTAATAAAAATCAGTCCAAGTGTATATTAATAATGTTAGCGTATTACGGGTAGTAGGCTATTCGTGCTGTCTTTATGTACAAGAAAGCAGATGTTTTTCCTAGGCAAATATGCAATGTAAGCATAGGTTCTATGCAACGTCCCGATGGGTAAAAGAATCATGAAAACGGTCATGTAAACAGAGGTAAATTTAATCAAAGAGAACAACTAACCTTTCAGACGTTACAAATAGCAAAAGTTTGGTTGTGAGGATGGATAACGCTTCAGCCTTTTAGCCCAAAAGGGCCTTGAAAAGCATCCGGTTGGTTATTCAATAAAGTAATAACAAACATTTTTTTTAAGCTTAAAGACATAAGAGTCTTAGAACGTAGGACGTTTTCTTGCCACAAAGGCCAACGCTGAAGCCGAGGTCGGGCAAAAATGTTACCTAACGTAAGCTTTTAAGTAAATATAACGTAAAAGGCATATGCTTTCCAGCAAAAAGCCGACGAACAAGCAGGCTCTGTGACAGACAACACGGCCGTGGAGGAATGTAGTATTTATAACCAAAAATGCAGTGTTAAGCTGATGAATTGTTAGGGCAGGAGGCCATAGAAAGCATCATGGTCGCCGTCACAGCTACATGTATATACCAAAGCCAAACGACCCCACCATCCATCCTCCGTTAATACGGCTTGGGAGGGGATGGTACCGTGGACGGATAACAGGATCTCGTGGTAATGTATTATTGTTATGATGCGCAGATCAATAAACGGCTGATCCTGGACAACGTTTTCCTCTTCTACCTACTTCTGAGGTTGCCACCCTTCTGGTCTGTTGGTCCTTGGCTATCACAATACCTCACGTCATGATGGCCGTGTTTCTTCATTCTCCACTAATGGCAAACGCTTGTACTATCTCAGTTAGATGTCACAGGGGTATAGCTACATGTGTGTTCATTTGTATGTGTTAGTGTATGTAGCTGACCTGTGCCTTGGGCACAAGCCTTAAATGATCTTCTCTGATGATTTTGGAGTATTTTTTTAGGAATGAACACGGGTATTAAGTTTCCTTATATATTCATTTTTTTTTTATTCTATATAGACTTGAACCTCAAAAATGCAATATCAACCTTGGGTGCCAACAACTCACAAGGGACTATTAAGAAAACTTAATATTCAGAATGTGTAGCTGACATCATCATTATATATCGTTGACATTAAAATGTTTAAGCGTGTTCGTTATTAATGATGGTACCCGTAATCTACATTATTTAAAAAAATAGTTCTTACAGATATTAAACTTTTGCAACAAACGTAACTCTCTCGTGTTGTTGTAAATCCATTAGTGTTGATAATTACCTTTACGTGACATGCGTGGATATAACATCACGACACGCTTAATCATGCAAACATTATGTATAATAAACACTGTATATCTGCAAGTTCACAAAGGAATATCCATTTATGAATATTTGCAAGTGTATAAAAGACTTATTTAAAAAACATTTTTGTTTCTGATATATGTACATACTACATGCATTATCAATATGTTTGCACGATCATCAATCTAACCATACTGGCCGCTTGTACCTCCGTGATTTACTAACACTATTTATATATGTACGCTCTATCCTCTATCAGGCTGCATATAAAACTGCAACCTTCACATTTAAAAGCGGTTCACGACTCCAGAAATGATCGTTTATGTCGATTCAAGTTCCTGTTGTAAAAAAATAGACAGGTGTTTTGTCTATAGAGAAAAAATAGGCCCATACACGGCAAAAATACATGAATTATATATGTTACCATAACTCATCTCAATCATTCGACGCAGCTTGTCAAATTACACAAAACTTGCCTGGTCTTTTAGTTGCCCTGCGTTTACACAAGAGCCTGCGTTTACTTGTATAGTTTTAGATAATTTTGGGTTATTAAAGACAAGTTAGCAAGCTAGTCTGCATTAAACACATGAACCGTCTTTAGGGCATTTGCTCCTAATATCGCTCGGCTGTCTCTCATTTCCTGCTCTTGTTCCCCGCTTCGCGAATGCGGGGGACATTGATTTGGGTTTGTCTGTCTGTCTGTCTCTCTGTCCGTCCGTCAGGTTTCGTTTCCGTGCGATAACTTTCCTAAAAATTATTCGATTTTATCCAAATTCGGGTCAGTTATTGCTCTCATGCATACCTTGGTTGGGATTGGTTTTGGAGTGTCTAGCTTTTGTCTGTCTGTCACTTTGTCTGTCCGTCTGTATGGTTTACGTTTCCCTGCTATAACTTTCCTAAATTTTATCCGATGTGATATAAATTTTGGTCAGTGATTGATCTCATGCCTACCTTGGTTTGGATTTGTTTTGAAGTGTCTGGCTAATGTCCGTCTGCCTGTCTGTCACTTTGTCTGTCTGTCAGTTTGTCAGGTTTTTGTTTCTGTGGGATAACTTTCCTAAATATTATCCGATTTCATTCAAATTTTGGTCAGAGATTGCGCTCATGCTTAGCCTGGTTGGGATTTGTTTTAGAGTGTCTGGCTTCTGTCTGTCTGTCTGTCACTCTGTCTGTCCACCCCTTATCAAGCATGAAAAACAACAAGATCCCAAATCGGGAGACATTAATTCCACGAATTTGCTTGTTTCTATTACAAACAAAATCTTCTGATTCTACACTGAACGTGCAGACAATTTATGTCCTTTGTATGACGAGTCTGCCTCCCGGTCCGTTCTGATCATTATATACACGCTATAATCATAGCCGCCCCAGGCCATCCGGTCGTCATCAAGGGTATGAAATAATTATAATGATGTATTATACACGGCTCATTACGAGGGGCGGATCCAAGAAGGGGCGAGAGGCGCAATCATGACAGAGGAGATCACGTTGAAATAAAAGCGCTGTATTAAAGAGTCCTTTAATACCGAAAATGGGGGATGCGTCCCTGTTTTTCCGCCCTTTCCCATAAATGCCCACTGATCACAGCGTACGGTCACCACCATGATGGCCATGGAGGCCGTGATCAGTGATATCATGACAGTGATAGATCTTTACTTGCATTCGTCCATGAGGAGGACACATTAAACTGGGCACATTAGATGACCGTTATCCAGCATCCCGACATGTGCCGTCACCACCATTAACTGTATCACCATCTAATATCGGCGCTTATATCCAAGCATTCAATACGGGTCGGACTTAAGTGATGATGAATACCTAAAGCGGGGGAGTTTTCACCTTTTTTTTAAACTAATTTATGACTCCTCGATATCAAACTTAGAACTTTTTATGTCATTTGTTAAATGCGTCACTGAATTTTCATAAATGTTAGCCCGTCATATGTGATTTAATTTCAAAATTAAACGTAAATTATTAATGTATTAATATTATGTTATGTATATTAATATTTTAAATGTATCATTAGTATTATAGTATTGTTAACTATGTTATTATCATTTAATTCTTTACAAAATAAATTCTGGGAGTGGACTTTTGTCGTACTTCTGATAAAGGAGGGGGAGGAAGTTGTCCGGGAACCATGGATGGTCTTGTTTCTTTATTCATTATTTCTGAAGGAGGCAATGGCGTCATACAAGGCAAAGAATGCGAATCGGAAATCTGAGTACATCCTGTCGTGAGTCGTATCGTGAGTGAACTATCGCGATACGTAACGTATCGTGAGATATCTTGTCGTTGTAGGCCTACTGCTCAACCACGATGCAGGACGCGACACATGGGTGTATTAAAAGGGGCCCAGTCACCTATCTGACCTTTATAAACTACAGGTAATCCCTTGGAGCTTTTATAAAAATAGGCCAGAAAACGTGGATGTCACAGCACACAGGCTGCTTGTTTTGTTTATATCAACATGTTTATAATATGTGTGGCCAGCCAAAATAATCAGAACAATTTCAACAAGGGCATCTGGTGGTAAGTTAGAAAAGCCAGAGCTTTGCAGATGGCGTTTTGCAACAAGTGACCTATCTACCTCCGCAAATATGCAACCTACCACCTTAGGTTATACGGTTTTTCCGTTTGTCAACATTGCTGTGTTTACAAACACGTTGTCGATAAACAAGTTCATAAATCCTTTACGGAAGTGATATAAGAACTTTTCTAAACTAGAAAAGATCATTATTATATACACAGAGGAAGTCAGAAATCACATAAATTCTTTTTCAAAGGTAGGTGAATGGGCACCTTTAAAGCATAACAGCATGGTTTATTCAAAGTGAACTTAATCCCAAATCGATAACTTCAAGTATCTATTAGCCTCGCATATATGTATTTATTTACTCTTTCGTGGCCAAAATCAACAGGCTGACGTAACTTGGAAGGCAGCGTACAAAGAAATATCCAGGGAATGTGTGGGCTACGGCCATTTAGAACGAGACGACTCCGTATACACAGCTTGTTCTTGTTAAAAGGTGCCCCCCCCCCCAACCGTGTAGTGAATGGGGAATAGGCAGCCCTGTTCAAATTCTGCTGAAGGTTATGTTAACAAACGTATTAGCTATATGGCACCCAGAACCCAGACAGATATTTGAAGTGACCAGTGCTGCCAAGTAGTATTGACATTTACTGAACGACTCGATTTTACCGATCCGGGATAGTCAGTGATTAGAAAAAAGTGTGTTTTTTTTAAATGCATATCCATATTTCTTAAACCATGTTTTTGTAAATCTTGTATGGTATTTTTTTTTAATTTCAATGGTTCTTCATCTAACATTTCAAAGAAAACATTTATACAGATATTTACCAAAGTCGCTAAGGAATTAATGCTTGCTTAACACCTTGTGGTGATGATAAAATTTAAATCATTTTAAAATCATCTAATAGCAGTTCTGATGAATAACAATATTTGGTAAAGAATAAATAACCTTTAATGAAAATGGGAATTAATCATACAAAATTCATAAAGCTAACCGTTCAGGTAAATGAGTTTTTATAAGAGAATTTACTTCTTTTTAATTAATTTATAATTAATAAAAACGCTGTCAATCACGAAAAATTGAACCCTCGATAAGTTTTAACAGTAAAGTATACACTAGGGTGCATTTCGGACATGATTGGCCCTCAGGTGTTTCAAGTCATGCTAAGCTATCGGGACTATAAGAGGATTAGAATAACAAGCCCCGGGACCCTCTACGGACCGAAGAGAGACATGTATACAAACATCAACAGGGGCCCACTTTCCGGCATCTAGACACGTGCACTGCAGGTTTCTTGGCTGATCAGTCCAGACTTCATGGTTGGATACCCGGAATAACATATACAGAAGAGAGTCCTCGTGTCCACATGAGCGGTATCCTGGATACAAGCTTCATCTTTTTAATTGGCGGTCTTTTTTGTATGTAGAAGTTCAAGAACAAAAAAATTTTCCTGTATATGATGTTTGGAACACTTAGAAGTTACAAGCGTTTCCTTGTACCCGCAAGAACATCTCTGTTTTAAACATGAGTTGCTATGTTTGTTATTAACCAGGACAGAACAGAGACACAAGCTTCTTAAAAAAAGTGTTTAATTACGCCTGCAACGACTTGATTCATTTGATCGTCACGGTTACGTGCTGTACTGGTTGAACATATAACAATATAGACCCTCGGATAAAAATAAAGCAAACCGGAAGTCGTTATTGAGCTTATCAAAACGGGGGTGTCGTTCTGTAAGATTTCAGGCAACGCAGCACAATGGATCTCAGACAGTCAAACTTTATTTAGGTACATAAGCATTTGCAATAATATGGGTATTATCTCATGCTGTTACTTAATATTGACTGAACAAAAAGTTTCCAGACAAAATCATCAAGGCACATTGACTTTCTATATCCAAATCCCCTTTTATATACGTTGTTATGTTTCTAAGTGTGAGTAAACTTGATTCCCTACTTGATCTGCATGGTAGCGTGCGCGCTATATTCATGTTTATTTCCTATTGTTTGCAAGAGTAAGCAAACGGTTTCAGAACGAATTATTGATATTGAGATATCATAACATCATAAGGAGAATATAACATAGGCCTACTTAATGTATATTAAGCATGTCAGGTATCTGGTTAGGGCTCTTTAAGTACCAAAATGAACAGTGGCGTTAATTTTTCTTCCAGGGTGGGGGGGGGGATATATGTATATATATATATATATATATATATATATATATATATATATATATATATATATATACTGAATCACATTTCAATATAATATTTCACAGTAAACTCATAAATGAGACATGTCTATATTCTATTCAAATCTGTATTTCATTTACAATATATATATATATATATATATATATATATATATATATATATATATATATAATTCTCTGAAAAGTGGGGGGGGGATGATAACATTGACCATCCCCCCTTGCCATATACTATATACCCCCCCCCCACCCCTATATTGACGCCCCTGAAATAAAGCTAAACCCATACGTTATTTAATCTCAATCCGTTGACAAATATCAGCTGCTCCTCTACATATGTAAACTGAACGAGGTTTCGTGAAGTGCGCATGCTCCCTGCAGTAATATACCGTGTGTGTCATATATATATGGAGAAATGGTAAACATTATCCTGGTTTTAATGATATTACATAATATTTTATAAAATATTTTATAAAATGCTGTTTAGCGCAGAAAATCTATTTAACTCCTGCAATAACTTTCCACATATAACCTCTAACAATGACCAAACAAACAGGAGGCGACGGGGAATTTAATATATATACAAAAATGATACTCTGTCAGGCAAGTAATCAATTTATGTGTATATAACATGATATATGGATAAATCTAATATGTCATACAAATGAATTAATCTAACAAATAGTCATATGATTAATAACTCGTATGTTAAAATGGTGGAGGTACTTTTTTGTAATTTAGAATTAAGACAATTCTTGCCAAGAACAACATCCCTGTGATGAAATTACTATATTCATCTGATTAACGTATGACCGGTGCAGTGACTCACTGAATGAGTGATCAATATATCATACGATAATTAAAATATCAGCCATACTATCAGCCGTGTAGTCAACATTCCCTACTATCTGCATACCTCCTTTTAAGCATATAAAATTATCGATATTTCAAATATGCATAGCCAGGGGCGTCAATACAGGGGGGATGGGGTATATGTACCCCCCCTCCACTTTTTAGCAAGGGGGGGGGTGGATAGTCAATGTAATCACCCCCCCCCCCCGATATTCAGAGAATAATATTTATATATTGGAAATGAAATATATTTATAACAAGAATTATAGAATTTGGTTACATTTATGAGTTGAATATGAAATATTATATATCTTAACCTGGTTAAGTATTAACATAAACTGGAAACATACTTTATTTTTTAAAACCTTATACTTAATTGTATAATATTTGAAATTTGTCATACAGACAATAAGAGGTATAAATATATATATTATATATATATATACATACATACACGTGTGTTTTTGTGTGTGTGTTAAAAAAAGTTGCGAGTCATCCCTCCTCCCCCCCCCCCCATCCTTGAAGAAAAATTCAAAGTCATTCAAAGTTCAGCTTTAATCGGCAACCATTCAATGTTAGTTTTTTCGAGTTTAGCAGTGTGTGCTAATACATGTGTTTGACAATAGATTTTATTTATGGTAAATGTATATTGTGAATGTAATGCTGTTATATAAAGGTTAAAAAGACATTATAATTAATTATATTGCATATATATATATATATATGTAACTTAAAATCACTGTATATAAAACTTGTATGTATACTTTAGCTTAGATATTCTGAGATATATGTTTAAAAAGGAGAAGATGACTTTTCTTATTCAAGGTATCATGAAATATTTGTCTTTTGGACATTGTTAATCTTATTTCTGATTAAATTCAACTGATTTCTTGTTCACTTCCCAATACATACATCCCAATAATGTATTCTCAATTTTGACAGTATGTGCAGACCGGCTAGATTAGAAGTGAACACGTCTAGAGGGAAAGGAGAGGTTTTATATACAAATCATATAATATAACCACACGTGATGTTATAATTGAACATGTAGACCACAACAAAACCAATGTGATATTTTTAATCATATTACTAAAACCAAGAAAATCTGCATTCCAATGAATGCAACCATCCGCCCTGATTGCATTCACTTATTCGTCCATAAATTACTGTACATTTATGAATGTTCCTTGATGACGTCTTGAACCGGATCATGTGCCGGATCCTCACCAAAATCTTATCGGTTCTTCAGTGGCCCATTCCCGAAATTTCATGATATTCCATTCAAGACTACGAGAGTTATGTTGTGAACAAGCACACAAACACACCAACAGGAATGAACGCACCCTCCGGGCGGAGGTAATAAAGAATAACCAATGCAGTGATAAATTCGAATTAATATAAAAGCTAAAATAAGTATAGCATCCTTTTGCCCGGCATTTTTTGTCGATGGATGCAATTTGAGCATTTGAGTGTCCTCCATGCTTGCAGTAACTGAAGAATAGCTAAACTGGTATAGTATTGTATATGCCAATTGCAATGGTGTAAGCCTCAAACGGCCTTGTGGTGCCATGCAAGTCCCATTAATGATTCAAGCCGTAATTAGAACCATGGACGGCATGGTTGACCCCCCACATTAAGCCGATTCTATTGCTACACTTACAGTGCTAGGAGGAACGGATTTTGACCGTCGAAGAAACAGAAGCCTAAATCGATCGACAGAAGATTACAGTCGCCACCCTCCCACTGCCCCATGCATATTAAACACGATGGCCGGTAATGAATGGATGCGTTTGAACGGCGCGGTTTGCTAGCATATATTCTTGTTCATATTGAAGGAGGCCCTGTTGAAAGCCTCTCTCGTTGGCCATTACCTCAGCCTTGCTATACGGTTAAGTTAGTCAACAATCCATCAGCCTTGAAAGCCGCCGCTTGTAAATTTTCATTTATACCTCAAGTCCTTCTATCGACCGCGCTGTGATTTCTTGAGAAGCATCTGTAAGCCCGCTTGTAAGTCATTATAACGTGGGAGAAATTCTCATTCAGGTAGCCCTATTGTATGGGACCTCACCTCACCAAGCTCCGCAACTGAGGTTTCACAGAGGGCAGTTAATTTTTTACCTGACAGGTTCTCAGCGCATGTTTCACCATCAATGTTCCTGTTAAAAAGATGTGAATCCTGTGATTGCGTAACGTACTCATGATTTGCAATAAAGAACCTATATAATGTGTATATTGGGGGCAGAACGTGCTCCTATATTTATGTCTTGAAATACTTAGGCTGAAATATCTCCTGTTCTAAGGCCATATCGTTAAGTCTCTAAATATATCTTTAATCCGGTCCTCTCTACAGTTGGTCAGGATTTATCTCATGGCTATGTTTTACACTGATAGTTCAAAGTATGAAATGATATTTATCTCATGATTGCTTGTTTTATATTTTATTAGGCTTTCGTATATGGGGTAAGTCTACACCTTCGTCTCTAAATAAATCTTCTAAACGTCAAGAGTGCACCTCGATTTTCTAATATACTCCTTCATTCAAGGAAGCACGTGATCGATAGAAGGATCAAGACTCTTGATTCAAGAGTGATTATAAACCACCAGCGATTTACCCATAATTTCGATATGCGACCTGTGACATCCAGGTTTTGAGTGTACGCAAAATGGCAGCCCCATGAGCGGTTTCGAGAAAGAGAGGGAAAATATGTAAGATTTCCTT
This sequence comes from Sipunculus nudus, assembly GCA_026874595.1. Classification (NCBI taxonomy): domain Eukaryota; kingdom Metazoa; phylum Annelida; class Sipuncula; order Golfingiida; family Sipunculidae; genus Sipunculus; species Sipunculus nudus. The sequence continues at coordinate 48,295,520 of CM049307.1, read as the reverse complement.
AAGGCCAGGGGGCTGCGACACGAAAGGACTCAGGGGACAGCGTCCAGGCAAGAATATATTTGCCAAGAAAGCTTGGTGGTAAGGAGACATGTAACGGCAAAGGTCAGAGAGGTATGAAGCTTTTTTGGACCCTTAAAATGCCCCTTATAACGTTAAATAAATTCTATAACCTTTTCTTTTGAGTGAAGATGAAGGATAACATTGTGACAAGAATCACAAGATTATTGTTAGAGCGTCGTTCTGAATTTCATATTTCTGTGCACTAGGTTAGGAATAATCCAGTAGATAAAACATGGTTAAGATATATACATGCTAGAATTGAAGTGTCGCCCATTTTACCTTATAGGCTATGGCGGAGATGGTTCCGCGAATCTTGAAGCTTTATAAGCCAAGTCTCGTCCTATATCGATCCTGTTCATTTAGTTAAAAAATAATACAGTGGCGGATACGGAGGCTCTGGGCCCCCTTATTTTTAGCCACTGCAAACTAGTTTTAGAGTTTTTCACTTATAAACTAAATTTTAGGACCAGAGGGCATTTTTTAAGGTTTTAAGTCTTCCTGGGTTAGACCCTCCCCTTTTCCAAAAGCCTTGATCCTGACCTTTAATTGAGAGTTCCGTGTTGATTTCACAGATGCCCATAATCTGACTGTTATGGATGAATCAGAGCGAGAGAGAAAGAATAAAAAAGAGCCCTTGGTGTAAAATACGAGATATATGCTTTTTATATTAAGCCCTTCAATTGTAGTTTACATCAGAGGAGGTTATCGTTTTTTTTTTTGTTTTTTTTTTTTGGACTCTCATTAAAATGTCAACCAGGTTATCTAATCACGATTAAGACAATGATATTATATTTAGGGCAACCGTTTGTCGTTACACAGAATGCTGATTGAGAATGGTGATATACATACGATGATGAAGTTTCCCTTTCAAAAGGTTTTCTATACATCGAGAGAATATAAAATTCGAACCAGGTATGCAGGCCTTACAGTAAATCACACGGGGTTTAGTATAAATTTCCGTTTATTGGCATGGTTCCCTAAATCGTCCGACTCCATTGTTGAGTATGTCTGTTATATATTGAGGTGGTATTCCGTTTATATGTATGCTGTACGTATGCGGATGCATCTAGGAACTGGAAACATTATAACCTCTTGGAGTGATTCTATATATGAATTTGCAGCAAACATGCGTATATAGGTATGCGTATGCAACACGTTTTGATCGCTTACTGTAGCGATTGAAAAAAATACATTGGACACGGACGGGGGAAGATGACAGATAACTTCTTTACTCAAGCAGTGCTTCACATTTTTGCTTTCCTATATTGCTATAAACGTACCACTTACGCACGCGTATTAATTGAATCACTGCCATCCGTTTTCTAGCTGCATGAGCAAACGTACCAAGCACGCATATACTGCATACTAAATGATGGATGGGACTGATATGTTCTTTTATAGGGTTTATAACAGAAGAATGTTTCAAACCATTTCATTTTTATTCAAAATGTTATCAAGGAGAAATATTTGATACGAAAACAATTCCTTATCAGAATATTATTTTTTTATATCTGTTAAATAACCATGTTAGAGTGTAGTATAAAAATATTTTATATTTTAATTCGTGCTATATATCACGATGTTTACAAAATATCCAGTTTCATGGTGAGGTTCCTGGATTAGTAAATATCTTAAGTGTCTTATGGTTTTCTATTTAGAAACATGAGTGATTTCCCTCTGTCGCCGATCATTAACATTTCCTCGTTTTTCTCATATTCATTGGGCGCCAGCGATTAAAGAATGAATATTCAAATAATTCACCCAGTCACTATTTAATAGAGTT